>OY757928.1:2913442-3040942 GCA_963585895.1 Sepioteuthis lessoniana
CTAAATATGCACAATATAATACTGTTACTCACAGTTTCACGGAGCAAACTACAAACACCAGATTCCGCTTGTTTTATAGAAAGTGATTTTGGCTGCAACTTTTTGTAACGAAGAAAATCGATGGAATTTTGGAATTTTGAGGTATAGATAAAAGCATGTTTTTTTTTATGTATATACAAATATATGTACTGTGTGTGTGTGGTGTGTGGTGTGTGTATGTGGGGTGTGTGGTGTGAGTGGTGTGTGGTGTGAGTGGTGTGTGATGTGTGGTGGGGTGTGTGTGCGTGTGTGGTGTGTGAGTGGTGTGTGGTGTGTGAGTGGTGTGTGGTGTGTGGTGTGTATGGGGTGTGTGGTGTGTGTGTGTGTGTGTGTGTGTGCATTCGCATTCATGCACATACACCCATATATATATACATACCACTATAGACATATTTTCAGAGTTGCTGTTTTTTCCTTTTCCTCTTTTTCTTATATATATATATATATATATATATATATGGGGGCGGGGAATGATCAAATCATTAATAATTTTTTCTTAAATAAAGCGAATAAAATAATAGTGTTGATGTTTTTTTTCTCCTTCATCTTACGACTTGTACTTTTCCCCAATTAAATCATTTTTTGCATTGTCTAAGAAATATTTAGTATATACAAATACTTTCTTTCATTCATTTTACTCAAGTGTTTCCTCTGACCATTGTTCTTTTTTTCTATGCATTCAAATTTTACTCTTAAAACCGATATGAAGAGCAGAGATAGCAGATACTTTTAGGCTTTAGCCTGGACTACTAGCCAGTATTTGAACAATTTCTCTCTCTCTCTCTCTCTCTCTCTCTCTCTCTTTCTCTTTCTCTCTCTCTCTCTCTCTCTCTATATATATATATATATATATGAGAAATGGTTCAAATATATATATATATATATATATATATATATATATTATTTTTATCATTATTATTATTATTATTATTATATATGCGAGTCATTCAATAAATGAGATGAATTTTGTCGAAGGTGTTGACAGTTGGAGAGACTGTTTACAGTTGCTTTATTAACCGCTGCTTTTCCTCACACATTACAGATTCTTCCATAAAATTCACATGGTTGGTATTTTTCAACCCTTAAAATTCGATGAGAGATCTCAGTTCAAGCTTAGAGCACTCGGTTTAATTTGCTTGAATAGCCTTAAAACAAATATTTTTGCGAGATCAAAATTTTCGCGATAAACCAATTTCAAATAATGCAGTTTACATTAATGGAAAAAAAAAATTCTGAAAAATTATTTTATTTGCTTTTTTAAAAAAATCCCCTTATTTATTAACCCCCCCCTCATATATATAATATATATATATATATATATATATATATATATATATATATATATATATGGGGGGTGTTGTGTAGTGGCTTGTACGACGTGACTTCCGGTATCACAGAAGTTTAAAAGACGCCATGTTTCTCAAGCGCGGCAGACGGAGACAGAAACGAGACAATAGCAGAAAGAGAAGCAGAGAGATAGTTCTAAAGGACGTCGGTCAGGAGCAAGACCAACTTCGGACGTAACACCAACAGCGGGAGACTTATAATACTAGTCGGTCTGTAACACTTAAGTTGAAAAACAATTAACTTTATTTCACTGTGTATCTTTTCCTTACCACGATACAACAATATATATATATATATATATATATATATATATATATATTCATTCGTGTATGTGTGTGTGTATGTCACCAGCATATCCTGCTCGTTTGTGTCAGACGTTTAGTTCCTTGTGGGTGCAGAAGTTTCGTCCATTTAACCGATAACCAGTATGGCACGAACATTTCCTTTGCTATGAGTTGTGTTAGCACAGTTATCAGCAAATAGATATCGGTTGCCTTTTTACATGATGAATTTTTCCTTAAAGATTATATTGATTACGTACCCCTCAGGATTTTTGAAATTAGATAACAATATCCTGAAAAATATTATTGAGCGCTATGGGAAACCTGAAATAAAAATATATTTCAAAAAGAAGAGGAGCAACTGTTATTGCTAACGTTGAACTTATCGGACGATTCGTCGTTTGAGAGAACCGGTAACTTCATAACTTTGTGAAGTGATTTGATTACGTCGAGCATGTCGTTCGGGGTGACTCCTTTATTTCTCTATAAAACTTCTCTTGATATTGTGTCGAAAGACTTTGTTTGGTGAACTAACACAAAGAAAGAGTCATTATTATGATGTTTTTCAACGATACTAAAAGCTAAAATGACTATGGAAGCGCGCTTAGTGTAACGGTTATCATCGTTAGAAATAGAATCGGTGACCTGATTTTAAATCCTGGTGGAAGCTTTTTGGGTTTCTCTTTGCGGTAATACCTTTGGGAAAAGCGTTAATCTCTCTCTTCTCTTTTCAGCTTCGCGGAAAATAGTCGGGCAGACGGTTTTTATAGCCTTGATTAAATAACCAGTCTAAAAGAAAAACAAATCTGAATTCAAACCAGCTTTACAATAAAGGACCCAGTATCACATTCGGCTCGTGGCGGAGGGGTTGGGTAAATACATACATTGACTTTTCTGGACAAGGTTGTTCGCATTTCACAGACCGCTATTACTATTTAGAAAGGCATGAATCCAACTATTCTACCTCCCGTTATGGGTAAATAGTAGGCCAGACAGGGCTCTTTAACCCTGGTATAACAATCAATCAAGAAAAAGAAAAAAGACAGAATAAAAACCTGTTAAATTCCACTAAAAATAACTTTTTGTCGTATCCTAACATTAACTTTTTTGTCGTATCCATACATTAACTTTATGGATGTTCAACTAGTGTAATAGTTGCCATCGTAGGAAATGGACACGACGACCCGAGCTCAAATCCTAGACGAGGTTGTTTGCATTGCACATTGCGCTAGGACTCTTGGGAAAGGCATGAATTCAATTATTCTCTCTCCAGCTATGGTAAATAGTAGGGCAGATTAGACATTTTAACCTTAGAATGGAAATCAGTCTAGGAGAAAGAAAACTCTTAATTCAAACCTGATTTTCAACTCCGCTTGAAAAATTGCCCTTGTGTCACATCCTGCCCGTGCGAAGGGGTTGGGAAAATATAAACATTCATCAACTTTCGGAGTAGGGGAAATCTTTCTCCAGATACTTAGTTCAAGTTAGATCACGAAAAAATATTCATCATGATCTTGAACATTTTTCCTGCAGTCACCAAAGACTAAAGATGATCACTTGTACTGAAAACTTAACAAACTTTTAGAGTTGATTCACTTAACCATTTTCTTGTTGATTCAGTTGAGATCTTAGTTGCTTTTGGCAAAAAAGAAATGCATCGGTACTTATCCTATTTACCAATCCCTCGGGTAGGATATGACACAAGGTCAATTTTTAAGCGGAGTTTAACAGGTTTGAATTCAGAGTTTTCCTTCTCCTAGACTAGTTGCCTCACCAAGGCTGAAGAACCAGTCTGTCCTACTATTTACCCATAGCTGGAGGGAGAATGATTGGATTCATACCTTTCCCAAGGGTATTAGTGCTATGTGAAATGCAATCAGTCTCGTCCAGGATTTGAACTCGTGTCGCCGTGTCCATTTCCTACGACGATAACCATTACTCCATTATAACCCATTTTTTTTTTAATAAGAGATGGTAGCATTTTTAAATTGCTGTGCAATACACCGTTGACTCAATAAAAGATTTGATTAACCAGTGATCAATTAGTTATTACCCCATTGATATATTGCTGCTGGGACACCATCCTCACCTGGGGTTTTCTCACTGGAAAGTTGTTTGACCGTTAATTTGACTTCAAAAATAGATGAAGTTAAAATAAAGAATTCTTTAGTAACTGGTCTTTGAGTGATGCTTTTAGAAGATATGTTATCAAAAGGTGATGGTGAGTTTAAAACATTTTAAAAAACGGTCATGATATGTTTGAACTAACTTCCATATCTTGGTTGAGGTTAAAGTTCTTACGTCTCGGCTATGGAAACCTCCATCATTTTCTTCGCATATCCACCGTAGTCGTTAATCTTCCGGGAATTTAGAACCGAGCCTTGTTTAACAATAAAGGTGAGTACACAAATCTGATAAAACCTGTGGAGGATAATAACTTTTCATCATAGAAGTGAAGACAGAAATTTTCAGAATGACATTTTGATTAGTTAGAAGTACACCATAGATATACTCTATGGTAAAGGTAACATCACCTTTATGTCTAAACACACCTCGTAAGTACACACACACGTACAGCCACACACACATATATATATGTGTGTGTGTGTGTGTGTGTGTGTGTGTGTGTGGTTAGGCTATTTTGGTAAATTCATCCACCAATTCCAACCTGAATCCAAGACACTTATCAGGAAACTTGAAAGGATCTTATTTAGAATATATAAACAAAATGTGTCTAAGAGATGCTCATAGTGTTATTGTCGAAGGAAATGGACACGGAAACGAGTTCAAATCCTGGGCAAGACAGCATTTTTGCATAGCTCTAATATCATTGGGAAAGGTATGTATTCAACTATTCTCCCTTTTGTGATGAGTAAATAGCAGAACAAACTGAGCTACTTAACCTTAGTATAGCAACCACGATAGGAGAAGGAAAACTTAGAATTCAAACCTATTAAATTTCGGTTAAAATTTGATATTTTGTTCGTGCGGAAGAATTGGTAAATGCACACACACACACACACACACACACACACACACACACACACACACACACACACGTATGTGTGTGTGTGTGTGTGTGTATTTGAACAAACAAGTTTTAAAAACTTTTCCCCAGAAAATTAAAAAGGTGGTCAATACCGGTCAGCAGAGCAGGGTAACACTTAAAATAAATTATTGGTCATTCACTCCTATGAGGCTGTCTCATAACTGTCAGTTTCATGCGTTTATGGGAGGAAGAAAAGAAATAAAATACAATCCTCAGATAAGGAAGGACGATGGCGGCAAATAAATACTCACTGTTCCTCGTGAAAAGCAAAAAAAAAAAAAAAAAAATGGGGAGATGAAAGAAGGGAATATCTATCTATCTATCTATCTATCTATCTATCTCTTATGATATTTGAATAAACTAGTAGTCAAATAGACATTTTAGCAGTGATAATCACACATTCCTGAAACATAAAACATGTATATATATATATATATATATATATATAAGTACAGGTGCGAGTGCATACATACGAGGGTTATTCAAAATATTCTACCCCTCACCCATAAAGAAGAGCCATAATTCAGATTTCTGTCTTAATTTCTATGCACTTGAGGACTATATAAAATTGAAAGGTGTGAAATAAATCTAAAATTTCTGTGAAGCTCAGAACTTTTTGAACAATTCTCATATACATAGAAATGTAGATATTCTCATATACATAGATATGTAGATATTTTATTTTATAAACATCAATGCGTATATGCATAAATCTCTCAAGTTGAGAGAAATCAATATCTATAAATTATCAACCGGTAGGTTACGACCACTCAACTATTTATATATATATATATATATATATATATATATATATATATATGTGTGTGTGTGTGTGTGTGTGTGTGTGTGTGTGTGTGTGTGTAAAAGTTTCCGCTTTAACGAAATCCAAATTTTGGTTCTTGCATAGTTGATCCTAATAAGCAAATATTCCATGCGAGTGAGATCCCATTTTACCGGAAATCCTGTATACATGTCTATAGACCAAACAATTTTACGACAAAGATTTTGAATCACGAATATGAAAACATTTGATTAGAAAAGATAACAAATTTCCTGCCTGAAATGGAAATAACTAAAGACTTTGACTTACAAGAATATTTCTGAATAAAATTATCAACTAAAAGATAAAATCAATGTTGCATATATCATGCTTTATTCGTTCTAAAGTTGGACTTAATATATTATAACAAATTCCATTATTTAATTTTTTGATAACATACAATTTAAAAACGTTCAAATTTTTTTATTTGATATAAAAAAGTAAAGTTGGCGACCATAGTCGAGGGTAACCCGAAGGCTCCCTTTTCGATAGCTACTACACCAAGATGTAGTGGAGGGCGCTACTCCTTCCCTGGATGGCTCTACTTTACCCTTGATCCGCACCTTATAATGCTGAGTGTTAAGCAAGGAGGCATCAAGTACCATTTTTTGAGTCTTTGGTATGACTCGACCTGGGATTGAACCCAGGTCTCCCGAGCCATTGGCGAACACTCTAACCACTAGACCAATGTCCGGTATTTGATATACAATCTTTTTACAAACCACTATTATGACAAAAAAAAAAAAAAAAAAAAAAGAAGGAAAACAACAACAAAAAAACAAAAACAAACAAACCCAAAAGTCTTTATTCAGTATTCAATTTCAATATACAAAATATAAATCCCTTTAACAGAAGTGGGGGACCTGCCAACTCCTTCAATTATTTTTTTCAAATACAATGCTAAAAATAGAATGAGAACAAAAAAGAGAACAAAAGCAAAACAAATAAAAAGCAAAACAAGAGTTAAAAAATATAAAAACAACAACAAACAAACCTAAAACAACAAAAACCACAGTACATCAACAAAACAGCAAATCATACAGTATACTGCATGTGGCCGTTGTATTAAAAACAATAGCAACACCACCACCAACAATAATATACACATACATACATACATACTATGCACATATATACATACATACATACAAATATGGATATACGCATATCAATCTTTACCAGCAGGAAACAAAAATAGTAAAAAAAAAAAGCTAACACTCCCACCCCCCAAAAAAATAACCCCAGTCTACTTCAAACTTTTTCTTTATATATAAACATATCTACACATATATTGCGTTTTTTCTTTCGTTCATTTAAGTTTTACAAAACAGTGACATGTGTAAAGATTTTTCTCGCTATCCAAAATCTCGACATTTTTTTTTTACAGTTCTCAGGCCCTCATAAAATAACCTATGTCAACCTACGTGAATGTCAAAGGTCAAAGTTCGTCTTTTGTTGTGACTGATGTGCGAAGCTTAAAAAACTTTCCTTCTACCACGCTCTTCAACAATGTGGTCAGTGAGTGGGGATTTCAATGAAAACGTTAGGCAGCGATCACGTTTGGCAGCGATCATAAAACGTGGAGTGAATTTAGTAAGGATGGCGTTGTGAAGTCAAACAGTCTTTTTCAGTTTCAAATGAGTGAGGCATTAAATTAAAGTATGACAAACATTATGTTTAAACAGAAAAAACCAAGTATATGACTACCTGGTCTCACCCACGCTCCAAACCCTGACATCTAATTGATTACGTACTCTAAAAAGATAAGATTTCCTAGATGTTTAAGGTGCGAGTGCTCTGTGTTGCTGAATGTTGGGCAAACAATCGATTGATATATGTCAGAGTAAAGTTGTCTATGAAGTCAAAAGTTAGTCCGGCAGGAGTTTCACTTCACAAAATGTTGAATATCTTACGTATAAAAGAAAAGAAAATCCTTAAGGATTTTGAAACAGCAATGGATGAAATTAATTTTTGAAATGTTTACTCTTTATTCAAAGAATCAATTTATAATGTTTTCTGTCAGTTTCTTAGATTTCTGATAAATGAAAAATCATCAAGATTGGTTTGACCTGAATGATGAGGAGACTGGAGAATTTTTTGTTGAAAAAGGACGATTGTTTTCGACACTTTTACCGGACAGGTTATCCAAGGAAGGAAGAAACAAACTTGGTACTAATGTAAGGGCATCAAAGAAACTTGTAGAAACAGCGGGAAATGAAAGTTAAAGTCTAATGAGATATAAGGTACATCAGATTTCAATAAATCAAAACATATATATATATATATATATATATATATATATATATATATATATATATATTAGTAAAAAGGGAATCATATTTATTAGTTAGAAAAAAAAACTAAAGGGACCCTTTCGTCCGGCACTTTATCAATTGTCCCACCGGTTCGTTTAAAACAATAAGAACAGCAATTAGTGAATGGGGGATAAATATTGATCAACAATTGGCGAGGAAGAGGAGGAGAGAGTTACCCCCCCCCCAAAAAAAACCTAACTTTCCAAATCCCACCTTCCAGATTCCCCAAACAAACGAAGTTCAGTCTGTGGTCTTCTCTGCTTGCACAGGCTAAGCTAATTCAGCCGAATAGTTCATGATTCTAAAGCAGCAAGATTCTTTCTGCTGTTGGTCTTGTACAAGACAAAAAAACTCTGATCCGAATAGTCTGCTCGGCATATATAGCTCCTGCACAGATGTTCACCAATAGCTGATTCCTGTGGTTGAGAACACCCGGATGTTAGTTCTTGAGACTAGTTAAGTAAGGATCGTGGCAAGTGTTGTCTTACTCGGACTTCCAGTCTTTGAATCATCTTACCTATATAGTCACTTTGAGATGGCTAAGTGGCTTTAGGCTATCGCCGATATTTATTATACTAGACCAGACAAAGGAGCTGATGTTGCTGTCTTGAACCGCCCCGACTATATTAGCAAGATGTTTTCCATCTTGAATGATAGTTCTAAGTTCCAAATGTTGGGTAACTTGTCATTTGATGACACCCTAAATATGGAAATAAAAACTCAGAAGCGGATTTTGAAATTATTTAAGAGTAAGTTAATTTCAAAAGAAATCTATGATAAAATTCTTCCAGTAGGATCCCAGCGACCAAGGATGAATGGTTTGCCCAAGGCAAATATTCCGTTGAATCCGATTCTTTCGGTGTGGCTCTTTGCAACATGAACTAGCCAAGTGGCTCGTTGAGTTGCTGGGTTCAGTTTTGCTGTTTTATTCTGGTTGCTGTATTAAGGATTCCTTTGAGTTTGCGTAAATTATGCGTCTGCTACTTCGTTGTGTGAGCACTGAGTTTTTAGTTTTATTTGATATATGTTCCTTGTTAACCAACATTCCTTTGGACGAAACCATAGTCATTTGTGCCGATTTTTTTTTATATCGTAGCTGTTTGAAGCCTCCATCATTTCCTGAAAATATATTTATTGAACTGAATGAATTGGCTATTCAGTCTGCTTCGTTCAGCTTCCAAAATACTATGTATGACCAAGTTGTCGGCATATCGATAGAGAGCCCTCTTGGTTATCTGATGGCAAAATGTTTTCCTTCAGTTCCTGGAACAACACCTCTTCCACAAAGTTGATAAGCTATTTTGTTATTTTCGCTACGTGAATGATACTTTCGCTTATTTTTCCTTACGTAATGAGGCATTGAAATTTTTTAATAGCCCTTATAGCTTCTATCCATCATTGTCTTTTACTATGGATGAGGAAAATGACAATATGTTACCTTTTCTCGACGTGTTAGTTGAAAGGGATGGTTCTTTCATTACCACGAGTGTCTACAGAAAACCAACATTTAAAGGTTTATACATGAGTTGGGATTCTTTTTACAGAAGATCAATCTTGTAAGATGTCTGACTTATAGAGCTTTAATGATTTGTTCAGACTGCAGGATCAACTCTGAAATTAAGAAGGTCACTGATATTTTTCTCTAAAATAGATATCCAGACAATGTTATATCGAATTGTATCTGATCAACAATGGAAAAAATTAACACTTGTAAATAGTTTGGTTCTTTGAAATATCCGGTATATATTAAACTCCTGTGGATTGGACCGGTTAGCCAGGTGTTTGCTGATAATATTTCTATTTAGTTTCTCCCTCTTCCTCTCCAATTGTTGATATTTATTCCCCCCCCGTCTCACTAACTGCTGTTCTTATTGTTTAAAACTATTGATAAAGTGCCAGACGAATGGGTCCCTTTATTTTTTGTTTTGTTTTTAGTTATTACTGATAAATATGATTCTTCTTTTTACTATTATCCTAAAATTTTACTGTACCAAGAATTTGTTTATATATATATATATATATATATACCACCGCCGTATTGGATGACAAAAGGTCAATTTCTAAGCGAAATATAGCTTGTTTGAATTCATGGTTTTCCTTCTTCCCGACTGGTTGCCATACCAAGGCTAAAGAATCTAATCTGCTCTTGTTTCGTAGGATGCGAGAAGAGAAGGATTCATATTTTTCCCACGGGCATTAGCATGGATGTGATACAAGGTCTATAATTTTAAGTGGAGTACAGCTGGTTTAAATTCATAGTTTTTCTTCTTTTAGACTGGTTGCCTAACCAAGGTCAAAGAACCCAGTCTGCCTTACTTTTTACCCATTGCTAGGTTGGAAGAGCTGGATTCATGCCTTTCCCAAGGGAATTAGCGTGAAGTGAAACGTAATCAGCTTCGTCCAGGATTCGAACTTGAGTTGCCGATACTGTTTCTTGTGACAATATCCATTACACTAAGCGCGCCTAATTTTTACAAAAGATCTTATAGGATTTGATCTGTACATTCTGAAGATGTGCTTCCTGAGTTGCCATTTAATTTTTGTACTGCTATTTATACCCTTTGTATAATATTCTCGACAGGGCACTCACAGGAAAAAAAAATGTATCAAGTTATTATTCACCGAACTAAAGTCTTTGATACTGTAAACAGAATTACCCTATGGGATATTTACAACTTTGGCTTATTATCCTGAAAAATTCCTTGCAATACTTTATATCTTTCCACAACGTTTAGAGGGCTTGGGTGAATGTGGATGGAAATCTGTCAAAAGCAATATCAGTTCAGAATGGAATAAAAAGCAGGGGGACATTCCAATTCCCACCCTGTTTCCTATTTACTTTGCAATAATTTTCCGCGTGGCCTTTAAGGACAGTCATCGTGGCATCAGCAAAATCTAATCATAATAGAGATTATGTGTCAGTCTGTCTGTAACCATAACTATTTCACCACCGACGTCATAATTCCCTTAGCTATTTACGTCACAATTTGTATGAATTTATTTTTATTTAAATTTCAGTTAATAATAAAATTGCTATATATTATTAATACAGTTGGTCTTATCTACATATGAATAATATACAATTGCATTTATATATACAATCAAACAGCAGTCTACAGTGTGAACAAAAATTTGTTAATTTGCATATTAATAGGAAGGGATTGCGTTTCAGCTCTTCTATTATTCGATCGTACCCCTTCTGTTTCAAAACAGTTTTACGTAGTAATCTAATTTTCAACAGCTTAAAAAATAAATGTTTCAAAATCTAAGACTAATAAGTAAAGTTGTCTCCCTTTAGTCGATAGTGACCCGAAGGCTCCCTTTTCAATAGCTACTACACCGAGGTGTAAGGGAGGGAGCTACTCCATTCCTTGGATTACTCCGCTTTACCCTTGATCCTTACTTTATAATGCTGAGTGCTAAGCAAGGCGGCATAAAGTACCATTTTTTGAGTCTTTGGTATGACTAGACCTGGGATTGAACCCCAGTCTCCCAGATCATTGGCGAACTTATTCTACTTATTAGGCTAAAATGACTAATAATTTTTTGATTATTTAAATGTTTACTTCATTAACCAATTAAAAAATAAGCTGATATTTACAAAGATAAATTCATAAAATAAAAAAATATTTACAAACTATATTTTTACTGATACTACAACAACATAAAAGTTAAAAAATTTTTTTTTTGAAGGGGCATTTTTTTTTGTGATAAGTATAATATTTTTTGTGATAAGTATAATATAATATAATATTAATACACACACACACACACACACACACACACACACACACACACACACAACGTATTAACAAAGAAATAAGTAGTTTTTACTAGTATCTCATTTAGTTGAATAGTTAAATTAGGTTTGGACTATTTAGCTAAGAAAGTTGACCAAATTAGGATGATGATAAAGAAAGGTTTATTTTCTGACCTTGGAATATTAGAAATGCACCAACAGATAAACAGGGAATCAAAGCAACAAGAGTTTAATACAATAATCAACACACCAAATACTGAAAAACAAGAATACTGTAATCAAAATGAACCGCAAAATAAATAACAATGGAACAACCACAAAGCCAAACCCCTCAAAACAGAAGGAAAAAAGGAATAAAGAAGTCATAAAGAGGATTATGTCTGAAAGGAAGACTAGAATACCATCGTTCACTCTGACCTGGAGTGGTAATACCTGTTAGGATCCCTTTTATCGGTCAAATAGATTTGTTCAAAATTATTTGTACTCGATAGGACAGTGTACCCTCTTCCGAGGACAGAAAGAAAATCTCAAGAAACAACAACACAAAAAATGTAAATATGAATGTATAATAAACATCTAGACATTAAATAGCCCTAGACGGGTTGAAATGCCGTCAAAATCAATCAATCTACCAATTTTTCAAAAAGTTGATTCTTAGTTTGCAAGAAAGAAAAAAAAACGACCGACTCTAAAAATAAATAAATAAAGAAAGAAAGAAAGAAAAGCTTGTGTTACTCAGAACCTCATACTAGCCTGTCGGCTGGGGCTGTAGTATACGTCAGCTGTACTCCAGCCGAGGGATAAGACTTTCTCCCCAATGTGTGTTTAAATAAATGATCTCTAACTCGTTGAAAAATAAAATTACTCACAAACTATCTTATAACAAATCTCTCATATACACGAGCTTAAATAACCCACAATGGTTGAATTGCCATTAAACTAAAAAGACAACTATGGGAAAACAAATGATTGATATTAAATTAGATAAGACTACTTGATAAAAAGAATTACAAATAATAACTAGCAATAAATACTTGAAACCATATAACTATGTGCAAACAAATGAGCTCTAACAACTCATTTAAAAATCAACTTATTTTAAAAATATTCACTTACAAATCACATTTATAATACATATATTTGGTATTAAATAACCGTCAAAGATTGATATGCCATTTAACCAGATAACCTTTAAACCGCATAAAAATCAATCCCTAATAAATTGTCCCTAACTTACCATCTGGGACCTTTACTGTTTATTTATTATAGACGCCCTTCTTAGTCTAATCAATATTAAAGACTGTTGTTTTATAGACCATAAACGACTTAAAAGTGTATTTAATGCTCATTAAATAACGACGTCTTGAGTTGTTGAACGGTGTGAAATTTGCCAAAACTGCTAAGAGTTGTGACATCTTTAAGAAAAATTGCAATTCTATTTTTCTTTGGCTATGGTTCTCTATACGAATCATAGATTGATACGGTTAATAAAATCGAAAAATTATTGTTCATTTTTGACTGAGATAGCTTAAGTTGAATTTGGTTGCTTACCCATTGGAAAGGCATGAACCCACCGTCTCCTCTGCTCTGTTCCATTGCTAAATATATTGACAAAAGAATAATGTTAAATGGAAGCAGGAAACCGGGGTTCAAATTCCAGTTGAGTTCACTTATATCGAATTCTTCTGGGAAAAGTATGAATCTATTTTTCTTTGATCTCTGTCCTTTTTTTGTAAGATATCTTGATAAAAAATGTCACTTAACTAATTCGACTTTAAATTATTGTTATATCTGAATTATATAATTCCAAGTGTATTGCTCTGATAAAACCGAAATGATTTGGTATTTTTTCTGGGTTACGATTATATGCAAACATAACAAGAATTTCAATATCACTCTAAACTACTTTAAGTGTTGGGTTACCGTTGTAACGACGGTTCATGATGATATTCAGATTTCTAATTTAGAAGATATGAATGATAATGATTTGTATTTTACAGTTATCTCCCTTATATATATATATATATATATATATATATATATATATATATATATATATATATATATATGAGATAATGATTAAAAACTGACGTTTAGGATTATGATACAAAAAAATTAAAACAAGAAAAATATTGGAGGTTGGGGGTAGTTGATTAGTTGTCAAAATGATAATAGTAGTGAGCAAGCAGAGAAAATGTAACTGAGCTGTCTGATGATTGTAGCAATGGTTGCATTCAAATTAAAGTAACAACAAACAGTTTTTAAAGAAACCTCTTTTAATTTATACTACTACTACTACTACTACTCATACTAATAATAATAATAATAACAATAATAAATAACAAAGCAAAAACTGATAGTACGTAGGAGAGCAAGTGTAGGTTTTGCGGTGACAGAAATGAAACGGTTAATAATATAATAAAGGAATTCAGCAAACTTGTACGAAAGAAATACAAAACTAGACTTGAGTGGGGGGAAAGTTAACTCACTGGGAATTTGCAAGAAATTAAAATTTGACAATGCTAACAAATGATAGATGCATTAACCAAACTCTGTTCCAGAAAATTAGTCCCATAAAATTCTCGGGGATTTTGAGAAAAAACGGATCACTCAATTTGGGCCGGAAAACCGAACTTATTATCTATTAAACAAACACACACGAAAATAAGTAATGGATTTTGCCGTTCCAGGGAACCATAGGGTTGAAATAAACGAAAGAAACAAGACAAATACTTGGATGCTGCTGAAAAACTCTGGAACATGAAAATGTCGGGGATATAAAATGTTATTTTGAGCCCTTGAAAAAGAGACTGAGGGAATTGGAAATCAGAGGAGTAATCAACATCTTCCTAACCCAAGCATTGTTGATATGTGCTAGGATATTCAGAAGAGTCTTGGAGACATTTGGAGACTTGTTGTCATTCATCCTCCAGTTAAATCTGGTGTGAAAACTCGTAAGAAGTAAAATGATATTAAGTATTGATTATATGGAGCCAGAGAGGAAACGATTAATCACATAAGTGAATGCAGGAAACGAGCATAAAAGGAGTGCAAGACTAAGTACGACTGGGTGGAAGAGTTGATTTATTGGGAACTGTTCAAGAAACTGAAGTTTAAACTTACTACCAAAAGGTAAATGAACAAGAATGGAATGCACTCTGAGATTTTGAGATAAAAACGGCTCACCTAATTCCAGCCAAAAGACCAAACCGAGTGTTAACAAGAAAAAACCCCAAAAAAACAACTTGCAGTCAAGCAGATTTTGCCGTTTCGGCGGGCTACAGATTAAGATAAAATAAAGCAAAAAGATAAACTAATTCTAGGATCTTGCCTGAGAGCTGAAAGTGCTATGGAGCATGAAGGTGACGGTGATACCAGTTGCAGTTGATCGGTTTCCAAATAATCGAAAAAAAAAAAAAAACTGGAGAAATTAGAAACCTGAAGAAGAATGGAGACTATCGAGACCTCTGCAACGTAAAGGTCGGCAAGAATACTGAGAAGAGTCCTGGCGACTTAGTGTCACTCAGATTCTAGTGAAAGACCATCAGCAAATGTCGGTTGGAAAAACTCAATAATGATAATAGTAATATATATATATATATATATAGGACCGTGTTTTCGAAATCAAGGCGGGACTGACCCTTTTTAATGTTAATGCATTTGTTTGGAAGGGTTAAATAAACCCGAGAAGCAATCCACCAAGTGTTTTAAACTACGGGATAAATATGTAGAGCATTGTATATATTTAATAGCACTCAGTTATTTCCTTCTTGGTTGGGTTAAGAACTTTTCGGCAACATTTCCTAAGTTCATTACTAAGTCTGTAGCCTAATGATGCAAGAAAGAATTTATCCCAGAAAGTTATTTAACTTTCAACGTAATCTCCTTCCTTGTAGATGCACTTCATTCAACTCTTTTCCGTTAATAACATATAGTGACGATAAGGTAAAATAAAAAAAAAACCCTAAAAAGTACTGCAGATCAAAATTACATATGCCAGGCAACAAACTTGTTGATCCACTCTTGTATCTATAAAAAATGCATGTGAAACGTAATCAGTATATATATATATATATATATATATATGTGTGTGTGTGTGTGTGTGTCTGTCAGTCTGTCTGTCTGTCTATCCTTGACACAGTGAGTCAGGAAAAGAAAATCACATCGATATCAGCTTTTATAGTGTTCGTCTGACCTTCAAGTTGTATTATCTGTCAGAAAATAAAGGGCATCACGACTTTGTCACAGTTTTAGTTTATTCTTCTGGTGTATTTGGATATCAGCAAAATGTCGTTTGCTTGCTTCTCTGTGAAAGTATCCCATAATATGCAGCTTGTGTTAGTCTATTCATATATGAGAGAGAAATCTTAGGTGTCCTCTTAAAAAGATAATCCTTATGTACCGATGTAAATTGCACAAAGTCTTCACTTAGACGTTTTCATCTTTTATAGAAAACAAGTTCGAAATGAGTCAGAAAGGCGAAATCCAAACACCGACTTTGACCTGTATTCCTACATGTATAATTATTCGTATTTTAAGTTTCATGCCTTTAACATGAAAAGAAATATCGAAATCGGAAGCCATTATTATTTTCAATTATTTTCTCTTTCTTTCTTTCTTTTTTCTTTCTTTCTTTCTTTTATATGCATTTTTATTTTTGTTTTTACTTCTCTATCATAATTTATTTCTTTGTTTCTTTGTTTGTTTCTTACGCTATTTTACTTCGCTTTTTCTTCTTTTTTTTCATTTATTTCTTTAGATTTATTTGATCCTGTCATTCAAATTATCAATGAATTTAGGAACAACAGAAATATATTCCTATCGTTATTCATACGCCAAACAAGAAATGGGAATTTTTGTGTGGAAATACCATGCGTACCCGGGAAAACGGATACTAATTGAAGAAGGTTTCTGTATATCATTCTTAGGGAATTAAACTTGCACGGGTGGGGAAATTCTAAAATCCATGCATTATATATATATATATATATATATATATATATATATATATATATATATATATATATATATATAGTAGTTTTAAATTTTTTTTAAATTCATTTAATTTGTAACAAAGAAAAACGGGGAGGATTGAAATTTATTTTATTTTCTGTATCACAAAGTATCTGAAAAAATTTTCTTGAAAAACTTTAAATTGTCACATTTTATGGATTTCATATATATATATATATATATATATATATATATATATATATATATATATATATATATATATATATATATATTGTGTGTGTGTGTGTGTGTGTGTGTGATACTGGACAAAAATATAAGCCTACAAGGATGGCTTTGGCATTTGATACCCCACAAAGGTTGATATATCCTTAAACAAAGAACCCAAACCAAACCTTAAATTGAATCAAGTATTCCTTATACAAACAATTTTTACACAGCTGTTTGTTTTCAAATAATTAAGTTTCAAGAAATAATTTCCATTCAGTAAAACCTATTTGTTTGCACACAGTTATAGGGTTACAAGTATTTCTAACTTAATATTATCTATTTTTAAGCATTTTATTGTTCAAGAGACTAATAATCACAAAAATCCTTCCTAATCAATTAGAGGTTCTGAATACAAATATTAATTTACAAAGCTGTTTGCTTCGATGTGGCACAAGGCCGAATGAAAGGGGCGCCTAATGAGACTCGAACTCACTGGTGTACGTTTGCTAGTCTACCTTGCTAACCGTTACACCACCTGCTTCTAAATACAAATAATTTGCACACAATTTATATGGTATCAAATATTCCTATTTAATACGAATTATTTTCAACAAGTCTATTTGAGTGATCGATAAAACCCGACAAGGTGCTACTACTCCGGGTCAGAGTGAGTCTAAAAGTAACGGTAATCAAGGGGTTACTCTATATTCCAGAGATCTCCAGAATTGCAGTCTCAACACCGGATGCAGTTTTGTATCATAATAAAGACACAAAATCTGGTTTCATTTCTAACTTCGTGCTTTTTAAAATTTTATGCAAATAAAAAAAAATTACAACAATTATAAAGTATATTGTGGGAAATGTTGGAAAAGTAATGAAATTTTGAGGAAATAAACATTTTTATATGCGGAATATCCTGAAGTTTTACACTGAAGCATGAAACAGCCTTAGATTTTTGCTTGAATATATATATATATATATATATATATATATATATATACATATATTCAAACTTATTTATTGGCTTTCATCTTTTATCCTTAAATATCTACGCATTGATTTTTGAATTGACTCCATAAAAATTGAATCATATATATATATATATATATATATACATATATATATATATATATATATATATATATATATAATGAGCCGCTAGGTGGAGTCCAAGATGTATGGTTTTAAAGTACTTTCTACTTATTGTCCATATAAATATAAAGATTATATAGTAAAGAAAAAACAAGGAAATTTGTATTTTTGAAGCTTGGAAATCAGTGTTGTATATCAATTATTGCCACCTTGACTTTTTAATGAATATACTCTGAGAGAAGATTTCATTAAAATGAGATTCGCCTAATGTCTCTGTGCAATCTATATGTCTCTGGCTTTTTGTATATATATATATATATATATATATATATATATATATATATATATATATATATATATATATATATATATATATCCTTATCTACCCTACCTTTTGCTCGTCACAGTAACTGTCAAGAGTAATTCTTATTTCCTTGTTTTTTAATATATATATATATATATATATATATATATATATATATATATATATATATATATATATATTTAAAGATGGTTGTTGTAGGTCCAAAGACACATATATATATATATATATATATATATATGTGTGTGTGTGTGTGTGTGTGTGTTTATGTGTGTGTGTGTGTGTGTGTGTATGTGTGTGCGTGTGTGTGTGTGTGTGTGTGTGTGAGAGAGAGAGAGAGAGAGAGAGAGTATTCATATGAATCCATGTGTAACTTATAAATAAAAAGACTGTCACTTTCGGAATTCATTGTAGCTAGAAGAAATCCATTTAATGCCAGAATCCTCCCCCCAGGAACCAATCACCTGATTTCTGATGATTTCAACTGAAAACCAGTCAATAAAAACATTAAAAATGCCCTTTGGTTGCGTAAATTCATCCATCAACATAAAACCTTTCAGTGCTGAGTAACTCTTAAGCGATTCTTTTATCACTCTCACCTTATCCCGCCATCTATTGTTGGATATGCAATACGACCTCAGGGAACTTAGACCTCTCTAAAAAAAAAAATAGATAAATAAATCTGAGGCGTTGGGAAAGAAAAATAAATTTCTGTAGTGAATTATTCTTATATTATTAAACACACTTAATATTCATTTTTGAGTTACTATCTATCTATCTATCTATCTATCTCTGTTTTTTCTAACAAATTGCGTAATTGTCAATAAGCATATATTTGTTAAATGTCAAATCTAAATAGAATCGTAGTGTCTACTTATATCATGACTCGGCACACACACACACACACACACACACACACACACACACACATATATATATATATATGGTACAGAAATAAAAAATGACTGTCACTCACACACGTTTATGCATCGTCTGTCGTGTTCCAATTTGGAGGAATATTTAAACCAAAATCTTTTATTATTGTAATACGTATTACATTTTTGTATATTTTTCGTCTTGCTAAAGGTCATCAGGGTCACGAGCGTGATTTAAATTTTTTTTTCCTGTCAGCCAGACCACATCAAACAGGATGGTACCCACGGGAATCGACCACAAATACCGGACGGTACTGTCACTTGTCTGAGATTTAAGTACGGGACACATTTACTCTTATATTTTGTGTAAAGAGCTGAACTAAAACGTATGCACTCTCTCAATATATACACTTATATATATATATATATATATATATATATATATATATATATATATATATATATATATAAGCTAGAAGAACTGCAAATTAAAAAGTTTTTGTATAAAAAGAATACCCGATGCTTTTGTGCCAGAGCAATTATAAAATCTAAAAAAATAGTAAAACTATAGACACGAACTTCTTTTTGTTAAGTATTAGTTATCTCTGAGCTTTCTTAAGTTTTTGCGCATTGGCATTTGTTGTTGTTATTTTTTAATTAAGTAAGGATGCTATTTTCATGTTATCTTGTTTTATCCTAACTACTTATGACTCGTATAGAAATTGATATTTGGCACTTGGTTTGTTTGGAATGCATTCGGCTGCTGCTTCTACAAGGTCACTAATAAAGTTTTCTTATTCAATATTCGGAATGTGTCTTTCATATATTTCTCGAGAAGTAGCAAACTTGTTTCTTACTGTTGTCGTATGATGATTTCTCAGATCACTTTTAGTGAGTGAGGACCAGTCATATTGTGAAGTTTTTCCTGCTTGTGTCTTATTTCTGCGCAGACTCAGACAAATCTTTGCCGAGACGATTCTGTGATCGGAAGATACACATTCAAAAGAGGGGTATGCCTCACAATTCACAACATTATTTATCTACTTCTTATTTATGAATATATAATCTAACAGCGCTTTAGATTCCTTTGGGTAGGTATAGGCCCAGAGTTTTCCTTCCTTTTTGTTTGAAAATAATATTTAGGTTTGCTTGTCAGTTCTTCAGTGAAAAATCTGCCCGATATTCCACATTTCATTTTGAGAAGTTTCATAAACAGAATTTGTTATTTTCGTCTTTGCTTATTTGAGCATTCATGTCGCCATCGAAGATTAGTACGTTGTGTTTGAGAATGTATCGGACAAGGGAAGAAATCTCAATGTTGAAGGTGATGATATCCCTTTCATTGCAAGAGACAATTATTGTGTAGAGATGATTGTTATACAGGAGTTGCCATTAAATAAAGTGCACATCATTCTCAGTTTGATTTTCTCTATGCTATTTTGTAATTCTGAGACATGAGAACTAAGAAGCATTCTAACACCGCCCATGATGGTATTGACAGAGTTTTTCTACGCAGATACAAAGATCCAGCCATTGCCATTATCGTGGTATTTTATTTCCAGCTCACTATTGTAGTATCAATATTCTTGTATGCATATGATGTCAATATTATGCACGACTGCTGACGTTGTCGGCTCAGGTGACTCGTTTACTATATTTAGATTCCTAACCTTAAATGATGTCATGTTAACAATGTTTTTGCATCTAAGTAATTTTGGTTTGGTTTTGAGTTCTGTTTCAGATTTTTCAGACACTGGGGCTAATGTTACAACCTCAACAGAACGTGCACCTTGTTTACCTGCACGAAGCGTGATGCAGTTTGAACATACGTTTAAGATTAGTGTCATGGTAATCTTTCCTGGGCTGTTTTTCTCCCTCATCAATAGACAACACCCATATAGATGAGTAGCAGTAGTTGATCCTGGTTGTTGACCTATGAGGTTCTTCCGTCCAGCATCTGGTGAAGCTCACTGTTGACCTAAGTTTGTATTCATCAACCTTATTTCACAACAACTATGCTCCTTTCCATAGCTTCTGTTGGTATATAATTCTCTCCCCCCTCTCTCTCTCCCTTTCTCTCCCCCTCTCTCTCTCTCTATATATATATATATATGTATATATACGTGGTGTATTCAATAAGTTTCCAGACTTTTTTGTACAGGCATTTAATATTGTCGTAGACTCTTGAAAATTCAGTATCTTATTGCTATACATCTTATGAGATGACTGACCAATTTTTATAATTTCAGGTTCAAATGAACAGCTACAGCAGTAATTAGAATACATCCTATTAAGGCCTGATTGTCACAACTAATGAATTTCAAATGCAATCTGGACGTGAAGACACTTTAGAAGAACGATATGCAATAAGAGAAGGGGGAAATTACTTCGAAGGGGACTAGAGTTTCATGTGTGTACTATCAATAAAAGTGCCCATATGAAAAAAGTCTGGAAACTTATTTAATGATCCTAGTATGTAGGAGGAGGGTGTATTGGATTTTAGGGGGTTTTTCGGCTTCACAAGATCATATTCCAGACTTTACCCTTTTAAGCGAATATAGTAACGGGATTTAGGATCTGTATGCTTAAAAGTGATTATAAATCCAACAACCCTTTTTTAAATTTATTTAGGCTTTGTGGATTGATTTTCTTCTATAGTTTAACAATTAACCTTTAATTTAGTTATTTCCCGTTTATACGCACACACACACACACACACACACACATATATGTATATATTGTCATCCACAGACAGACTGTTTCGTTCTATCTCATCTCTTCAGTGTGGCTATACTCGCTAGACACTTCAACCCAGGATAGAAATCCGCCTAACTTTACGCCAAGCCGATGATATATCCCTAAGCCAAAATTGCGAATCAACGTCAGCTCCAGAATTTGGCACATATGTATCAACTATCGTTTGTTCACATTTTTACGCTATCGGTTATTGAAGTGCTCCATTCGTTAGAAGAACTTTACATTACGCGAGTGGCAACCGTTGATTCCTTCGTCAAAGTGCTCAACTCCTGGGGTAGAGGAGCGTATATATATATATATATATATCCGTAAAATAAATTGAAAGAAAGCGCAATGGACTGTTATTATAAATTTATTTATCCATTTTTATACAAATAACCAGTTCTATTTCATACAATTCAGTTTAGCATAATTAAAAGGTTTAATTGTCAAAAACATTTCTGTTTAAAGCTATTCAGTTTGGTCAAACAGTTATAATTCAAACAATTCAGTTTAGTATAAGTATTGATTTTGTTTACACACAGTTAAATGTCAAAACAGTTTTATATCAAACAATTCAGTTTGGCCTGAGTACAGTGTCAATGTCAAAACCAGTTCCATTTCAAACAATTCTGTTTAACATAAGTACGCAGTTTACATGTAAGTACACAGTTTAATTGTCAAAAACATTTATATTTCACGCTATTCAGTTAGGTCAAACTGTTCTAATTCAAACAATTCAGTTTAGCATAAGTACGCAGTTTAGTTCTATTTAACCCATCGATAGGGTTCTATCATGTGCCACCACTCCGAGCCAGAGTGAACCTACGGATGATGGCAATGAAGGGGTGCTCCACATTCACCAAAGCTCCAGCATCACTGGAACCTCACCATCAGATTGTTTAGTATCATATTCAGGACACTTGTCGGTGTATTCTACAGCCCCAGCCGACTGGCCAAAGGAGCATTAGTGACGATCCATACGACCGTATTTTAAAAATATGTTAGCATGAATATATATATATATATATATATATATATATATATATATATAAACAATGTTTTAGCTTTCTATATCTATAAACAAAAGTCCTCAATAAATATTTCGGTTTTGATGCCATAGACACAGATCAACATCACTTGATGACTGTCAGTTTCTTACTTAAGTGATCATTAATACTCTCTCTCTCTCTCTCTCTCTCTCTCTCTCACACACACACACACATATATATATATATATATACATATATGTATGTGTGAGTATGAGCCGGAATTTTTCATGCAACAAAGTCTTATTAGAACTGATGGACCAAGAATATCTTATATGGGTGAAGCTAACAGTCACCAATCACCGCCGCGTCTGTGTCAACATTATTCAAACTTATATGTATATATATATATAGGGTGACCCCAAAAAACAGAACCCATATATTTTTGTTGAAGTAATAAAAAAGATTATGGGTTCTGATTTTTTGGTCACCCTGTATATATATATATATATATATATATATATATATATATATATATATATATATATATATATATATATATATATATATGTGTGTGTGTGTGTGTGTGTGTGTGTGTGCGTGTGTGTGTGTTTGTGAGAATGGAACAGTCAAACATAGATCGATAGAGATATTCATTAGATTAACCTGACACAGCAGTCCATCAATAATCTAATTGTCCTTGATTATCGCAACTTATATCAGGACACATAATAGAAATAGTGATATGACATATGGCAAAACAATGAAACAAACAGCTGATACACATTGCTAGCATGTCGTAATGATTATCGCTGCGGTAAAAGTAATCTGTGAACTGAGTTCGAATCTTGCTGAAGCTGTTTTAATTCCCTCTGCACTTGAAGTAGTGTTTTGAAAAAGACATGAATCTAATTTTTCTCCGCCATAGCTATGGTTAACAAAAATAGGGCGTAGTAGGCTCTTTAGCTTAGTTATAATTTTCTGGAAGTCGAGTCCCTAAAGCAGTCCGACGTTGTTCAGTCTCGTTTTGGCAATCTCTATATCACTGATGCCAAAGTGTATCGACCCTTAATTTTCTACAGGGACAACATCTGTTATGTGGAGAAGTGAGACATGTTACATGGTTAATTACCGGATACCCATGGGATATTTTCCATACCTGCATCAAAATAAAGTTGGGGTAGTCGTCATGGTGAAATGGATAAAGTATTGAATTGAAGCGTCGAAGTAAACAAATTCGAACTGCAGGTGCGCTATTCCGTTCACTTTTTGACCAATAATAGTGAAGAAGGCATAAAACCCTTTATGCACCGTCTCAGCAATAGGTTAAATAGTATTATTTATATTCCTTAACAACGAAGTCCTTGGCAATGGATGACCCACGAAGATTGATATGCCATGAACCCTCCCCACCACAAAAAAAGCAAGAAAGAAAGAAGCAAATGAAGCTGTAGATCCTAGGTCTCTCAAGACAAATGAATGTCATCACAACTACGTTTAATGGTTATAATCTGGCAGTTTTTTTTATAAAGGATCAATATTATAGATTTTTACGTATGTATTGATTATCTATGGATCATCGAAAATTATGTTCCATTAATCGAAGAACGTTCAACTCCTTTAAATTTCCGCATTAAAAATATTAGGTTTTACCTAGGTACAAGCACCAATTGCTAGTGGCGAAGTCTAACACTCAAGTGTCATAGAAATATCTTGGCCAATATATATATATATATATATATATATATATATATATATATATATATATAGAGAGAGAGAGAGAGAGAGAGAGAGAGCGAAAGAGAGGAATGAAAAGTGACTGGTTGAAAGAGAGAGTAGATTGATAGAAAGGTAGATAAACAAAGGTAGATAGAGAGAGGTAGATAGATTTATACTGACAGACTGAAATAGATAGATAGATAGATAGATAGATAGATATGAACAGACTGAGACAGCTTTTATCCATTTCATAGATGAATAAATAGACAAATATGAAAACACTGAGATATATAGATTGATAGACACATAAACATACATTAATACATACACACGCATATATACATACATATATATATATATATATATATATATATATATATATATATATATATATATTGTCATCCACAGACAGACTGTATATATATGTGTGCGTGTGTGTGTGTATGTGTGTGTGTGTGTGTGTGTGTGTGTGCATGAATATATATAGAGATGAACAAATTGAGATATATATATAGATGAGAAACAAAGTAACCAGATAGATGATATTGAGAAAAAAAAAAAGAAAAAAAGAAAGAAGGAAGAAAAGAAGAAAGTGTTGGAGAAAATCTGGAAAAGGGTATAACTGATCCGCATTTAGATTAGCTTACATTATAGCGAAAAAATACGAAAAGTAAGAGTTATATATATATATATATATATATATATATATATATATATATATATATATATTTGTGTGTGTATGTGTGTGTGTATGAGAGTGTGTATATAACTCTAAATAGGAGAGCCAACAGAAAACGTCAAATAAACAAGCCAATAGAAAACGTCAAATAAACAAGCCGACAAAGCGAGTGACTTACTGTAAAAATAGTAATTGATTTTAAGGTGAGAGGATCACGAAAGGCTGACTGATTTCTTTGCGCTCTGTCTTTATTTTTGATCTCTGCCAGACCGAAAGGCTCACGTGACTTTGATTTTTTTTTATTTCCGCCAGACAGAGAGGCTCACGTGACTCTCAAAAGTCATTTGGCTAAGTTAATGGGATTGGCTTCGGGATTAGCACACAAATTGAATCTTTCCTTCGTTTAACTTAATGGAAAGACCGTTCCCGGTGAAGAAGGAGAAATACGTCAAGCCAGTCAGTCAGAAGAAGACTTTCTTAACATTTACCAGGATTAGGTTAGTCTGGCACTATGCCATCATATTTCAGTCCCTGGTTACAGTGGAAGGTAGGGGAATAAAAATAACATTTAAAAGAATAATTAACTATGCATTCTGTAGCAAGAACAACAGAATGTGAATATTAGGATCTAGTCTTTGAGTAAAAGTTACCGAAGATGACAAACACCGGTGAAGTAAAGCTGGTATAAATTTTGTATTTTCCTTCTCCAAGTCTTGTTTTCATACAAAGGTTTAAAAACTCAGTTTGCTCTATTATTCATGTGGGAGGAAGAAAAGATGGATTTATGTAGCTAAGGGTATTGGCATGAAAGGAAACACAAACATTATCTTTCAGGATTTGATCTCGATTCGCCGATTTTACAATAGCCGTTAGGCTTAGTGGACGTTCTTAAAGTTGCATTCTTATTTAAATCACGTTATTTTTTTTCAGGTTTATAAGTAGGTTTAATGGGCCGTAAATATTGGACATGTTGTGAGAATCAAACTCACTATCAATGGTCTGCTAGCCTAGACCACTAACTGTTACATCATATATCAATCCATAATGTAGTTACTGAAAACAGATTCATACTCATTGTCGACTTCCTTGCTTAAAAATAAATCATCATTTTTGTTTCAATGCGTCAGTCAAACGAGTCAGTTGCTCACTGAGGCATTGCGCAATAACAATTTTTTCAAGACTTTGAGATTTGTTCAGATCTTGTTGGATTTAGATTTTTTCTTTGTAAAATACTATTTTGTTTAGGAATGATGCAGGTTTTTTAGAGAAATCCTCTTGCAACTGGGTTCGAGTTTGGCGGATTCTGGTGTATCCTTTCTCAAACGAGACCATACTCAGCAATATCACTGTTCCACCTCTCTTGGAGTTGACTGAAATTTTCATTGTTAAATTCCATCAATCTAATTACATTACAACCATTCATTATCTGAAATTTCTTTGAATCCCATCCAACACAAAAGAATAAGCTTTCAAACTAAGAAAATATGTAGTCGTGTATACTTCAAACGTACGACGAGTATTAAAAAACCAAAAAAAACTGAAGCTGTATTTACCTAGACAAATATTATTATAAATGAAATGCTAATTTTCTTTAAAATACTCCCTTTAGCATACAACGCATATATTCCAGAGAGTTTTCAGCTGGTCGAAGCACCTCTTAAACTTCTCTTCTGATATGGTGTGAGGCTGCATAACTGATCCGTATTTAGAATAGCTTACATTATAGCGAAAAAAGACCAAAAGTAAGAGTTATATATATATATATATATATATATATATATATATATATATATATATATTCCTGTGTGTGTATGTATGTGTATGACAGTGAGATAGTAAGAGACAAAACTTTTGATTAAATAATTGTGATGTATTTTAGCGAGATTCAATTGATACAGAAATATGAACATAGCACACACACACACACACACACACACACACACGCACATGTACTCAAGCATACAGACCCGCATTCACACTTGTACACACACATGCGCTCTCTCACACACATACACAAATACAAACACAAACACACACACAAACACCCACACACACACACTCAAAAACGAATGCACATACACAGTCTCACACACTCACGGACATAAACGTACACACACACACACACACACACACACACAGACGCATTTCTATTTTACAAATCAATGCAACTTATAGTCATGGGACTGACATGAGGAGAAAAAACATTTATTTCAAAAATATGTATGTGTGATAAAATATATATCTGTGTATGTGTGTTTATGTGTGCCTCTGTGTGTGTGTGTGTCTGTGTATGTGTGTGTGTGTGTGTGTGTGTGCACTCGGACACACATATATATCAATACTAATAATATACTAATAATATAGTTTGCTATATTCATAAATAACAAGTTATATATATATATATATATATATATATATATATATATAGTTATTTCTCGATGCCTCCCACTAGACACGACCTGACATAAGGTCAATGATTATAGTAGGGATTTAGGGGTGGGGAAGGTCGGGCATGAGCCGATGCTCGAACCCTGCTGGTCTATGCTTCTCATAGACCCACTAAGTGCACTGTGGGTCTAATGAGCCAAGCAGTTATATATATATATACAATTTTTAATGAAGTCATCCTGTTGTTATGCGGATTATGCGACCTGTTTCCAAATTGAAACTGCAAGGAAAATTATTTTGGTCTACTTTCGACCGAATTTCTGAAAAAGAAATTTTCAAAGGAAACATGAGATTTTTTTGATTTTTAGCTCATCGTTAAGGATCAATAGTTAAGTTACAGTCTACTGAGCAATTTTATCCTCAGGGGGTTCCTTTCGTTCATTCAACTGCTTCCCTGTAGCCTCCTTCGTTTCGTCGCACTTGACACCATTTTTTCCTTTCTGTTCCATATTTTAATAGAAATGTTCTTGCAAAAATATACAGAAATAGAATAACATAAACATTGATTAAATATTAAGAGCCGATCGATTTTTCAGTTATATTTTGATGAAATTTTTCATTAAATCTATACACTATTCACACGAATAACTTAGGCGCCTTGTTTGACACGATACTTCATGAAGCAGGTTAGCAGTTTATCTCAAGTGATTTAATTTCTCACGAGGTGATTCATACGTTTGGCCTTGTGTCAAACTAAACTAATTTATTAAATTGCAATGATTTTTACGGAACTTTACCACTGAATAGTAAGTTCAGATCTTTACTGTAAGTTTTATTCTCGTGGCTTTTTATGTCAGAAATTAAAATTTTATTCTCGTGAGAAATTAAAAGCTTAGGTTAAACATCAAAACACAAACAATTACTAATACATCTAAAAGCAATTTACATCTTATAACTTTACATCTTATATCTGGTAAATTATTAAGCATGCGCAAATAAAACACCTTTTGCTTTTATTTATAAGATGCTAATATTTTTTCTTTTATATTCACTTTGGTTTTGTTTTCATTCTTACCATTTAGAATTCTTCTTCGTTTTATTTTTTCTTTCCTCCTTTCACTTTTTCTTCCCTCCTTTCACTTTTTCTTTCCCCCTTTCGGTTTTTCTTTCCTCCTTTCGGTTTTCTTTCCTCCTTTCACTTTTTCTTTCCTCCTTTCGGTTTTCTTTCCTCCTTTCACTTTTTCTTTCCTCCTTTCGGTTTTTCTTTCCTCCTTTCACTTTTTATTTCCTCCTTTCGGTTTTTCTTTCCTCCTTTCACTTTTTTCTTTCCTCTTTTCGGTTTTTCTTTCCTCCTTTCGGTTTTTCTTCCTTTCATTCACTTTTTCTTTCCTCCTTTCACTTTTTCTTTCCTCCTTTCGGTTTTTCTTTCCTCCTTTCACTTTTTTTTCCCTCCTTTCACTTTTTCTTTCCCCCTTTCAGTTTTTATTTCCTCCTTTCACTTTTTCTTTCCTCCTTTCGGTTTTTCTTTCTTCCTTTCACTTTTTCTTTCCTCCTTTCGGTTTTTCTTTCCTCCTTTCACTTTTTGTTTCCTCCTTTCAGTTTTTCTTTCTTCCTTTCGGTTTTTCTTTCCTCCTTTTACTTTTTCTTTCCTCCTTTCGGTTTTTCTTTCCTTCTCTCACTATTTTTTTTCGTTCTGATCTTTTTTACTTCTTTTCATTCATTTTTTTTCTCCTTGTTCACTTCTTCTGCCCTCTCAATTTTTTCTCAACCCCTTTTCCCCCTCTATTTCCCTTTTTTTCCTTTTTTTCCTTTCATTCCTTTTTTCTTCCTTTTCTTCCCTTTTCGCCTTTCATTCTCTTTTTTCTTCCTTTCCTTCACTTTTTTCTTCCCTCGATTTTCTTTTTTCTTCCTTTCATTCACTCTTTTCTTCCTTTCCTTCACTTTTTCTTCCCTCCATTCACTTTTTTCTTCCTTTCATTCACTCTTTTCTTCATTTCCTTCATTTTTTCTTCCCTCCATTCACTTTATTCTACCCTTCATTCCCTCTTTTCCTTCCATTCCTCTTTTTCTTCCTTCCATTCCCTTTCTTCTTTCCTCTATTCACTTTTTCTTCTCCCCATTCATTTTTCTTCCCTCCATTCACTTTTTAGCAAACCGCCCTCCTATTTGGTGTGGACTTCCATTTAGCAATTCCTTCATTAATTCAAAACTATCTCATCACATCTCTGTCTTAAGATCGGTCTAAAGAGAAACTGAAACACATTGATATAGTGAGTAGAAATTTTTTCTGAACCACGCGTATGACTTTCACGTTTTTTATGTTCTCATTGTCACCACTTCATCTCGTCTTCGACAACTTTCGATGAGACCCAGCACCGCAACAAACATTTACAGTGGTGCAATGAGAGAACTGATTGTGACATTTAGAAGTCAATACTCTCGTCCGACTTGAGTCGCTTTTCTACCGATGGAACAACTCTGATATAACAAACAAATGGAACTGCATATCATCAACTCAGCATCCAGGAAATGATTCCATTTGGTGGTAGGTTAGTTAGAATCTTGTCTGGTTGCTTGTACGATTGCAAATTCAATCTTGTGATATTGCAAAGCAACCGTAATAGCTAAAGATACCTGGAGTGAATCCTTAAAAGTGTCGTCGTACCTCATCTTGATGATCACTCACTAGAATCACATCCCATCTTCATAGATGATAATGTTGTTACAAAATAACAGCAATAGTGTTTGCCAATGGCACGGAAAACCTGGGTTCAATCCCAGGTCGAGTCATACCAAAGATTCATATAATGGTACTTGATCCCTACTTGCTTAACACTCAGCATTATAGGGTACGGATCAAGGATAAGGAGTAGCGCCCTCCCTTACACCTTGGTGTACTAGCAATCGAAAATGGAGCCTTCTGGTCACCTTCGACTACGTTCGCCAACTTTACTTTATAGACATTAATACAATTCTATGGCTTGATATGATAGATAGGACTCTAAGAGGTACCACTACTTAAGATCAAAGTTGACCTGGGAGTAATGGCAATGAAAAGATTGCCTTCATTCTACAGATCTCCAGAAGTGGAGTCTCGCAGCTAAATGTAATTTAGTGTTCTACCAAGAATATTCCTTTTGGGCGAGTGTCTTACAGAGGAAATAGCCTATTTCAAGACACTGACAGGATGGTCATATATCATTTTTTTTCTTTCATTGATCTGTTCTCACAACCGCATATATACAGATTTTGCATTGAGTATTTGGTAAAATTCTACAAAATTATTTCATGAATCATGTCAATTTAATACCCCCCCAACCCCCCCCAAAAAAAAACAAAGGAAGAAAACAAAAAACAAAAGCAAAACCTGTGATGCTTAACTTTTTACCGGGTGCATAATACATTTATGAGCAAACCTATAACCATAGAATCCAAACATGTGGTGTTAATCCTTCTCAAATAGACATCAAGTTCATCTGCTATTTTTCTATTCCTCATCAAAAATAAAGATTATGAAAGATCACGTCTTTTCGCACAACGTTTGATTTACACTATTCCTTTCTTGTAAGCAACGAAACAGGTGTTTGATTTTCTTGTTACCAGATCGATTCAGAAAAAAATCACATTTTAAAGACAAGTATGAACACCTACTCTTCCCACATTTCGTAAATGGGGAAATTATTTTTATAAAAAATCAATAATTATAATATCAATATCGGTGATACAATATATATATATATATATATATATATATATATATATATATATATATATATATATATATATATATTACGATGGTAGCCATAACACCATGAACGCATCCTAAGTTAGGATAGCATAGACAGGTTCAATAGCGCTTGGTGACTCTCAGTCTCTCACCTATGTGATCATCATTGCCTTGATGATCCTATTCGTCAGACACTGACAAGCTTTAAGTGATATACACACACACATATATATATATATATATACAAGGTGCATACGATAAGTTTCGAGACTTTTTTCGTATGGCCATTTAAAATTGACGTAGACTCTTCAGTATATTATTGCTATACATCGTATGAGATGACTGACCAATTTTTATGATTTCAGGTTCAAATCAACAGCTACAGCAGCAATTGGAATGCACCCTACTAAAGCCTGATTGTCACAGCTGGTGAATTTCAAAAATGCAATCTGATACTTTAGAAGAACGATATGCCATAAAATTCTGTTTTAAACGTATGGAATACTACAGACTGCTTTCGGAGCATCTTGCATGAATCGAGCATCAGTTTTTGAGGGGCATAAGAGATTCAAGGAAGGCAGGGAGTCTGTGAGGGATGATGAGAGGTGTGGAAGGAGTAAAGAAGTCAGAACACCATAGTTGATTGGCCAAAGGGTTAAGCTTAGGGTTAGGGCTACTATGTTGAGGTTTTAAGGGAGTTCAGGAAGAGATTCCGTCGGAAGAGGCCAGCACTCTTTAAATCGAGCCGTTGGCATTTCCAGCAGGACAATACACCAGTCCACAACTCCATCCTTGTCACAGACTATTTGACCAAAATGGGCATCAAGACAATTCCTCGGCCTCCCTATAGTCCAGACCTTGGTCCCTGTGACTTATTCCCTAAGCACAGAGGCTGTCGTTATGAGACAATTGAGGAGATGAAAGTCGCTGTGACGAAGGTCATTGACACGCTCACACAAGAGGACTTCCATGGGGCCTTCAAGAAGTTGTTGGCAGGGTACAACAAGTACATTGCAGCCGGAGGAGATTACTTGGAAGGGGACTAGAGTTTCATGTGTGTACTATCAATAAAAGTGCCCATACGAAAAAAAGTCTGGAAACTTATCGTATGCACCTCGTATCTTTTATATGATAACAAAAGAAAAATATTCACTTTCTTGTTATCATTATAAATTTATTTCAAACTCTTATAAATTCTTATAAGTTTAATTTATAAGCTTTATAAAAGCCATCTTTAGATAAGATATACTAATATAAGATGTTTTTATATTGCTTCCGGCGAGAATGGAATAAATTTTTTTATCTTTCATAGCTGTTATTATTGAGCACTTATATTGGGTACTCATATCCCTTAGTTTTCCTCCTTGGATCATATATATATATATATATATATATATATATATATATATATATATATATATATATACAAGGAGCCCTGAAAAATTCTTGGTCGATCGAAAAAGAAAATGATCATATTTTTTATTATTTTTTTTCGAAAAGATTTGATAACTTTTTGATCTGTGGGTGGTTGAATATGTGCAATAACATATTACGTTTATTGCCTTAGATCATCTCTTTCTCGGTCGGCTTGAGAAATATGCAGCAACCGACATATATATATATATATATATATATATATATATATAATCATGAAGTCATGCTGATTTCCCGAGTTCCGTTGACTCTCTGTGTCTCTCTCTGTGTCTCTCTCAATCAATCAATGCCAATCATTCAGCACAATCATGTAAATATTTGCTGGTCAGTCAGCACTGGTGTGTCTATATGTAGTAGTTCATTATATAATGTCGTTTATGAGTTCATCCTCGCTTCTCCAGCAGTGCACTTCATGACTCGTTTGTGTTACTTGTATGGTTTGTTAGATGGGTGGCAAGTGGTCGTATAGCTAATATTTTCTTATCTGATAAATCTGATAAAATGAAAAGGGATTTCTTTCGAGCTGTGGCCGTGTCGGTACTATTGTATGGTTGCTCCACTTGGAATCTAACGAAACGCTTAGAGGAAAAGCTAAACGGAAACCACATAAGAATACTTCGTGCTGTTTTGAACAAATCCTTGAAACAGTCCTCCATATATACATATAAGTAAAGTTGGTAACCGTAGTCGAAGGCGTCTCGAGGGTCCCTTTTCAATAGCTACCATGCTGAAGTGGAGGGGAGGGTGCTACTCCTTTCCATAGATTGTTCCATTTTACCCTTGATACATACCTTATAACACTGATAGTTAAGCAAGTACGTATCAAGTACCATTTTTGAGTCTTTGATATGAGTCAATCTGGAATTTAACCCCCCGGTCTTCCAGGCCATTGGCGAATACTTTACCCCCTATACAATGGGCCAATAATCAATGTGAATGTTTTTGGCAAGTGATTGCTCAAAATGAATGAGACAATCTCATTTCGAAGACCCAATATAAACACTAAAATATTAAAATGGTCATCTTATGCAATGTATAGCAATAACATACTGAATTTTTTAAGAGTCTGCGACAATTTTAAATGCCTGAACCAAAAAAAATCTGGAGACTTATTGAAAGCACCACGTATATATAAAAACTAATATATATATAGTATGATTTGATAAATATGTGTATGTAGTAATTATTTCTATTTGATAATAGTCATTTGTTTGCACACAATTATAAGGCTTCAAGTAACCAATAATTAACAATTATAGCTTCAAGTAATTATTCTAAATATAAATGATTTACAGTTATATGGCATCAAGTATTCCTATCTTATACGAACAATTTTTGCATAGATTTATTTTACCCTTACATGGAACCCTAAAATGTACTACCACTCCGGTTCGGAGTGAACTGGGAATAATGGCAATTAAGGGGTACTTGACACATCTCAGATCTCCAAACCAGGAGCTTCATCATCAGAGGCAGATTATACCAAGGATATCCCTTTTTGAGGGGAGATTACCCCTCTTCAGGGGATAGTCAGGTTATTCTAAGCCGCCTCAATAGGATGGGATAAATTCAGAGTTACATTCATCTTTTATACGTATTTTACTTTTTTCACGTGGCTCACCCACGAACACATATGCGTATAGCAATAACTACAGACACCTTGTCTTCCTCTCTTGACTCCTGGTTGAGAAAATAAATAAACATGATTATCCCGCTCAATCTTTCACATGTGATATGTTTTTAAAAGGTGTATGAATGACGACAGTGGTTAAATCTAAATCTTTTGTCATGTTCATGTCATCAACTTAAGAATAATGCAGTGAGCGACAAGTTGGACAACAGACGCGTACTGGATTTTGAAACAATGGTGACTTTGAAAGATAAATGACCGCGCCACCCCTCACGCTCCCCTCTCTTCCTATTTCTCCCCACTTATCATCATATGAGACAAGACAGACCAACATCGACCTTTATAAAAGAATCTGCTACAGTCAATAAAAGTAAACATTGTAATTATTTCTTGTCACTTTTTATTTAAAGGGAAAAAAGCCGGAAATGGCATCTGCTTTGAAGCATGCGCAAACAAACAGATGTTCTCAGTTCTCGCTTTTCCCACTCTTGAATGTGGTACGTAAAACGAGAAGAATAGATGCTCACGTAGTGATGAAATCTATAAAGAGAGTGAAGGTAAGTATCAACAGATATATTGTTACTATCTTCTTTCAATATTCTATGTATTCTTGTAGCTTTAATGAGACTTATCGAGTTCAGCTTAGTAGGACCTATGCTCGAAGCACAGTGAGAATCAAACTCACTACTGTAGCAACCATTTCTTCATGCTGAGTCATCCATAATAACTCTTTTCTGATACGTTTTGCCAATTATCTGTCAAAATTTCTGAGATGAAGCTTGATCATTTTTTATAATTTAGAGTATTCATATTCAGTGTTATATTTACAACGTATCGGCCGACACATCCTTCGACTTTAACCGTGAAAATGAAGACACTAGTTCGAATAATTTATGTGATAAGGCTTTAGCTTTATATAACATAAGTCCAAAGTAAAAAAAAGATAAAGCCAAATCTTGCAAATTATGAATCCTTGTTTCATGTAATAAAATGATTATCATCTGTATATGTTAACACATTTATAATCAATTCTTTTTTTTAAGTCATTGTTTTGGTATTAGATTGTTTTATTTACATGTCTCAAACTATTTTTCTCGTGTTGGTTGTTATATTCACAACGTTTTGGTCGTTGTATCCTCTTTCTTCAGATATCTATTTATATTGTCGTTAACCTTCAAGAAATTTCCAACCAAAACCTTTATTCCATCCACAGGGGTAGAGTGTTCTCATTTGGCTGTCGATTGGGATATCTCGACTCAGTTTAGTGGTCTTAGTTATTTCTCCCTTATGATATCGCTTCTGGGTCCGGCGATTGAACTCACAACTTGCTAATAGGCTCCTAACTATCGCTTTTATCCAGTTGACCAATGTAAAACAGGATGATTGTCTACGGAATAAATCTGTTGTTTAAGAGTTTTTATTATTTTGTAATATAAATGTATCATCATCTCATCATCTTGTCGTGCCACCAGCACGGATATCCTTCACCCTCTCTCCCCACTCCTCCCTATCGTTCATCGGTTCTGGCTGGTCCTCAGGGTTACATCCCGTATCCTCACAGAGCAGCTGTATGTAGGTTCGAGCTGGTCGCCTTGCTTTTGCTCGGCCATGTTAGGGGGTCGATAGGAGAACATCACTTATGACCTCGTCCCTGCTTCTCCAGCAGTGTCCTGCGTGTCTGGTTTGTATAACTTTCATAGTTTTCGTGATGGGTGGTAGGTGGCCGTATAGCTGCTGCTTTATGGGGTGTTGCCTTCAGGACTTGTTCAATATTGCTCGCAGCATTCTTGAGTAGTTGCCGTCAAACTTTTTCTCCATCCGTTTTGTTAGCATCTATGTAGTGCATCCGCATAGCAGTATCGACACGACCGCTGCTTGGAAGAAACTGCATTTCATTTTATCGGTCGTAGCAATGCTTTGTGAGAATGTTTTCGCTCCTTTGCATACATTGTCGCCGGCTACGACTCCCCGCTCTGTTGCTTATAAAGCCAAGAAGCCGAAGCGTACAAAATACACTAATCCTACGGATTTGTTTTTAAATTTGTGTCTTTTGAGATAACCGGTGCATATGGTGACAAAGGTGACTGCAAATCGAAAATCGTATCACACGTCTCACTTTGACATTCGTATGGAGATTTTTCTGTGCCAGTGACAATACACATTGTTCAGGGCAACGCAATTGTCACCCTTGGGGCCTAGAAGGGTCTTTAAAAATTAATGCGAAAATGAAAGGAAGAGCTTTTGTCTTCGTGGATAAAAAACATGACTCTAAAAACACATTTGATTTCGTCACTTTCAGTTTAAAAACAAAGTTGATTTCTTTTAGAAGAGTTTTGATTTGCCCAAAAATCTCTGGGACATTTTTCTTCAATGCTTTGTTGAACAACAGAGAAAATAATTGGTTTCAAAAACAATTTAATTCTTTATACTAGTATTGAATGCGATTGGTTTCTGACATTGGATACTTGTTCCTGTTTATGAGTATAAAGTAGTGTAAGTAGTTTGGATGGTTTCCACTCGTCCTCTTATTTCCAATTTCTCCAGTTCTTGCATCAATCCTTTGATGACTGTACCAAGAGCACCAATAACAACTGGTTTAATCGTCACTTTGATATTTCATAGTTTTTTAATTCCTTAAGAAGGTCCCGGTATTGATCTTTCTTTTCTTTTCCTTTCAATTTTACTCTGTGGTTAGCCACGAAAGCAAAGGCCTTCATTCCGCAAGTTCTATTTTTTTGTTGATTGATAGATATTATTATTATTATTATTATTATTATTATTATTATTATTATTATTCATTCGATAGTTTTCACAGCAGCGTTAGCTGATGGTTTTTCACTGGAGTCTCCTCAAGTCTCCAGGACTCTTCTTAGTATTCTGGCCGATCTCAACAATCCAATAGTTTGGGTGATCTCTACTAGCACTCTTATTTCCAAGTCCTTCAGTTCCTGATTATTATTATTATTGATAAAATTAATATTAATATTTAATTTCATTTATTTTCCTCTCTATTCGGTTTTTCAATCTACGACCGGGTTTGTTCTAAATATTCTAGTTGATCTTAAAACTGCTGTGGTCTGGATAGTTACGATTCCTCTTCTGATTTCCAGTTCTCCTAGTCTCCTTTGCAGACCTTTGCAGACCGTTCCAAGTGTGCTAACAACGACTGGTATCACCGTCACCATCAGATTCAAAATCTGTTTTAGCTCTTAGAATCAGATATTTGTCTATCTTTTCGTTTTCTTTTATTTTCACACTTTTGTCGACTAGAACAATTTAGTCCACTTGATAAATACTTTTTCTTGTTAAGAAAATCTCTGGCCGAGATTAAGTGATCCGTTTGTATCTTAAAATCACAGAGAATTTTATGCATCTCATTATCTAGTATAGGCTCTGGTTGCTGGATATTCCATTTATCAGCCAAATTAAAATCTCTTAAACAATTCTAAGTAATTCACATCTTTATAGTCTTTAATACCATTCACTTATTATCTGACTGTTTCATCTCGGTCACCACATGACTTACACTTGAGTATTATTAATTTTTGCTTTGATTTAATTAGTCCTGATGGTATTATTTTTGTGTTTTTATTTAAAATGTTTCAGTTTCTCTCTTGGTGTCTTCTCCTCGTGGTTAAGTTCATGTCATGAGCAATTTCTTTAGTTGGTCGTTTGAAGTATCCATACTATTGTTTTTTTTCCCTTTTTTGTTTCCTAGATTATTTTGTTTGTCGTTTTTTGTTTGTCGTTTTTTGTTTGTCCTCCAGTTAATTCTGTTAATATAACTGTTGTTGGGTTCTGTAATCTTTAAATTTGCCTGTCTCTATCTCTCTCTCTCTCTCTCTCTCTATATATATATATATATATATATAATGCAATAAGAAGAAAACTCAAACCTCGTTAAATTGTCATAATAGATTTATTTCAGCGAAGAATATCATTATACTCTTCGTCTCATCAGATGACTCCACGCGTTTAATTTGAGGTTGAAAAACAACAAATATGGATTATAGTCTATATAAGTGTATGAAAAAAAAAGAAGAAAGAAAGAAAGAAAAAAACCTATATAAATTTAAATTCTCAGGTGAAAGTAAAGGGGGCTAAAACAATAAAGTATTAGAAAAATTAAGAAACCAGAAAAAAGGTGTTCCTGTGAATTAACCCATCCTAATTTGAACGTATGCAAGATTTTTCGTAGCAGGTGGAATTTTATGAATAATGTAAGTTTGTAAACTAAACTTCATATATTTTTCCGTTTACTTCTTTTACATATGTTAATTTCCTCAGCTAAGGTGGTCATCATCTTCCTCCTAAAAGTAAAGATATTTTGGCAGCCACCAGGTGCCTTTAATTAACTCAAAAATGGCTAAAGGGAATTTATTACTCCAGAAATTAAAAACCCTAATTTTGAATTAATATCTAAATTTCCAAGAATCTCCTTTTCCACATAAATCTCCCCGTCATATGATATTAGCAATTACTGAAATAAATGTTATCATTTCCTATAAAAATTATCCAAAAACAATATCCTTGCTATAATCTAGTGTAGAAGCCTCGGTGGCCCCCAGTCAGGATTATTTAAATTTACTTTTATGTCTACATTTAAACACAAACTCGTTACGTTCATTCAGTAGGAGTCTGTGATCTTTAAAATTAATCATCTTAAGTTTTTCATCGATACACAAGTTACATCTGCCATTGTAGCTATTCGCGGTTGAAGACTGCCCCACTATTTTCCACTTTATTTTGGGTGGGGGTTTTTAGCCCCTGGTCTTTAAGGTTCCAAAAATATTTAGATAGAGCGATTTGGTTTTTAAGTCGCGGATTGGAGAAATAATGTCTGTGGTTATACAGTCCTTGTTTCCAATTCCCAGCGGAGATACCTATATAGACCATCATTATTATGTTCCATGGGGGAAATGCATGTTTGGTATACGACGTCCTTCGAGTTGCATCATCCGTCCAAGGGGCATTCCCCTTTTCTTCAACAGTTAAAGGTCCCCTACAATTTCTATGTAATTCGTCTAGTAACCTCCTGTTGTGGTTGTTTAAGATACTATACGTATTGTTTGTACAAGAGTAACTAATTTTTACTGTGTTCCATTTAAAAAAAATTCTTAAGGGATTGTCCCTATTAAAGCGCTTATCAAGGAGGTTTAGGAAGTATTTACCTCTGTTAATGTTGGTAAGTTTACAAAATGATGGGTTAAACCAGATTACTCTTCTATTTCTATTTTCCCTCGTCTATTTGAGTGATTATTATTGGTGTCACCTACCTTGACGAATGTGCAGATACTACTCTACTCTTACTTCTTTCCATTAGAGTCGGAGTCCACTGGGATCACATACTCCAATCTACCTTGGAATCTGCTGTTTTTGAGGGCTTCATCATATATACTTTTGCTCTCCTCAAAAATTCTTTTACATGAGGATAGTCTGTTTATCCTCTGGTTCACAGCATTAGGAATCTGCTTCAACAACGATCTTGGGTGGTTAGAGTCAATATTTACGTAGGTGGGGCGGAATTGTTCTTACTAAAAGGTTTGAGGGTGCCGTTATTTAAATTGAGTGTGACATCAAGAAAGTCGACTATCTTTAAGTTTGAGGTTATTTCAGTTCACATACCTCGTAATTTAAATACCCTAATTATCTTTTTCTGTATTTTTGAGGTCTTGAGGCCGTTACTGTCCGGGATGAAGATAATTTTATCATCCCGGTAAAGTCCCACCTGCTCTAAGTTGACAATATGACCCAACGTGTCCAAGACATAAATCCCTATTGAGTCAGCTACCTGGGCCGAGTCGTAAATGTCCATGGGTACATCGAAGTTGTCCTCGTGACTTTTCACGAAAGTTCTACGATTATCGGTTAAAATAGATTTCCTATATGCTAGAATAATTTCTATTTCTTCGTCAGTGATGTCCGTATATTCCTTAGCGTGGTTCTGGTATTTTAGTAACAATTCCCTAGTCATGGATGGGTAAAACTCTATGATATCGAATTGGATGTATATAAACCTGGATAGGGAATATATAACAATAGCCATACACCCTCGTACTCCCATAGATTTATATGGAATTCCTCATAATCCACACTCATTGTCTTCGGACGCTGAGTGCATATTACTGATATATATATATATATATATATATATAACTCTTTTTTTTCTCACGATTTTCTATTCCTTATTTTTTTGTCTTTTCTGAGTCATTTCGTCTACCGCCCTGTCAGTTGGGGCTCTAGAATACGTCGACTGCATTTCTGAAGAGGGCTAAAACCCTCACCCAAAATACCAACTAGGCTACCTTTTGGTCATGTGGGGCGACCCAGAATGCTTGAGGATGGGATCCTGGTGTCTGAGCAGTTCTTGACTCTGCAACCGAAGTGGTCAAGTAACTCGCAACGCTTCACTTTGGCCCTTATTAGGTTAGAAGGGCTATTGACGAGGCCTGACCCGATCAATCAGCCGGTAGTGTCAAGCCTTATATGATTTTCCCGACGGTATTCTTCAAATTGCTCTTGTGACAAACAAGTAACCTACCCTATTTTACCATAAAGGTACGAGGATGGTAAAATGCGCAGAAATAGCGATACATGAAACCATTTAACTATGTGCAAATAAATGATTAGTAGTAAATTAAGTTATTTAGAATTATCGGTGTGAAATAGCAATTAAAAAAAAACATTACATTATGTGCAAGCAATTGGTCAATATTAAATGGAATTATTAGTATTAGATAGGAATACTTAAAACCACTTAACTGCGTCCAAACGAATGAATAGTGTTGAATAGAATTATAAGTGTTAGATGGCAATACTTGAACGATTTAGTGTCTTGGGTATGATATTGAATTGCATTTAATGGTGAGGCTCATGTCTCGAAGTTTAGGGAATGTGGAGTATGCCTTCATTACCATTGCCCATAGGTCCACTCTGACCAGTGGTAGTAATTGTTTGTGTCCTATCTATGGGTCAAATAGGACTGTTCAAACATTTACTAAGGATTATTATTATTAGTTATTTGAAACGATACAGCTGTGTACAAGTCGTTTCGTAATTGATTGGAATACTTGATAAATAGAATTACTAATGTTAAATACATGAAACCGTTAAACCGTTTATAAAAAGATTAATATTAAATAGAATCATTAGTGTTAGAAATTGTTGAAACCATTTAACTGTGTGCAAACAAATGAACTCTAAATAATTTAAAAATAAAGTTGCCGACAAACTATTCGCTTACTAATCATATATATATATATGTGTGTGTGTGTGTGTATGTGAGCATATTTTGGCATTGAATAACTATCAAGGGTTGATATGCCATTAAACCAACCCCATTGCATACTTTCCTTCTCTTTTATTTTCTCTTTCCTTCCAACTTATTCACTTTTCACTTTTTCTTCTCTTTTTTTCCTCCCATTATCCAGCCATTCCCTCAGAGCCATACCGACTTTCACACTGTGTATTGCACAGAATACCTGAGATTATTGTTATTTAATAACAAATGAGATGAAAATTAACTTATTTTTTATGATTAATGATTATATTTTTGCGTGAGTTTGATATGTATAATGAATTTAGTATCTTTGGTTGGTGCAACGGTCATCTTGGACGGCCAGAATATACGACCCTGGCGTAAACGAACAATACAGCCTGGAGAAAAAAAAATCGGAGAGTGAAGAATAGAGCTATATGACTAATTTTCAATGGTATCTGCTGCTTAGCGTTTTGAGGCTAATCAGAAAGGCGCTATCCACGTGAGACAAAGATAGGGAAAGCGAGTTCAAGACTCTGAAATCAATTTTTTAAATTTCTAATACATGTTAATTGCGTAATGGTCCAAGAATGTGAAGTGATCTTATATTTGTGATAAAAAAAAAAAATGAAAATAAAGATTAATAAATTAATTAAATCTTTTTTTTTTTAATATTGAAAATATGTCACGAGGATTAGAATATGAATGTTTTTTAACACATTTATTTTTGCCGACGCTGTGTGCATCCGAACAAACATAGAAAATTTTGAGAATGAGACAATTGTAATAATTACATACACCTCATAAAAATCATTTAAGTCGAGGAGAACCAATAAGTTAGTGACTTGACACGTAGTATATTCTTTGATGTGAATCATATTCACCACGAAATTAAATATTTTGTCAAGAAAGCTGAAAAATAAACATTTATGTTTGAGGTAAAAATGTAATTTTCAAAATTGTGTAAGAAATGTAAATCATCATTACCATAAAGTCGTCTTGGAGGTGGCCGTGGTGTAACGGTTATCGTCGTAGGAAATGGACACGGCGACTCGAGTTCAAATCCTGGACGAGAATGATTGCATTTTCATATAGCACTAATACCCTTGGGAAAGGTATGAATCCAATTATTCTCCCTCCAGCTATGGGTAAATAATAGGACAGACTGATTTCTTCAGCCTTGGTGAGGCAACTAGTCTAGGAGAAGGAAAACTCTGAATTCAATCCTGTTAAACTCGGCTTTAAAAATTGACCTTGTGTCATATCCTGCCCGGGCGGAGGGGTTGGTAAATAGGATCATTAAGTTGTGCTGATAGCACAGATTCTCTTAACTCTCTCTCTCGCCATCCGTCCCACTCGGCTATATCTCTTAGCAAATCCTCCAGATGGCAGCAAGCGTCTGTCCATGTACTGGTGTTCATAGAAAAGCGTCGTTTATGATTTCGTCTTTATTTTCCGTAGTTACCAGCATGTCCTATTCGTCTTACTTAGATGGTTAGTGGGTTGGGAGTAAGTGGACTTACAGCTGCTATTTTGTTGAGTGCTGGTTCCAGGAGTTATTCAAAACAGCACGTTGAATTCTTGTGTAGTTCCTATCAAGCTTTTTTTTTTTTTACTGGCATTTCATCAAAGTCAAAGTGGTGCAACTGAGACGGCTACAACTTTATTTTATTTCTTCAGAGGTATTAGATTTTCATATGATCATTAAAATCTCAGAAGCAGTCCCTTCCTTTTCTTATGCCTATGTTGACATCACTTTCAGTTGATAAGATATTGCTACCAAGGTATGTGAAATGGTTTACTTATTTCAGAGGTTTGCCAATTAATGAGGAGCTGTCACCTTCTTGTTTAAAACACATATATCTGAGTCCATGTCGAGACCAGTGTTTCTTGCTGCCTGTGCAAGGCTATGCGGTAGATATTCAGCTTTAGAAGGTGTATTTGCAAGAAGCGCAAGATCATCTACGTAGTCAGTGACTGTCATAGCTTCAGCTGGCTATCGTTTGCTTCTTGCTTTTTTTTAGTATGGACGTTCGTAATACATAATCTAGGCAGATTATAAGATAATATAGTGCTAGTGTATCTTCTAGCAAAACTATACTGACAATCGATGTGAGCATCGGATCGCGAATCATTGCGAATATTTGCTTTCGGGTTTTAGGAGAGTATTATTTTAGCTGTGCTTGTTCTTTTGAGGAGACCATATGCTAGTAGAATTTGGTCCTTCTTTCCCCGATGTATGGAATCAAATGTCTTGGAGAAATCTTCTAACAAAAGTATCACCTCGTGATGTTTTCAACGTATTTTGCTTTAATGTTTCGACGAATACTTAGAATCTGAGAAGTTGTCGATCAATTTTCCTAGAACCGTTCAAATCTTTCCGTAATAACTTTCCGGCCGGATGCGATTGAAAAGCTGGACATTATAAAACCGAGCAGTTATGGCAGTAAGAGCTATACCTCTCAAGTTCTTAGTGATTCCAAGTTCACCTTTCTTTGGGAAACGAAAGATGCAGTCTTTCATTTATTTTCCATTATGTTTTGGTTATGCACAGCATTGCATAAAAGAAGGACTGCGTCAAGTTCATCCTCCGCGCAGTGTCCATATTTTTGGTTGGTTGAATAATTTTTCAGTTAGATCATCTGTGATTTCAGGAGAGTTTCCAAGAAGATTCTTGAAATGTTCTTTCTTCGTATGAAGTCTTTCTTCTTGGCTGGTAGCTCTAAGTTTTGATCTTGAGGAGCATTTTCCTTCTACAAACTTCCTTTACTAAACAGGGAGGTATTTCCCTACATATGTGTGTGTGTGTGTGTGTGTGTGTGTGTATTTAGGCAGCATGTCCTCATTGAGGCATATTCGATGAGATATTATTGGCATATTTTGTCAAAATATTTTTGTTTCGATCCTTTCAAATCGTTGTACAATTGTTGTTGATATGCTGCTCGAATTAGCAAACAAAATTTCCGTATTTAACTGGTTACTAAGTACTTTCGTGCTTCTCTTGGACCATCATCAGGGTATATTGTAAAAGTATAATATAACATTTTTATACTGGTGTAATTTTTTGAAAGGATCGAAACAAAAATATGTAGACAAAAGATGTCTATAGTATTTAATCATATATTTATTGTCATCCACAAACAGACTGTTTTGTTGTATCACAACTCTTCGGTGTGGCTAGACACGTAGGACGCTTAGAAGCGGGGATCGAAACCCGCCCAACTTTACGTTAGACTTAGTATCAGACCGCTCGGCCAACAAGCGTAGGCTGTCAGCTTAGGGAATTATAAGGTATTATATAGCAACAGCAGCAGCAGCGTTTGTTTGTTTATATTTTATAGCCTACTGGATGCCAGAGTGCTCGACTCGTTCGAAGAGCTTTGCATTATGCGAGCGGCAGCCGTAAATTCCTTCTCCAGAGTGCTCAACCCTCATGGGGGAGCGTATATATTGTCATCCACAGACAGACTGCTTCGTTGTATCACAACTCTTCAGTGTGGCTAGACACGTAGGACGCTTGAAGCTAGGATCGAAACCTGCCCAACTTTATATATATATATTCTAATAATGTATAATCAGACGGAAATGGGAGAAAAGTGGATCATCTACCGTATAGGCACGTAGTGAGAACACGTGACACTTACACGTGGAATAATACACATAGACACGCATATGTGTGTGCGTGTGTGTATGTGTAAAATAAAACAGTCGAAATAAAGGAGGATATGAAGTCAGGTGGTAAAAAGGCACAAGAGAAAATCATATCATATCTACATTTTGATATCAATCTATAGACATGTTAGTAATATAATTGTACACATGTTTCCGTCTGATGATTGTGCGCAGATGAAACTTCAAGTAACTTCTAACGTTCGTAAATATAATATTTTTAATTTTTTTAAAAATTTGCTCTGTAATAATGGCATCGAGCGTTTTCCCTGCCAACTTTTTTATTTGAAAATATTGTGTAAATATATAGATATATATAAGCGAAAAATAAATTGAAACGTCTTGGAGAACCATTCCGATTTTTCTCTGTGTACAGTATGGACTAGCTCGGGAGAAGTAAATATTTTGATGTAATCTACAAAGGCTTCGGATTTTTCATGGCTTTATAACACTCACATCAGTGTATAATGTATATTTGTTTTTAAGAGTATAGACCTATGTTAACGAGCGAGGAAAATATAACTGAATTCCTGTCTTTGAAGGATTGTTCAGTTTTGATTTATTGAATCTGTAAAAGGATTCATTTCAGCTTGTTTACGTCATCTGCCATTTGTTGTCGATACAAAAATGATGTACGATTGGAATTCATCGGCGCCATTCTCCCTTTCAGTAAAAATGGCACGTCTGAATTCAGATTGATTGTCCAACAGGCATAGAATAAAATCATGGCAAAAAATGTCTGATGAGATGACGAGAAAGATTAGAAAATCAGGATTGGGTCGATAATGAACAGCACGTTTTTCTCTATGAAACTCTCTTTCTCTCTTTTTCTCTCTGTTTTTAACTCTCTCTCTCTTTCTCTCTCTCTCTCTCTCTTTCTCTCTCTCTTTCTCTCTGTCTATCTATCTCTGGCTCTTTCTTTCTCGACAACACACTCTTTTTCTACGAGATTCACTCTTCATCAACGACTTTCTCTTCCTCTTTCTTTCCCTTGGACACGCTTTCTATTTCTGTCTCTGTCTCTGTCTCTGTGTCTCTGTCTCTCTCTCTCTTTATGAAATTCTCACTCTTTATTTATGAGACTCTCTCTTTCTCTCTTCTTCTTTTTCTTGACAACTCTTTTCTCCTTTTCTGTGGGACTCTCTGCTCGTCAATAAGTCTTTCTCTCTTTCTCTCTTCCCCCCCTCTCTCTCTCTCTCTCACACACACACACACTCTCTGTCTCTGTCTCTCTCTCTATCCGTTTCTTTCTTGGGGAGACTGTCTCTCTATTTCTTTCTATATGAGACTCTCTCTTTTTTTTAGGAGACTCTCATTTTCTTCCCCCTCCCCCTCTCTCTCTCATACACACATGCATACAAAGCATAGCCCTCCTCCCCGACAGATTTCAGAAACCGAGTGCATTGAAAGATTAAAATCAAAATAATCCCCCTGTAAATGTCAATATTACATCGGTTGATTTTTAGCAAAGAAATCGCTTTTATTCGGTGAGTAAAAAACGGACAAACTGATGGGGAGGTTCTCGAAACTGACATTTATTAATTCAGATAAAACTATTTTTAAAAAAAGAATGGTCAATACAAAAAATATACAATATTGATACATCTTATCTATGTTGTCATTTATTAGGCTTAGGTTATTTTATCACATAGCTAAAAGTATGGGACACCCAGTGAGAAGTGAATTCAACAATAATTGATATAGAAGACTAGCCTGCTAACCAACGAGCCATATCTACCTCTGCCTCTTTATGGTGTTCTATCGTGTTTTATCTGAAACAGAAAAAAAGAATGACTGGTTGAACAAAGGTTGAAGTTTCTTTTTCAGTCAAACAAAACAGTCATTTCATCTGACCGTCTCTGTTTGCATAGAAAAACGGATAAGTTTAAACTCATCCCTTCTCCATCTCCATCTTTGTTCCTCTCTCTCTCTCTCTCTCTCTATATATATATATATATATATATATATATATATATATATCTTTCACACGCACACACACATTATTTTCTTTAATGAATGTATACATGCACAAGCACACGCTTCTCTCTCTCTCTCTCTCTCTCTCTCTATATATATATATATATATATATACGTGTATGAGTGTATATGTATATGTGTTTAAGCATTTATCTGTCGTAGCCATAACTGCCCTAAAGTCTGGACAGAGATAAAAGCATTATCTCAGTGAGAGATCTCCGCAAAAATGATGAAATACTTATGTCCCTTCTAGTTCTCTTGTATATATACTTACATATGTGTGTGTGTGTGTGTGTGTGTGTGTGTGTGTGTGTGTGTGTGTGTGTGTGTGTGTGTGTAAGTCACATAATGGTTATTGTGTAAGTAACATAATGGAATTGGAAAGCTGAGTTTAAATTCCTGCAAAGACAGTTTATGATCATTCCTTGGAGAAAAGCATGAACGTATTTCTTTTCTTCCTTTCAGCTATGGGAAAACAGTGCGGAACGCTGGGCTCTCTGACCCCGGTAGATTATCTAGTTTAGGAGAAGGACAAATCTGAATTACAATGTCTTTAGCAATATGTTAAGCATTAATAAAGCCCATTACTCCTAAAGTCTTACGTGGAAGGTCTGAGTCCTCCAGTGGACTAAGTAAAAAGATGTGATGAAATGGTGAACTATACAAGTGTCAAGTGTCAAGTGGATATAGAATGATTGAAAAGGAAAGATTTTTTAGGACTTCTAAACATCACTAATATCAAATTCCTGTGTGCAATGTCTGTCCAGTAATATCCAGAAATGTTGAATATATCAACTATCCATTCTTCACGTCTCGTATGAATTGTTTGCATCATATCATGTCATTCACCCTATAATTTTTTGCATCATATCATGTCACTCACCCTATAATTTTTTGCATTATATCATGTCATTCACCCTATAATTTTTTGCATCATATCATGTCATTCACCCTATAATTTTTTGCATCATATCATGTCACTCACCCTATAATTTTTTGCATCATATCATGTCACTCACCCTATAATTCTTTTACATCATATCATGTCACTCACCTCTCCATAGTCTATATTTGACTTCCTGCAGCTTTTGTCTTTTCACGGAACTAAAATTGCTGTTGAAAGGGAAAAGATTTCAGACCGTGGATAAGATTAAAGAGAACGATACGTGCAGTTGATGGCAATCCTAAAAGAGAACTTTATAAAGTTGTCTAAAAAGTGGAAGAGATGTTAAAGATAAGTGTTTGAAGTTCCAAGAGAAATAATTTGAAGAGAACTAAGGCGTCATAAATAGGTTTGTTTTTCACTGATATTAGATTACTGTATCTTTTCATACATTGCATTCGTCTTCAGAGGTTATTTAATCTAACAACACAATAAGGCCGGATTAAGAAAGACTATTTGTAGCTTGGAATTAAGTATTTTTTTATGATGAGTGTACAGTTCAAATAAAAGTCTCGTGTAACGTAGTCACAGGCTCCAAATGAATATATGTGGTGTAGTCCGAGCCCATATGAATTCCTGCTACCTTGTCAGACGAATAAAACGTCTGTGGTGTAATCAGGAACTGCTAATGTATGTCTGTAATATACTAGCATCGAACTGCTATATCGATGAGGTTATCTTGTCGGCTGAGGAATAAAGAACACACAAAACACAACTCGACTTTTTTTGTCTTAGGACCTTTCATTGTTTTAATTTTTCTGTTTGAGTCGCTGAAGCCTTGGAAGACGAGAAATTAGGACTGTTATTCGTCTCGTGCGTTCACACCCCAACCGTTTGACGAAAAAGAATGAAGCTCGAGATCAGGTGATATTTTATCCTAGGGTTTACTGAACATTCTATCCCTACTTCCGCTTTGGGTGAGTGAAACTTCCGGTCCTACTTAGCACTTGCCGACCAGATCCTAGATTGCTAGGTAAAGTGTATCAAGGTACCAGAGAGATTGAACTCCTTGAACTTCCTCCCAGTAGCTGAATACCATACTTGCGGCAGGTTTAAAGAAAAACTTTTTTTAAGTAGGTTTACTTTAGGATGTTTTTCGCCTTATTTTCGTTACTTTTTTTTTTATCACAACACTAAGTCTACGATGATTAAATAATCAGAGAGAATCGAACATTTAAAAAACTTTCCGATTGGATTTGAACTTGTAACCTTTTTCTTTGCGTGGGCTGCTTTTATCTAGAAGTGCCTTACAGATTGGGTTACGAAAGCCAACCACTAAAAGTTATCTATACAGTCAGTCATAGGACTACATAATTTATATCTTTGAACACTATATGCCACGATGACTTATGTGTACAGTTTACACAAGGAATATCAAATTTAATAATATTCGAATTTCCTAGATGAAGCATTGTCAATAAATATTTGACTCGTCTTTCATCTTGATTTTCTCGTGTATACTGCCCACAAAGGATTATTCTGATCCACACTGTTTATTTAATGATTGTAGAAGTTGATATTAACCGATTAGATTTTTCCAAATATAACTCATACTTACTTATCATTTTTTTACTTGTTTATTTTTAATGTGGATCATATTTTGCTGACTTTTACAAATGATATTCTTGTCTTTCTGAAAAGGATTTTTTTTTCTATTGGATGTAATCTGGACTTATACAGTATATCCAATAGAAAATCTTTTGGGGCAGGTTAATCTATCGCTGCCTCCTTCCCTATAAATTTTTTGTTATGGGTTTTTCGGCAAAATTTTTTTCTGTATAACATCGGTTAAGAACCAAACTTTCAGATTATAAAAGCATTTTAAGGGAAAAGTTGCCCGTTTAACTTTTAAAGGAGGATCCTGCTGTCATATTTCTCGACAGGGTTAATCAAGCTGAATGTTTCTTGTGAAAATATGATTGCTCCAATATAGAATTAACTGTTTGCCCGATTAAAAAAAGAAAAAGAAAATAAGTAACCATGAATTCAAACGCATCATAAATGTGTTTTTGTTTCTCTGTCTGTCTGTCTGTCTGTCTGTCTTTCTCTTTCTCTTAACAGTATATTTACCTTATATATATATATATGTGTTTGGATTTATACTTGTTTATTTAAATGCAGTGTAAATGAATTCAAGCATGAAAATAATAAATCTTCCTTTTTATTCCCCCTGCCATTAGGGAGGGGGGTTAGAATACGCTGACTGTATCCTCTGCAGAGGGGTTTGACCACGCCCAAAAGTAATGTACACTAAGTTGTATCTGATGGTGGGGCTCTAGTTCTGGAGAACTGGAGGGTGCAGAGTACTCCTTCATGGTTATTACTCCCAGGTCCACTTTAAACAGGCATGGTAGTACTTGATAGAGTTCCATCTATGGGTAAAAAAGATCGGTTCAAAAATTATTAGGACCATGAGCCGAAAAATACAAAAAAGTTTTAGAAACAATAACACAAAAATGTTTACAAACCGTACATATGTGTAAACAGGCTTTGGCATTAAATAACCTATAGAGGTTGATATACCATTAAACCCAACCAACCAACCAACAAGAATGTAACCATTAACGTACAACTAACATGATTCTCTTGTCTGAAGGCATAAAATAATCCTTTACAGTGAAAATCAGTCAATAAATCAACCTCTTTTCAATACGGATATTGAATACTCGAAACAATTATTCTTGCATATTGTCTATTCCTTCTCTAATTGAGACATTCACCCAAAAACTAAACATGAATCTTTCTTTTCGACTGAGGATTCCAGTATCGATGATAAATTAATCAAATTCAAAAAAGTAGAATTCAAAATAAAAAAATAATCGGGTGTTTAAAGATTTTCCTCAGACTGTATTTCTTGATTTACAGTCGTCAGACACATATATCTGGAGACAATCGAAGAGTCCACAAAATTATTTTATATTTCTTCTGATTCCTTCTCCCGAGGAGGTACAGTGGGTAGATGAAGTCGCTAATTTGGTGGCTTTCCCTTCTGTTTCTTTTCTTGAGCAAAGTTATTATGAGGTTTGGGTTGGTAGATCCATACACAACTGGTTTCGCACTCATCAAGCGCCGTTGAGCCTGTGTCTACGTGTGATCCTAACTTAGAGCTACAAAGCTTTTATCACCGCTATTAAACACTATACCATTATAAATCTAATATTTGTCTCGTTATGATTATCGTCCTATGAAATGGACTCACCAACTTCGGTTCAAATCCTAACCTAGGCAGTTTGCATTTCACATTGCGCTAATACGTTTGGGAAAGATATGAATCCAACTATTCTCCTTCCAGCTATGGGTAAATGATTGGGCATACTGGGCTCTTTAAACTTGGTATGGCAACCGGTTCAGGAGAAGAAAAACTCTGAATTCAAACCTGTTAAACTCCCCTTAAAAATTGACCTTGTGTCACATTCTGCTCGTGCCGAGGGGTTGATGTATACGTTAATATAACAAACTGTTTCATATATTAACATACACCTACACATGCACATGTATATATATATATATATATATATGAGTGTGTGTGTGTGTGTGTGTGTGTGTGTGTGTGTGTAAGAGTCGTTTATTGTTTATCTAGTCAAGAAATATTGTTATTTACTAAGCTTAGATGTGCTACAAAGCCAGAAGTATAGGGAGCCCAGTGAGAATCGGACTATCAATGGCCTACGTATCTGATTTGCAAATGTTTCAACGACGTGGAGTGTCCCTATTTAAAGATAATACTAAGCGTGATCAAGAACGTTATTTTGTAATATAAATACTTTAATTGTCAATAATAATGTGAAAACGAGCTGCATACAAGCAAGTTATGATTTCTCTAACGATACCAGAATATGTGTCCCACTTGACAGTATTGATTTCAGTAATTAGACAACAGTGAGCGGAGTTCATAAAACGGTTCTTGTCTTTTTCCGTTTGAACTTATTTTGTTCTTATGACATTGGAAAATTTGTTTCTCAAAATTCTGCCACACTCACGTAGTCAGATGCGCAGAACACCTTTCACTCATTTCCAAATCGGATTTTACATAAGAAAAATCCTGTTGCTTGGCAATTAATGGCTTATTAAAAGAAAGAAAGGAAGCCAGAAGAAAACACTCCTTTCTCAATAATTACAGCTAAGACGCTGCAGCAATCCGGGGATATAATCGTCTACTAAAACCAATAAAGTCATTCAAACCTACTCATTCCTTTATTTTTATTTTTTTTAGTTTCTTGTTATTCCAGCCATTTTTACACTTTGTTCGTTTCACTTTAACTGTTACTTATTTCTACCTATTTTTTAAGTATTTCTTTTTATTTTCTTTCTCTTTCAACTTCATTTTATTTTCTGTCTTCTTATTCTTATTCGCCTTCTATTTTTCTCTATGGTAATAAACTGTATCTCATTGTGAGGCTTTAGTGCTGGAGATCTGGTGAGCGTGGAGTTATCCTTCACTGCCGTTACTCCTGGGTCCACTCTGACTTGGAGTGGTAATACTTGCACATCTATTGGTTAAATAGATCCGTCTAAAAATTAATTATATTCGATTGGACCGTGTGCAAAAAAAAAAAAAACTCTTGAGAAACCATTATTTAAAAATGTGTATATAAACTACAATGAATACGATTCCATAACCTCTAGGCATGAAATACTTCTAGACGGGTTGACATGCTGATAGAATCAATTAATCGATCAACTATTCTCTTTCACTGTCTTTTTCGTTTCCTCTGTCAAAAATCAGGAAGACGTGCAGTGGTATTTCTGAGGCGATGAAGGAATTGCTCAGTCCATACCCCACTAAATGGGGTTGGTCGCTAGCTCCGAAATCTAACTCGTTCCTTGTCCTCCGTCTGTTACTCACTGACTGCCTGAGACTAATCAAAAATCTTCGCGTGTAGCCATTGCTCGAACCCACCGCGAGAGTTCGTTCATATCGGTCACACAGTCAGGCACTTGGTTCATTAGTGTTGGGAGTGTCGTATATGGGAAGAACTTATTGATCATTACTCTATGAGGTGAATCCTAAGCAGATATTTTAAAGGATTAACACTCTCTTGCTAAAAGACGTGTAGAATGTCTTGTGTAAAAGCTTGTACTATCTCAGACATTTCTCCGTTGAGTAAGTGACTATCTTCTTTAAAACGCGGAGCATTCCATCTCCTCTGTGGATCTAGAGATACTTACAGCTGACATTGGAGGATAGAGATCAACTTGTCATCAGTTCGGGATGATTTTTTAGACTAATCATACCCATGTCCATGAGGAGATTCGTCGGTACAGGCACAAGCAACAAATTAGTACCCATGCAACATCGAATAACAGAATTCCTTATGTAACGTGTCGACGATATTGCGCATCCAATTTTGAGCTGCCATTCCAGCAGCAGAAACTCTAATGACGAAAAAGAAAAGCTCGTCCATTTGACGGAAGGAGTCATTTTCGTTTCAAATGTCGTTTATGCTATTACTGTCAGAAGCCTACAGTTAATGGCGTGAAAAATGGAATACAGTTCTAGTTGGCAAATTCTTTCGTTTACTTTAGACTAGTTCCCATACAAAAAATGTAAGTCCATTTCTTCCTTAACCAATTAGCCATGTAAGGTAAATAGTAAGAAAGTTGGCATCTTTTTACTTAATAAATGTAAATCCATCCCGGGCATTGGATAATAATTCAGGTTTAAGATCTTTTTTTCCTGATGATCCAATAGATTATGGGAGAGGAGATAGGCACCGGCATGTCATTCCTATTTCTCTGAGAGATGCAATCAAGAGAATTAGTCGTCAGTACAATCATGACGTAAATGGTTATGAGAAATATCCATCGATTTCATGGTGGCTCTTGATAGTCTTTTTATTGTTTGAACAATTTTCTAAAGTTAATCTCTTTTTTATTTTCGTTTTTATCCCTAAAGACCCAAAATTCGAGTTTTGAAATCATAGTTTTCTTTGTCTAAGACTGATTAGCTATCATGGCTAGATGTTGTAGTCTGCCCTACTAATTATCTATAACTCATGAAGAGTGGGTGAAAAGATAGATTCGAAGTCTTTATCCATGTTCTGCAAGAATATCTCACTAACCATTACCCCATAGAATATGGCTTTAAAAAAAAGTAAAACTTGGATTTTTTTGTTTATTGTTTTTAATGTCAAATCAAGATTCGTGGGTTATTTAATGCTAAAAGTATTCTTTAAGAACAGTTGTGGTACTATTTAATCCATAGCTTGGAGTATAACGGGCTTCATAACACTTTCCCAAGAGTACAAAGATTTTGCAAAGATTGCAAGTAGTGGGCACCTAGTAAGGATCAAATTCAGAACTGAATTGGAATTTGTCTGTGAGACTAACTAAAATAAAATTCATTATGGAACACAGCAATAAAGAATTACAATTTTTGACATCCTCATAAAAACGAAAATGGCCAAACCATCACAGATATTTACCACAAACCAACAGACATCCAACAATACCTCCACTTCAATAATCACCCCCCCCGCCCAACTGCATAAAAACCATCCTTTAAAATCTAGCACGTAGAATATGCACCATAATCAGTAATAAAAACCTCAGAAAAACTTGCCTTAAAGAACTACACACAACCCTCCACCAGTGAGGATACCCAGCAACACTGATGATTCGAATTAGCAGAAAAAATGCCACAAAAAGAACTAAAAAAAAACATAACAAAAACCGTAAATCCCTAACTATTCACAGAAATGGTAAAAAATCTCGAAGAACTTAAAAACAAAGATATAATCAAAGAAATACCAGACACAACAACATTCATTAAAAATCAGAGACAACACAAAAATCTTGAAAAAAACCCACCTCTTCTACATTCGGAGAAAACACAACACAGTGAGTTACCAAATACAAGAATAAAAGATGTGGAGTATGTGACATAATTAGAGAAGGAAATTCCCATACTTTCAAAAACCCAGAAATAAAATTCATAATGAATAAAGATTCAAGTTGCAACTCAAAAACGCATCTACTTAATCGAATGTCACAAATGTAAAGAAGTATACGTAGGATCGACACAGGCCCCCAGCAGCAGAATATCAATCCTCAAAAGCAACTTGAAAATACCAGAAAATAGAAAATTAAATGTAGCTAAACAGCCATAAAAATGTAGTCACAGAGAATTTAAAACAATGTCCATATATCAAACTAACGGTAATATATTATTTAAAATAATTTTTTTGATAAATTCAAGCACACGTTGAATAAAACATAAACTATACCCACACACAAGCAAAAAGAAATATACGCATACATGTATATATATATATATAGACAAAAAAATTAATAATAAAAAGTAACTGCCAAAATTTAAACCACAAAGCCCAAGCCCAAGCCACACACACACACACACACACACACAGGAACAATCAAACCCATCCAATGCACACATACATACAGACACACAGAGGAACAAAGACACATACACACAAAGGAAAAAGCCAAAAAGTATCTGTTAATTGAATTCAAAACCACTTTAACATCATCAACAAAAAACGACCAATAAACTCGAAAACATATCAACTACACACACACACACACACACACATACACAGTGACCGTGAGTAAAATCATCAAAAGCTATAGCATGAAATATCAAAGATTAATTAGGGAAATAAAAGTAAACCCACTTTGGAGATCAGGAGACGCACTTTAAGGAAGAGAAAGAGAGGAGGAAGAAGAGGAATCAAACACAAAACAGTGACCTCTATATAAACTGATACAAAACCTAAAAAAACACTCGACTAACAAATCTACACGAGTGAGTTCGAGTCTCATTGGGCGCTCCATTTATATAGCCTTTTGCCACATCCAATCAAAAACCCTAGTAAATTACAAGATGTTCTCTGACGAAAGTAAAAAAACTGGAAACATACACGTATGTAAGAACGAAATAAATAATTCTTTAAAAATATGAATCTCTTTGTGGACCTATTCCTTTTGAAATATATATATATATATATATATATATATAACAAAGAAGACAAAAGAAAGCTATATGCAAAAAGCAATTTTTTCAATGAAAACGTTGATAAAAGTGTTCAAATGCTGGCAAGTTAAGCAGATTAAAACTGAAGTATTGTTACCTAACTGTTTAATTGTCTTATGTGACAGGTAGTTTCATGTGTGAAAAAAAAAAACAACACAGTCATCCGACTGGAAGTTGTATGAGAAAAAGAAAAAAATACACAAAGAAACTCCACAGAACACTTATAATATATGCATGCAAACACAAAAAAATCCTCTTTTCTGGTGATTGTGGATTTCTTAAAACGCATGAAGTAGCCTGTCACATTAAACAAAAGGTCTGTGAAGTAACAATAATTCAATTCATATATATATCTACATCTCTCTCTCTCTATATATATATATATATATATATATATGATATGGGATCTGTTCTAACCTTATCTGCTTTCTTCTACTGATTAGGAATCAACGGGTTTTTGGTCACATTGAAAATGAGACGTCAACCCAGACCTTGATGACCTTTAAAGATTATATAGCAAAATTCTATGTTAGTGAAAATCGAATTTGTCAAACAGCGAAACCAAAGATTTTTTTTTAGCGATAAACTGCAACCTATTTTCTAAAATAAATAAATAAAAAGTTAAGGGAAAAAGGCAAAAATAAAAAAAGAGAATTTATGTGACAATGCATGTCATTCAAACAAAACATCACAATTCTAAGCAGCTAATCGATACAATTCAACGCTGAAACTGATCATATGATATTTTCTGCCGTATAATATGCACTGGTGCCCTTATTATTCAACTATCTATTTTCAATCGATACTAGAGGTCGGAGTTCTAACAGAGAAAAAATAAACCATGACAATGAATGCAGATTTTCTAGTCAGACACACTTCTCACTGACTCCTCTGTCAGTGGGGCTTAGAATACGCGAAGCGTATTTCCTGTAGAGGGGTCAGACCCCACCCAAATGTAGACTCACTCTGTCGATAAGGCTTAGAATATGTTGATTGTATCCCCTGTAGAGGTGTACGAACCCCCACCAATAGACTCACTCTATGGGCGGGGCTTAGAATATGCTGACTGTATCTCCTGAAGAGGGGTAAGACCCCCAACAAAAAATGGGGTGTGCTGAATATGACACAAATCAACAGTTCAGGAGATATGGGAAGTGTGGAGTACCTCTTCACAGCCATTACTCCCAGGTCCACTCTGATTCGTAAAGATAGGGTCCCAACAATGAGTTAAATAGATCTGTTTAAAAATTATTCGTATTTAATAAGGTTGTATCTTGAAAAAACGACCCAAAAATGCAAATACGAACGCGATTTCCTAACTCCTTGTCGTGAAATAGCTAGACTTGTTGACATGCCGTTAAAATCAATCATATATATACACAAACACACAGACATATTCACCCATATATATATATATAATCATGGTAATCAGAAAAAATTGCTTTACACTAGAAAAGCAAGAAGCAGACAATATCCTGTAAAAACTATAACAGAAACAGACCACGCAGATGGTCTAGTGCTTCTTATAAATACACATGCCGAAGCCGAATCCCTACTGCAGAGCCTGGAGCAAGCAGCAGGAGACATTGGCCTCCGTGCGAATGCAAATAAAACAGAGTTCATGTGTTTTATACGAGAAGGCGCCATCTCAACTTCCAATTGCAATAGTAGATAAGCAGTCAACATACGCCTGACGAAAGCGTACATTGAAATCGGATCAATGCGATAGAATAAAACGGTATTTCTTCCAAGTTGTGGCAGTTTCAGTACTACTGTAGGCATGCACCACATGGACGCAACAAAAACGCACGCAGAAAAATCTAGATGGGAACTACGCAAGACTGCTACGTGTTGTTTTGAATAAAATTCTGAAAGCAATACCCCACAAAACTGCAGCTGTATGGCCACTTACCTCCCACCTCAAAAACACACGAGTAAGACAAACAAGACACTTTTGGAGAAGCAAAGACGAACTCATAAGGAATGTTCTTCTATGGACCCAAACCCTTGGACGTGCCCGTGTTGGCCAACAACAAGAGCTTATTTATATCAGTACTGTGTAGACACTAGATGTAGTTTGAAAGACCTGCTGAAATCAATGGATGAGAGAGAGAGAGAGAGAAGGAAATCCGTTCTGTCAGCGCGACTTGATGATGATGATTTATACCTATGAGCAAACAATTTACTATAATTAAAAGGAAATAATTACTTAAAAGCATATAATTATTAGTATTGCATAGGAATACTTGAAACCGTATAGTTAGTAGTATTTTATAGGAATACTTGGAACCATATAACTCTGTATAAATTATTTGTTTTAGATAGAAATACATGATATATAATTGTTTGAAAAAAAAACTCCTCAAAAAACGTAATTATAAACGTACAATAAACACGATTCCCTAACCTCAAAAATCTATCGATCAACCATCTTCTCACTTAGAAGATTTACCTAATACATATATGTTACTTCATTTCCTCCTTTCCGATTCATTTAAGCTTATTAATGCACAGTTTTGTATGATATTCTTTTAAGATTTTAAAAGAAATATTTAATTTTTGATCATCATTCTTTTTTTTTAATTTTCACTGCATAATACATAGATTGATTGCTGAAACTTGACCAAACAAGTTTTAAGTTTTAAAAAAATGCACGTTCTGGTGTTGAGTCATAACTCCAGTCCGTGATGTTTAATGTGTTCGAACAGAAATTGAGAAAATCTAAGTATTAAAGGCAATAGGTAATATGAAAATCGGCTTCTTTATATATCAGGTTTGCATGTAATCGGTGCTAAACTTCTAACGGGATTAGTGTTTCTTTTATCCCTGACAATCAGAATTTATGGTGTTAATTTTCTTCTTTGTGCTTTGGATGTTCTCGTACAACTCGGTCTTCGTTGTGGTTGAGGATTATTGCTTTGTTCTGAACGGAAAGAGAATGACACGTTAAAGAAAGGTTGAAATTTCTTTTTTTACTCAAACCATCTGACCATCTCTGTCCGCATAGAAAAACGGAATATTTAACCCACCCTTCTCATTCTCTCTCTCCCCCACCCCTCTCTCTTTCATTCTGATTTCTTATTGATCAATTGCTGGCCACTTTGACCCGTTGGTCATCTTTAAGCATTTTCATAGTCTTGACTAATTCAATTAAAATATTCTTTTTTAATCAAGTGTAGCACTGACACGTCTTTTAAAATAAATCGCCATGATCTTCTGGGATCAACTGTAACACTGACACGTCTTTTTAAATAAATCGCTATGATCTTCTATATTCAAAGCACTGTTGTTGCATATATCTCAGTGATTATTACAATTGTGATTATTAATTGAATGAAAGTTTTGATGCATTTATTCAATTAACTCTCTACCCATGATATCACAAAATTTTTTGTAATACTGTACTCAAAATACCCATGCAAAAGATTTAAATCTCATTTTACTAACCGATTAGCAAACATGGATGAACCATTACAAACGAATCTTATTAACACAAGGAATGCAAAAAAGTGTATGTGTATTCCTGTGTAAAATATCCAATCAAAATTTCGGAAGGAATATAAAAAAACATTTTTCCCTTTTCCATATCGAAACAATTTTTCAAATACAGGTAGGTTAACATTCTAGCTATTACGAGCCTGTCTAAATTTCTGAGATGTAGATTGATACTTTTTATTACTTAGAATATTCGGACTACTCTGTCTTCAAACACCAAACGTTTTCGCCGATGCATCCTTCGGCCGTCTTTAAATGATTTCATATCGAACTTGGGAGTCTACACGAAATGAACCCTATATTTAATCTGTTCTAATTCTATAAACTCGGACAAGTTTCAAGTATTAAGCTATAGTAAATATTCCTTTTTATCTACCTGTAGTTGGGATTGAACCTACAACCTCCAGATGATTTCACTTAGAAGCATTTTTCAGCTATACGCCTATATCCACAGCAGCGTGTGTCATTCAAGAAAATTCAGGGTCAACTTTTGGGAGTTATAAATCTAATGTCTTTATTAACCAATGAAGTACTACTCACTACAATTTTTACCTAAGCTCATATCGTAATTTTTAATCGAGCTTTTTGATTAATGGTTTCCAAATCGTATTCATCTCAATACTTGGTCATCTCAAAAGGTCACTGTAGCCCAACATATATACTGCTTCTTTAAGACGTCTTATTTTCCTATGTTGTTTTCTATCTATAATTTTAACTTCATCCCATAAGGGCTGATGATTTTCTTTTTCTTTCTATATACGGTCAGCTATAACGGACTTTTCGACCTCATCACGACATATCGCATTTCGGTATTTTTCTAGCTTTACTTTTAGTCATGGTTAACGGTATTAGAACAATCTATTCCTGTGGATTTTTTTAAAAGGTTTCAGTTCGAAGTTCTGTGTGGTGTCCCGAGTTCGACATGGAAGTACCTAGAAAAGGCCGAAGGATGCATCGACCGAAACCTTGTGAGTATAACAATGATGAAAATAACAGTTTGAATATTCTAAGTCACAAAAATATTGTGAGTCTTACTTCATTGTTGTAAACATCTTGATCCAAAAGTGGATAAATAAATTCGTACCTTGACACGTGGATTTTTAATTGAATTTTGATCGGAAATTTTCTCTGCATAATTTTCCGTTAAAGTGATTAATATTTAACTTTGAATTAAGAGCGCCGACAAGGAAAATATTTTGATAAAGAATAGATATTTGTTGCATAAAGTAAATGGATTTTTCCTCATGAAACTGATGACTCATTGATTTTGCTACACCCAGACCGATAGATATAAATAAACTGAGATAGATAGATAGATAGATAGACTGGGATAGATTACTATGCCCCCCATATATATATATATATATATATATATATATATATATATATATATATATATATATATTCCCCTATCCCCGTAGGGTCGAGTTCTCTAGCGAACAAGTAATCATGTTGCCATTAGCGCCTTTGCAAGTCTCTTCGTATTTGAATTGAGATCTCGGTGGCCGTTTGAACGGATGTATGTAAATAATAGTAATTGTGATTCATAACCGTTTAAAATGTACTTCGTAGCTAATATCTCCTCGTGGCTAAATGGTTAGAAGCTTTGGCTTGGCGTTTGAGTCAACCGGGTTTCGATCCCAGCTACGGGGAGATACTGTCTAGCCACACTGATGAGTTCTGATAGAACGAAACAGATCTGTCTGTGGATGACTATATATATATATATATATAGCGCGCGAGAAAGACGGATAGATAGATAGATGTCAGTATTGCAAATTAAAACAAAGAAATACAGTTCGTTTGTAGAGTAAGATGATTATTTTAAAATTTCCAACCGCCGGAGGTGTATGTCTATATCTGCGTATGCATGTTACTGTGTGTTTTGGTGGTTTAGTGTCTCTATGTGTGTGCATGTGTTTTTATATTTCTGTATATATAAAAGTGTGTTTGTGTCGGTGAGCAAGTGGGCATACATATGTGGATACATATGCCTCGGCGCATGCGTATAAAATGTACGTATGTTTTTCATATTTGCGTAGGAGTAAGAGTACAATTTCACAGAGACGAACTTCATCATTAGTCCATCTTATTCATTCTGATTTTCTTAACTATTTGCATAATGGTATCTTCTTTCTCTGCCAATCAGCTATCTAACCCCGGCAGCGGCTCATCCACTGTTTTCTTTATATTTAATTTCCTTTTCAGCGCTCTTTTCTTCTCATGAAATCATCTTTCATGTCGGATATTTCGCCCCTCGTCTTTTCTTAATGTTTCTAATTAGGTTTCCAGCTGTTCCAGTCGTCATTGATAACTCTGCTTTGCTTTATGTAGAGACTATTTTAAGAAACGGTTCCTCTATGACAAACAAAGAAAAGTCGCCTTTCTTATTGGTCAGTTCAAAATGAAAATTCTTGCTGTTAAAATTCATTAACAAATCACTTTACCGTACACTTTTTACATCAATTAATATTTTTTCCTGATGTCCGTTTTAACCCTTTGAACCCATCAGCCCAATAGGCTGAATGCTACTTTACTATACATAGCAAACCTAATATTTCAAACGGATCCTCACTTTACTACACAAAGGCACGCTTAGAGCCATGGTTAGTGTCGTAGGAAATGGCATCATCTTTAGATTTCACTCTGCACGAATGCCTTTCGGAAAAAAAAAACATGGATAGATGATTCTCCTCCCGAGCTCTGAGTAACTACTAAAACAGATTAATTTATTTAATCTTGACTAGGCAACCAGTCTATTCGAAGGAAAACTCTAAACTCAATCCAGCTTTACTCCGCTTAAAAATCGAACTTGTGTCGCACCTTACCCATGGTGGAAGGTTTGGATAAATAAACACTTTACAATACACAGTAAGCCCATTATTTCAAACTGAGCGCTACTTTACAATACACAGTAAGCCAGTTGCAGTCACCTCAGATAAGAATAATAAAACTTTTAATATAGCAAACAATTCTATCTTTTTGTCATTGAATTATGGGGTAGATTTAAACAAAGATATCTGTATTCAAGAGCATAGTTTGACCGTTTTTTTAATTCGATTTTTAAATAGACTTTTGTTAGCTCAGCTATTGAGTATCTGAAGGCCATAGATAAAGGGTTAATGCTGACAATCTTTTTGACAGTTTATTAATTTAGTTTATTGTATACTTTATTTGTACATTTCTTATAACCTTTTGTTGGGAAGCTATGCATCTCCCAGGGCATCTCTCAGGGCATCTCTCAGGGTATTGGAGATTACAGTGCCCATCTCCTTTCCAAATAACATGTGACAATTTGCACTGGTTTCCATGGTATCAGCAACCAGACAATTACTAACTTGATATATTTTGGAACATCTTTGATAAAGTGCCTTTACAAGTCTACGGGACAAGATCTGAGGTGGCATTTTAGTTCAACAGATTTTATACTAACGTGAAAATCCATTTACATTTGTTAACTGAAAATTTTATAAGCTAAGTAAACATCATTCACTACTGGCAAGTAAAGGCCATCTACACGTTAAAATTTATTTGTTATGAGTCAGAGGGAAATGGTTAGCAAGCTAGACTCACAGTCCAATTATTGCTGATTGAGCAACTGATTTTAACGGGATGTCAACCAGTGAAGAATTATTTTATGCCAATCGTGATCAGTGAACATTTATATTCACATTTTTTTTTGAAAGAGTTTTATGATATCAAGTATTCCTATCTAATACAAATAAGTTACAAACTATTCTCTGGTTTCAAGTATTATGGACCTACACATACGCGAACAATAATAAAGCACAGATTGACCACGTCTTTATAAACAAGAAATGGAAAAATAGCGCGATGAATTGCGAGGCATACTCCTCTTTTGAAGGTGTGTCCTCCGATCATCGAATAGTCACGGCAAAAATACGACTAAGCCTACGAAAAAACGCCACACGAACAGCTACCACTAAACACTATGACTGGGCCCTTCTTAACAACAGAGATATTAGAGATAAATATGTATTAGAATTAAGAAACAGATTCGAGACACGACAAGAGAAGACAGAAAAAGGTACCCTAAATCACGAATATGAGAATTTCGTTGACGCACACCTCGAGGCGGCATCGAAGTGTATTCCAACAAAACCTAGAACTAAATATAGAGTCCAATGGGAAACGGTAGCAGTTAGAGAAAAACATGCACTCGTCAAAACTGCCTCCAAAAGTTATCGGAAGAACCCAACAATTATAAATGCCCGAAAACTAAAAAAGGCACAATATCAATTAGCAGGCATATATCTAAAAAACCAGATGGAATACATACAAAATCAGTGGATAAGATTAGAGACTCGGTGGAAGATAGACAATCTAGGATAGCCTGGCAAACAATAAACGAAGTGAGTAGAAGGAAGAACACAGCCAAAGCAAAATTGAAAGCTGCAAACTAACAAGAAAGAATAAAACTGTGGAAACAGCATTTCGAAAATCTACTAGGTAACCCACCGAAAGTTACGCAGGAACCGATCACCAGAATTATCAGTAAGCAATTGGACATTAAACTAGGTCCGTTCACCAAAGAAGAACTCGACTCGGTTCTCAGAAAATTAAAAATAGGAAAGCTGTGGGGCTTGACGAGATTCCCCCAGAAGTGTGGAAGACCAGACAATTCGACGACATACTGCTCCGACACTGCAACGCAGTCAATAATCAAAACCCGATAGACAGATGGATGAAGGGATGCATCCTCCCCTTCCCTAAAAAGGGGGACCTCGGATTAGCCAAGAACTACCGAGGTATAACACTTACATCCATAGCAGCCAAAATTTACAATGCCCTACTACGAAACCGCACAGAACCCAAAATCGACAACATCCTTAGGAAAAACCAAAATGGCCTCCGGAGAAATAGATCCATGACCTCACAAATATTGACCATCCGTAGAATCCTTGAAGGCGTACTGGCAAAAAACCTACAAGCAACATTACTATTTATCGACTTTATCAAGGCCTTCGATTCCATTCACAGAGGGAAGATGGAACAAATCCTACTAGCATACTGCCTACCAAAAGAAACCGTAGCAGCAATAACAATTCTCTACAGAAACACCAAAGTGAAAGTACGTTCACCGGATGGAGACAGAATACTTCGACATTGAATCAGGAGTACTACAAGGGGACACGCTAGCCCCATACCTCTTTATCATCTGTCTAGACTACGAACTTAGAACTTCGATAGATAAAATCAGAGAAAACGGTTTCGTGCTGAAAAAGAAAAGAAGCAGATGGTACCCCGCAAAAACAATTACCGACGCCGACTACGCCGATGACATAGCGTTACTGGCAAATACACCGAGCCAAGCCGAAACACTACTGTATAGTTTGGAACGAGCCGCCGCAGGCATTGACCTCCATGTCAATGCACACAAAACTGAATATATGTGCTATAATCAAACAGGTGACATTTCCACACTAGACGGAACCTCTCTGAAACTGGTAGAAAAATTCACCTACCTAGGAAGCAGCGTCTCATCAACCGAAAAAGACATCGACACACGGCTAACGAAGGCATGGACAGCTATCGATAGGCTTTCGATCATATGGAAATCAAACCTGACCGATAAAATGAAACGCAGTTTCTTCCAGGCAGCGGTCGTGTCGATACTGCTATATGGATGCACTACATGGACGCTAACAAAACGGATGGAGAAAAAGTTTGATCCTTACATAGGACTCTAACAGCTATGACTGCTCCGTGTCAGAGTGGACGAGGGAATGATAATATAGGAATAAGACCACCTTCCCCAGATCTCTAGAAGTGAAGCTTCACCATTTGACTTCGTTTTGTGTCATATCCAGGACACAACTTTGTTTGTTTTGGTTGGAGAGGATCTTACCCCTCTACAAAAGATACAGTTAGTTTATTCTCATTCTTACTGATATGGCTTTTGTAAGCTTGTGTCAAATCTCATATCTGCATAATTTTAATTGTAATGCGAGCTTGTGTTATGTAGTCGAGTCTGTCACTTGTTCCCGACCATAACCCCAAAGTCGTGGATCACTGTGTTAACACAGTCGATTTCATACAATGATGGAAGGAAGACCGTCTTAACCTTGATTAGCATTCGTATCTCCGAATCTTCGAGTTCGCTTACTCTTGAATTGAAATGGGGAATATTTCTGTAAAAATTCTTGCATGACAATAAATGGTAATTTTACCTTTGACGTTCGTTGCTTCAGGATCAGTAAACATTCTGTTTATAGGACATTTGGGAACTTTGTAAGAGAAGTTTCTTAAAATCTGTTTTATATACCATAAAATATGGCATATCACGTGACTGAGCTCGTCGCATATTCTCTAAATTTTCAAGCTCACGCAAATATACAGAGTTTGAATTGCTATTTTCCAGTTAAACGGAGTCTCCACTCTGCTCAACCAAATGTTAGCTTTTGTACCCTAGAAAGCTATGGCACTAAGTAACCTAAGTAAATACAGCTAGTTAATTACTAAGCTCGGTTTAGTTATAGCGAAAGGCTGGATGTATGAGGTACCCGATTAGACTCGAACTCAATAGTTATTATTTGATGGTCTAGTGTTATATAGTCATCTGCTGATTCATGCAGAAATATACATATATATGCTGGATACATACCGATGCAATAATAATTAAGACGCCCGATGATAAAGACACAGGAATAAACGACGCACGCAGGAAAGAAGACGCAGGAAGACTTCTTTATAAAATATTTTACCTCTCACTTTATTTGTAAGGTTTCGAAAAGGGAAACTCAAAGTTTGCGTGTGAGAGGTAGCTGGGGACCGAACATTACTGAAATATTTTGACCCCGAAGTTATGGCCGTCAGCGTTGTGTCTTTCTCGTTCTTCATGGCTGCTCAACCGGACCCTGGAGTAAACTCTTCTGTGTGCTGGCTTTCCCTACTACATCGCGTCTACTTCAGTCTTCCACTGTACTGCTTGCCCCCCTTCTCGCCTATCTCCCACTTTCCTCAATTCGTCGGCCTTATATTACCTTCAAACTCCCACGCAGTAATATAGACACGCCTCAACGCCTACGCAACCTCTTCCGATTTCCAGCGACCAGGATGTGTCACTTCCTTCCGGTGCACCACCTTGAATGGCATTTTTGGTCGGGTCAAAAGGTCAAAATATAACACTAGCTTGCTATTTCACCATGCAAAGCAACCGCTTAGTAAATACAGGTATATATATACATATAGATTAATTCGTGAGTCGGGACTATCCCACTAGAGTTTCGCCTAAAACGGCTCCTCAGGGTATCTAATTCCGACTCTAAGTTTTAGGCGAAACTGTAGTAGGATAGTTCCGACTTGCGAATTAATTTTTGTAATTTTGCTCTACCTAGTATTGAGCACTCTTTGTAATTGTAGCATCACAGCATTTTGCGGTGGATTTTTGTTCTTTTGACCAACTGATTGCGTATCTCTTGATTTTTTTCAATTGGTGTGACAAGGTTGGCCTTTTCTTTTTTTTTCTCCCGATAAACTTTTTCTTTTTCTCCGAGCAGTGATTCGAGATATATTGTTATCTCTGAATTCTGGCGTTTTTTTTCTTTTTCTTTGTCACCGTAAATACCGTTTGTTAGTAAGTTAATATATATATATGTATACATATTTGTTGAAAATCTTCGAGTCAAGTTTTGTAATAATAAACGCAAAGGTATTTTTTACTTTGTAATTGTTGAATTACTTTATTTATTTGTAAAAGTTACATGAAATGAGCTTTATATGAAAATCTGTTTGTTGAATTGTTGAAAATCGTCAGAACTGCGTTTAGCATATCATAAAGATTTATGTGTAAAAATATGTCGACCGGCAAATGATGTCAACTCATACATTAGGATATATCAAATTCTGTATAGAGGCACCTACCTTTGTGACTATTTCTGTGTATGTACTAACCCAACCCCTTCACTTCGAACACAAAGTCAAGGTAAAGCTGGTTTGAGTTCAAAGTTTTCCTTCTCCGAACCTGTTTGCCTAATCAGGACTAAAGAATCCAGCTTACACTACTATTTACCAATAGTTGGAGATAAAACAGATAGACATGTCTTTCTCAAGGTTATTTGAGTGAAATGCAACGCAAGCAGCCTCCTTCCAGATTTGAACTCAAGTCACTATTTTATTTTCTAAAAATATAAGCGCACCTATGTCTGTGTACTCATGTACCAACTAAAATGAAACGATAGACCTTCAACTGAATGGCCATATCGCTTCTGCCAATACTAAAATGACTCTTCATAATTTTTCAGTTTTGAACTAGAGCCTGCCAATAAATACGTGGGTGTTCTACCAGTCGCTGTGAACAACCAGATAGCATTATGAACACAGACAAGCAGACGTTCAACAAGATAACTTATAAAGAGAACATTTTGCCTGCCATTTAAATCACTAGATATGGACGGACGACGGAAATAGTATAGCAGTGACATTTTTATTCTCATCAATTACGTTTTTTTTTCTTTCTGCAAAGCTACACCACATGTGTACACATAAACGTCCCACCATGAGCTGGATACTGCGTTCAAATAACGAGTTGCGAATTCCAGTCGTAGTGTGCACAGCATGTGGGGTAATTTACAATAATAATAATAATAATAATAAAAGTAATAATAAGATTTTTAAAAAAGAATGCACCAGTATTCTCAGGTTTCTTTGAGGACTAGATTATTTTTCTCTTTCCATTAAAAAAAATTAAATACAAGCATTCAAATAACAACCAAGAAAACCTCTCTTCCTGATTAAGAATACGATTTTTATTGATCTATTAAGCTTAGTATAGTACAGCACGAGGTCAATAATGTGTGAGTATAGTATTTATTCACCAAACTGCTTCTCTCCTAGCAGAATGTGATTCAAGGTCACCTTCAGCCAGAGTTTTCCTTCTCCTAGACTGGTTGTTTTACCAACACTAAAAAACAGAGTCTGTCCAAATATTTACTAACAACAGGAGGTAGAACAGATGAATTCAAGCTTTAACGCGAATTGAAACATTAGCAACCTTGTCCAAGATTTGAACTCGACCCTCATGTTCTATTTCCAATAATAATAACCGTTACATTAAGCGCGCCTCACCTTTCTACAAAAGCATTATTCTTTTGGTAAAAGAATGTTTTCTTTTAATCCTTCTTTGTTTTAATGACATATCAACCTTCGTGGGTTATTTGATACCAAAGCCAACGATTTAGAACAACAGTAGTGAAACTATCTATTACATAGCTATTACATAAGAGGGTTAATACCTTTCCCAAGGGTATTAGTCCAATATGGAACGTAATGATGTAGAATTCGAACTCGCTTACTACAATGTCGCAATTCAACACGTTAGCCACAACGCCTCTGTTTTAATGTCTAAGATTAAGATTTGATATGTTGGAGTATTATTTATTTCTCATTGGCGCTAGGAGTTGTGTTCGAGTTAGTTCCAGCTGAGGCTAAAATTTTGAGTGCTGCTTAGAATGGACATATTCGGTTCATCAACAATTTCGTAGCCTATTAATGAAAAAAGCATCTATTTTACACAACAAATATTTATTTATTTTTATCATAATCCCCTTTCTTTGTCAATGCAATTAAATTGGAATTAGCAATGTCATCTATCAAACATTACGCAAGGAAGATATTCTTCGGGAGATCGTGATATATATCATGTGAAACTGTGAGTAACAGGTTTAACTTGTTACGTAGATAGTAAAATTCTAAGTGTTATATATATATATATATATATACAACTAAAAGGAAAACGAGGTTGTTTGCATTTCAGATAGTGCTAATATACTTGGTTAAGATATGGTCCAAATAATTTTCCCTCCAGTTCTGGGTATATAGTCGGGCAGTCTCAGCTCTTTAACCTTGATATAGCAACTGATCTAGGAGAAAGAAAATTTTTAATTTAAACCTGTTAAACTCTGTTTAAAATGACCTTGAGTAGCATTATGATCTTGCGGATGGACTGGGTATATATATATATATATATATATATATATATATGAAGCGTGTTTCACAATTTTTGAAACAAAGTAATGAAAGTTAAAAAAGATAGCACTTTAGAATCTGAAAACATTTGGTGTCAAAAATGAATCAATATTTTCAAGAAAAGCCCTAGAGTTCATGCTTCAGATATCCACCATTCAGTGAAAGGTTGAATGCAGGTGATCACTTTTTTTCTTGGTGATCACTTAGATCCGTGATGACCGCCTTCAATGCAGCAATGGTAAGAGGCTTGCTCTCGTATATGTTGTCCTTGAGGAAATACCAGACAAAGAAATTTGGGAGTTCAGGTCTGATGAATGTGGTGCCTATTCCACTTCAGCTTTATGACTGATGAGACATTCCTCAAAATTTCACATATCCATGCAATGGTAACATTAACAGGTTGAGAAGGAGCACCATCCCGCTGGAATTACAGTTCTTCCTCATGGTCACTAAGTTCCTCGAACTTTTCCCAGAGCTGTTCAAGCACTGGAATATTATACTGTTTTATCAGTGTCACTGGGTTACCGCGATCATTTTCAAAGAAAAATGGCCCATTAGTAGTTTTGTTCTAGACGTGCTCTTCTTTTTTGCTCACTTCATATACTGTCTGCCGTGCTATTTGTGATTGCCTATCTTCTACCTAGTTTCTTATTTTATTGATCTGACCTTGAATGTTTTCTTTTTGTTCTTTTTGGTATGTGTTAGTTCTCTTTGTGTCTCCTTAACTTTCGGTGCGTTGGCATTTGTTTGGTTTCTTTTATTACATAAGGATTCTATTTTCACGTTATATCGTTTTTCCCTTACTACACGTGACTCCCACGGAACTCTGAATTTGACTCTTGGTTTGGTTAGGATGAATTCTGCTGCTGCTTCCATGTGGGCATTGAAGAAGTTTTAATATTCGTCATTCGGAGTATGTATTTCAGATATCTCCTTAAGAGTATTGAATTTGTTTCTTACAGTTATTGTATATTTATTACTAATATCTCCATTGTTAAATTAGGACCTGTCGTAACGTGTAGTTTTGACTGTTTATGTCTTATTTCTGCGTAGGTTCAGACGTATCTTTGCTGTGACCGGAAGATACTTCTTCAAAAGAGGAGAATGCCTCATAGTTCAGAACGCTAATTATCAACTTCTTGTTTATGAGTGTATAATCTGGCTGTGATTTAGTATTATTTGGGTAGGTGTAGGTGTATAGTTTTCCCTTTCTTTTTAAAGTTTACAAATAAGGTATGTTAGTCTGTTTTCGAGTGAAAAGTCTGTTAGATATTCCCTACTTCTGTTTGATGACTGGTGTAAGTAGAATTTGTTATTTTCATCTTTGCCTAGTTGAGCATTCATGTCTCCACCAATAATGAGTACGTTATGTTGGAAGATAACTCGTTGTAGAATGTGATGATGTCTGTTTCATCACTGGTATTGGTAGGACTGTAGAAGGAGATTTATTGTGCAGGGATTGTCGTTAAATGAAGCACACATCATTCTCGATTGTATTTTCTCAATGCTATTTTGTGAATTTTGAATACGAGGACTGAGAAGTATTCCTAAACTCCCTATGACAGCATTGACAGAATTTTTCCATGCTAATACCGTGAAAAATCTCCATCCATTACCAGTGTCGTGGTATTTTATTTCTAGTTTGCTATGGTAGTATCTGTGTTCTTGTGTGCATACAATGTCTATATTATGTTCTGTTGCAGACGCTGTCAGCTCAGGTAAGTGGTGTATTCTAGTCAAAATCCTAACGTTAAATGTCACAATATGAACTTTGTATGCACATTGTGTATATAATGTGGATACTTCCATATGTACATACATATATCCACTGTGTCTTATATTATGTGTTACTTGATGTTTTATCGATATATTTGATAAGTACTTAACGGAATCGATGAAGTTTAAAGGTTTTTTTGTTAAATGATAGCAGAATTAATATACTTAGTTTGAATAAAAGCCGATTCGTTCAAAAGGCCACTATTTGAATTAAATGTCCAGAATTCTGAAATTTCAAATTAATAGCCACGTTGTACGTTTGAATAGACAGATAGCGAAGATGACAAATCAGAGTACAACTGGTTTGAATTCAGTTTTCTTTCTCTTACATTGGTTGCCTAACCAAATCTAAAGAACCCTGCCTACTCTACTATTTATACATAATTGGGGAAGAAAATGTATTCATGCCCTTCCAAAAAGCATTAGTGCGAAGAGAAACGCAACAACCACGTATATTTTTTTTAATACGTCTTTTCAAGCAATGAAATTTTTAGGCGTTGTGACAGCGAAGAAGCGTCTAAAAGCACAAGATGTCGGGTCCTAAGTAGAGAGACAGAACATGTGAGAGTAATCATTTGGCCTTCTTAAAAATATATTTTCGAGAAAGTCAAACTGAAAATGAAATTATGAAGACAGATTATTCAACCGTATTTTTTACCAACAAACGGTGGGTGAAGTAGATAATCTAAGGCTGGGGGGATAATAGCAGAAAGTGCGCAGTACAGGTTGAGATTTCAGGAAGTTACGGGTGTTGGAGTGTTTTCAGGTGGAATTATGGGTAGTGAAGTCGTATACCCGAGGAGAGTTAGTCATAGTGGTAAGATGACAGCTAAGATGACAGTACATTGATTTTTTAAAGTTAAACTTTGAATTATGTTTCGAGGAGTTAAACAATGATAAGATGATTTTTATGTGTGAAATTGCTACATTAAAATCAAGGAAGAAAACGAAATGTGTATATTTGAATAAAAATGGATGTCGCCCTGAAACCAACTCGATTGAAAACTTTACGAATACCATACACACACAAACACACACAAGTATATATACATATATATATATATATATTAGTCGGGTAATATAGGACGTTTTAAGACCAATGTTTTATCTAAAAAACAAGGAATCAATCGTTATCTTTTTGAAACATTGATGTTTTTACTTTGTTTCTAGGCTTACCCTTACCTAAACTTTGATCCGAAATGTCCCCGCATAGCCTACACATAAACAAAGGTTATTAGTTAGATGCTAGTGGTTTTATCAAAAATTTTAACTATTTATAAAACCTGTGCATATAGTGTTGGGGGGGTGTTCTCATGGTGTACTGATTAAAGCGATGGGCTGCGGATATATAATAAACGAGTTCGAACTCCAGTCTCGCTATTATGTTCACTTTCAAACAAATACACTCGGAAAAGGTATGAACCCTCTTATCCTCCCAGCTATGGGTTAAATAGTACCATGACTGTTCTAGAAGAATTGCTTTGGCATTAAATAACCGACAAAGGTTAATATGCCATTAAAACAAAGATACCAAACCAAGCTATATAATATATAAAAATATTACAAATAATAAATAAAATTGCGTAAAAAACGAAAAGGCAATATTCATTAATTTTGATTGTATATACTAGAATTTTTATGTTTTCTTTTCAGGTCATTAAATGTTGAAGGAATATTTTTGTAGGCAAGCAGAGCCCAAATTTTGGGGCTGTTAAAATTAGATGTGTTTATTATGTAAAGTCGTTTATCCCTCAGGTTTCGCTATTCGATTGTCTATCTTTTTCCGAGAAGAGCATCTCGGGAGCTAAACTAAAAGCCGCCAGCCAAGAAGAACGAATACAGATGTGGAAAGAACATTTCAAGAATCTGTTTGGAAAATCCCCTAAAGTCACAGATGAACCAATCACAAAAATTTATCCATAGCCAGCTCGACAGTTTACCCAAGAACTCCTCGTACTACGGACAAAAATTAAAAGCTGAAAAGCTGCCAGCCTCAACGAAATACCCCCAGAATAATGAAAGATAAGGAAATTTGATGGATCTACCTATTCAATTTGCAACGCCGTGTATAAACAAAATAAAACAGAGAGATGGACAAAAGGCTGCATCTTCTTCCCTAAGAAACATGACCCCTAGAATCACCAAGAATTCCCGAGGCATAACTCTTACTTCTATTGTGGTTAAAGTTTATAATTTTCTGCTTCTCAATCATAACGAACCTGTGATTGAGAAAATTTTAGGAAAACTCAAAACGGATTTCGGAGAAATTTCAAAACTGAACATCACAGAATCTAATAACCCGTGGAATCATAGAAGCAGTTCGTACAAAAAATCTCGAAGCGACGTTCTTGTTTGCAGATTTCTCCAAGGCATTTGATTCCATGTACAGAAAGAAGATAGAGCAAATACTTCTAACTTATAGTTTTCCTAAAGAAACTGTTACAGACAAAATGATGCGCTATAGTGATACGAACGTTAATGTTCGCTTATCGGACGGAGACACTGACTTCTTTGACGTTATTGCTGGCGTTCTGCAAGGAGATACAAACAGATAATTTAATCATGGCCGGCAGACAAAACCTTTGGGATAATTAACAAGAAAAAGAAAATTTGCCGAACAGTGGACTTTGTCGTCCTTGTGAACCACAATGTGAAAATCAAAGATCATGAACTAACGCTGGTGTGAAAAACTCTAAGGAGTAATTTAATAACAAAGTATGTAAAAACTGGGCCATTGGTCTAATGAATTGAGCGTTCGCCAATGGTCTGGGAGGGTTAGGGTTAGGGTTAGACCGGGGTTCAATCCCAAGTCGAGTCATACCAAAGACTAAAAAAATGGAACTTGATATCACCTTGCTTAACACTCAGTATTGTAAGGTTAAGATCAAAAGCAAAGTGGAGAAATCCAGGGAATGGAACAGCACCTTCCCCTACACTTCGGTGTAGTTGCTATTGAAAAGGGAGCCTTCGGGTCACCCTTGACTGGGGGGTCACCAACTTTACTTTTACTTTTACTTTACTTCCAGTTATAATAAGATTCTTCAAATATGGAAATGTAGCATACTAACCTATTATTACTCCATGAAAACTAATAATCTGAACATTAACTATGAAATCATCCAAGGAAACTCATTTTCTTCTCATCTTTTTCGTATAGCTCTTATACCTCTCTCAATACAACTTACTAACACCGCCTATGGCTATAAAACTGCTATTAAGAAATAGATCACCAATTCTACATGGACGATCTAAAGTTATAAGCCAAAATGACAATGAGGTAGGCCTACTAAGGACTGTGAAACGATTTAGTGATGACATAGGAACGAAATTTGGTCTGGACAAATGTGTAAAAGTTACATTTAGGAATGGCTCGCTTGTAAAGTCTAAAAACATTTACTCTGGTTATAAATACAGAAATTACAGAGTGAGAACACAATACAACCTATAAATGTTTAGGAATAAATAAGGCGATCGGCATCAATTATTCTATAAATAAAGAAAAGATAAGAAAGAATTACCTCGAAGAATAAGAGCCATATTAAGAACAGAATTGAATGCAAAAAAATATAGTTATATCATTTAATGCCCTGCAAATGCTAATTTAATAAACTGGGCATTTACTGAAATAAAAAGATAGACACTAAAATTAGGGAAACAGATAGCTTGCAACAGGATTCATCAGTCAAGAGCAGATATAAAATGTCTTTACATCAAGAGAGAAAATTGTAGAAAAAGCTTAATCTATTTAGAATTGACTTCCAAAACAACCAGAATTGGATTAAAGAAAAACTTAGACTCTACAAAAGATTTGATGCTCCAGTAAGTAAACACGACGAATCAATAAAAGAAAAAAACATTCAATTAGTAAAGAAAGTAATAAATTTGGTTATCAACTCGACCTCAAACCGAAAGAAATAAACATAAAAGATAAAGCAACAGAGGCAGAAAAAGAAATGAAGAAAGAAGCAAAAACACTGAATCAATTAGAAATAACAAAACCCCGACAAGAACGATTCGCTTAAAGAATTAGAAATTCTGCTGTAGATAAGGTAAAAACTAATCAATATCTGAAAAAAAAAATCAAGATTAAAGACAGGTTAATAATAACAGCATACGACTAAAGCCAACCATCTAGACAGCATTATACAAAATGGATTAAACCCAATATGGAAAGTGTGCAAAGAAAAAACTGAATTAATTGACCACTTAGAGTTAGGTTGCCGAATCCTTATACCAATAGTATACAATGAAAAGCATCATAAAATCGGTCATTATATTCAATGAAAAATAAGCAAATCTTATGGAATACTGAAATGTGAAAAAAGGTGTAAACGCCAACCAGAAATAATTGAAAAAACAAAAGAAGTTATTATTCTCTGGGACTTTGCCATCCAAACTGAGTGAAAAATAAAGCGCAATAGGCCAGATATAGTGATTAAAGACAATAAAAGAAAAACATGCCTTTCAATTAATATGTCAGTCCCAACAGGTTATAACATATCAATCAAAAATATAGTAAGTAAATAGAATGACGTAGAAATAGAAAAAAAATGTGGTGCCTCTAAACTACCACCGTGCCAATAATAGAAAATATCACCCAAAAAAGAGGCAGCAAAAACATAAATATATGTAATACATATCATCACAAACTTCCCACAGCCTTGGTCTTAGGTAAAGACCAAGGGAAAAGATTGTGAGAAACTGAAAGTAAAGCTGAATTTTAAATAATGATAAAAGTAATAATAACCATCGAATAGATGACCAAAAGGAAGACCACACTGATCCAGCCCCTCCCCTCAAAGGAACCGCTGCAAACAGCTATAGACCCATAACATGCCTACCGATGATGTGGAAAATACTAATGGCACAAATTAAGGAGGAAATTTACTACTCATTGATTAGCCGCGAACATGCCGCAAGGGGACCAGAGACACAGGAAAACTAATACATATAAATCAACAGATCCTCAACGAGAGTAAAACGAGACGGAAAAATCTAGTTATGACCTTGATTGACAAAAAAAAGGCTAACCATAGAGGCCTCCAAAGCTGGATATTGATCTGTCACAAAATGTATAAAATACCTGACGAAGTCATAAAGTTTATCGAGAAAACCATGAAATTCGGAGGGTAGAATTAACAGCAGGAGAAAAACATAGCAAAGGTAAAGATCCAGAGAGGCATATTCCAGGGAGATTCACTATCACCAATTTTATTTGTAAATGGGATGATGCCACTCTATCATATTCTCAGGAAATGCACAGCCGGATACAAACTTAGCAAATCGCAAGAAAAGTTTTACCACTTAATGTACATGGATGATATCAAACTGTTTGCCAAAAACGAAAAAGAATTAGAAACTCAAATACAGACAGTGAGAATATACAGTCAAGATATAGGGATGGAATTTTACATAGAAAAATGCGACAAGATAGTAATAAAAAGCAGAAAACGACACTTTACAAAAGGAATCGAACTACCTTATCAAGAAAAAAACAGAATGCTTGGAGTAAAGGAAACGTACAAATACTTGGGAATATTGGAAGCTGACATCATCAAACAAGTGAAGATGAAAAAAAAACTAGAAAGAGTATCTCAGGAGGACGAGAAAGCTACAAGAGACAAAACAATAGGGCAGAAACTTTATAAAAGGGATAAATTCCTGGGCTGTCCCTCGAAGAGGACCAGAGAAGACATTAAACAAATGGACCAGAAAACCAGAAAACTAATGGCCATGAATAAGGCCTTACACTGATGACGTCAACAAATAATATGTGTCAAGAAAGGAGGGAGGAAGATGAATTGCTAATATTGAAGACAGCATTGACGCATCGATACAACGACTCGAAGACTACAGAGAAAAACGCGGAAGAAGACTGATTACAGCCACCAGAAACAATACTGACGACACGAGGATCAGCAGAATGGAAATAACCCAGAAAATAAAAATGGGAAGAAAAACAACTCTATGGACGTTTTAAGCGACTAACAAGCGACAACTCACATGAGAAAATGTGAATATGGCTACGAAAGGGAAACCTTTAAAGAGAAACAGAATCTCTTCTAATAGCAGCAAAAAACAAGGTCCAACAAGGAACAACCATATAAAAGTAAGAATAGATGCGACGCAACAAAACAGCAAGTGTAGGTTATGAGGTGATAGAGACGAAACAATCAATCACATAATAAGCAAATGTAGCAAATTAGCACAGAAAGAGTATAAGACTAAACTTGGATAATAACTGTATCAGAGGAAGCTAAAAAGTTCACAACCAAACTAAGATGAGAATGATCTTTTTATTCTTTTGGAATTTGTTTAGTTTGTTGTTTTTTCTGATTTTTAGAGTTTTAGGTCGGCATAAACCGGGAATTACCTGACTGTTTTCAAGCCGTTGTTGCAAATCTGGAGAAAAGTATTCGGAGAGGGTATCAGGCGAGCTTGGAATCTCACAGTGTGGCATCCTGAGTTACTGAATTCTGCTTCGTGTTATCAAAATATGGCAAAACTTTTGACTCGCCAAATATTTCATTGTACATTTAAAAAGAAATTAGACTTTGAGAATCTAATTTTGATTTTATCTTCATTTTTTGTAAAAAGAAAAAGTTTTAATTGTATAAAATTGATTTAACCTGACGCAGCAAATTGGCAATAATGAGAAAATGTTCAATTGACAATTCCATCAGATTAATTAAAAGGAAAAAAATCAATTTTATTTTGAATTTGTTAAATTTTAGACAATTATCTTTATAAATATATTAACGTGAGTATGTGTGTGTAGCTACGTGTATTTTAAAGAGCTGTAGAGTGTATATGAGGGTAGACTGAAAAGGTCATTTGGTGAACAACATACTCCCAAGGAGGTGCCCGTGGTATAATGGTTATAGACGTAGGAAATAGACACGGCGACTCAAGTTCAAAACCTGGACGAGGCTGATTGCATTTCAGAGAACATTTGCGAAAGGTATGAATCCAGTTTTTCTTCCTCCAGTTATGAGTAAATAGTAGGGAAGTCTGTGATTTTTAGCCTTGGTTAGGCAACCAGTTTAGAAGAAAGAAAACATTGCATTTCAGAGAACATTTGCGAAAGGTATGAATCCAGTTTTTCTTCCTCCAGTTATGAGTAAATAGTTGGGAAGTCTGTGATTTTTAGCCTTGATTAGGCAACCAGTCTAGAAGAAAGAAAACTCTGAATTCAAACTTCGCATAAAAAATTGACCAAATGTTGCATCCTTCTCGTACAAAGGGGTTGGGAAATACATACTCTCATGGAATGTGGCCAAATGAGGTTTATTTTTTACCATAGTCACTTTTGCGATTAACACATTTCTTCCATTGATGTTGTAGTGCTTGGATCTCATTGGTAAAAAATGTCAACAGTAGATATGACGTCATCATATAAACTTTTCAGCACTCCCTCGTACATATTTAATAGACGATGTGGGTTCTTTAGCCTTTGTAATGTGACCTGTCTAGGGTAGGGAAAACTCAGACCAGCTGTACTCCGCTTAAAAATTGACCTTATGTCGAATCCTGCTTGAGGCGGAGGGGTTGGGTACATATTTAAATATCAAGAAAGTTCATTGCCGTTACCAAATGTGGCTTTCAGCAAGGCTTGTTCAGGTGTCTTTCGTAGTTGGTAGGCTGGAAATTCTTAATTGGACCCTTTATTCAATTCGTAAGAGTGGACTGTTATCATTCCATTGTCCTAGCTCAAGTGATATATTCCAAATTAACTCTTCTTTGAGAAATCGCTTATCTGCCTCTTCAACTGAACGAGATTATATGACTCTTCATATGTTGCCTGACCAAGGGATTGAACTCACAACTGGCTACTAACAAGAAAAAAGTTAACCCATGCATATTGTAGTCCCTTCACGTGATTTAATGGTTAGCAAGATAAGCTTGCTGAACATTGTCAATGAGTTCGATTTTCACTGGGCGGCTCATATTTCTGGCTTTGTGCCAAATTAAGTTAATTCAAATTAATGTGGGAGAGGAGTCTCCGTGGCTAAGTGGCTAAAGTGTTGGACTGGGACATCGTAGTAATCAAGTTCAAAATCTTTCGGACAAATGCCCAAGAGAAAAAGTATGCACTCTCATATTTACCCCCACCACAACGAGGGGTTAAATATCACCACTACTGTCTTTATTCAAGTGTGGTTTTGGCAAGCCACAAACGGTTCATATGCCAATAAACAAAAGAAACCAAACCAAAACCTACCTACCTACCTATCTATCTATCTATCTATCTTAGTCTTGCTTGCAATCAAGTCCTGTTACTATATCGAAATGTACAACAATGACCCTCTTCAATTCTTAGATGAAGAATCTAAACTCTGTGTTCCAGACTAAACAAAACTTTGTAAATAAAGTCTATCTCAACCTGTTCACTATCGATTTATCTCTATGCGTCATCTTTCAAAGCAAATTATATGTTTTCTTTATGGGTAATTGAAGAAATTCTAAATCTCATTGCTGTCATTTCTTTTGACTATAGGATAAACCAGTGTTCTGCCGTTAATAATTATGTTTGATCTTTTCATTTTTTCTTAACAGAAAACACCTGGCATATATTAAAAGTACACCGGCAATACAACGAGGTTGAACTGGTTACAGTACTCAAAACCTGGATAATATAGTGAGTTTTATTCATACTGTGTGGGCAACAACGTGGCTCGATATTTTAGCAGAACAAAAATACAATTTTTACATAAAATATGCGTATGTTTCATCTGAAGATTTTTTCCCAAATACACGAAACTTATAATCAGGAGACTGACATGAAGTTATAAAAACAATTAATTTTAAGGGGGTTTATACTGCTCTACCGACCAGTGTTTGCGGTACTCGTGGAAATTCCACCGAATACATTAACAATAATTCTATGAATTTAAATGATAAATTAAATTTTGAGAAAAATTTTCGTCCATTTTAATTTTTATTTCAAAATTTGTTCAATTCACTCGAACATATGCTTAATAAAAATGAATGATTTACAAGGTTTGGTTTTATGGCATATCAAACATTGTAGGTTATTTAATGCCATTTAAGTCCATTTTATACATTTATATTAAATATATGATTTGTAAATACATTGTGTTGATAACATTCTTAAACAAACCTGAGCTAATTTTTGCATCCTTAAATGGTTTCTCTTATTTTTGTCCAATGCAAATAATTCTATTTACCATTAATAATTTGTTTGCACTCAGTTAAAGGTTTTCAAGAATTGCAATTTAACACTCACAATTCAATTAAACATCAGTCATTTGTTTACACACAGTTAAATGATCAAACAGTTCTATTTCAAACAATTCAGTTTAGTATGTTAAAAAAGTTAAATGGTTCCAAGTATTGCAATTTATGACAAACAATTCAATTAAACATGTCATTTCTTACTCACAGTTAAAAAATAACATCTTAAACTGAATCGCTTTAAATAGAACTGTTTTTCTATTTAAATCAATTCAGTTAAAGATGTTATTTTTTTTGCACTCAGTTTAAATGTCTAAGTACACAATTTAAAAGTCAAACACGTTTGAGCCATAGATAGGAGCAGGGTGGGCATGAGAGCGAAGGGGTGCTCTGCATTACCCGAAACTCCTGCATTACTGGAACCTCACCATCAGATTTGTTTAATGTCTTACTCCTCTGTAGAGATGCAGTTGGTGTATTCTGCAGCCCCCAGCTTACTGGACCATTAATTACAAGGGTAAGAGGAAGATTGTGCAATATATTGGTATGCGCTAGTTTGTGATGCGTACATCACGGGACCGAAAGAGTTAAAGCCGGGCGAAATGCCTGCTGTGATTGGTAGTAACATGGAAGATGGTACGCTTACACATTTTGCATTGCTTCACTCCATGTAGAACTTAAAAGACGTACAGATGAACGTGTAATGTAATGTAATTCAGAAACTTACGCTTTATGAGTTCGAACTAGGTCATAAAGTCACGGAATCAACCAAAAACATTTGTGGTGTGAAAGGTGAATGGATGACAGTATATTAACCAGATGGTTGAAACAATTGTTTCAAGAATCACAACGATCTGTTCAGGGTGGACCAAAACAGTGGGTTCCGAGGCTGTGCTCCAAGCCAGAGACAAATCCGGCGAGTAACACTCGGAGAGAGTCTCAGGCGAGCTTGGTATCTCACAGTCCAGTAGGGTTCGTCATCTTTACGATCTCGGCAAAAGTATTCAGAGCTGCCGAATTGTGTTTCATGGTACCAAAATATTGCGAAACATTTGACTCATCTTAGTATAACCTTGTAAAGAAAGAAAGAAAGAAAGAAAGAAAAAGGACTAAAAAAAATTGAAGATTCGGTTTTGTGAAATAATTCACTTTTGCAGATTATTATATTTACTTTATATCTTAGAAATTTAGTTAAATTGAAGGTAGCGGGGTTTGATTTACAATAAGGCTAACGTTACCGATCCGTAACAACCTCAAGATTTGTAACAACTCTCAGTTAAGAATAAAACCCATAAACAATTTGTTGTTAAAATGATAAAAGATTGATTTTAAGGTCACATCAATTTGTCTCGGCTTAATTAATGTCCAGAGGTTAGGGAATTGCGTTCATTGTACAGTTATATTAATATTTTTGTGTAGTTTCCTAAAAGTTTTTTTTTTTTTTTGTATACTGTGGTCCTATGACTGGGATGACCCCATTCGTCTTCGACTGTTTTGTCAATACTTTCTGCGTCCACGTTGTGTTTTTAAAGCTCTATTGGACGGTAATTCATGCAACTTGATAAGATCTTCTTGTAAAGGGTTTGGAGGTTAGCAGGAATATATTTTTGATAATTCCTTTAGATTAGATCTCTTTCGGAATCCTAGTACGTTAGGAATTGGTTTGGGAGTTCAACTGTTAATTTTGTTGTTAGGGATACCCATACTTCTGTTCAACAACTTATTGTGGCGTTGTTCGAAAGCAATTTCTATTTAGAACTTTTCTTCTGCTTAGTAATATAGCGGAAGGGCAATGGAGTTCCCGTAAACCGTGCAAAGTTCTAGAGTGATCAATAAAGGTATTACTCTGATCATCATTGTTTGTTTCACTTTATGAAACAACTCTAATTCATCTCTTGAATTTCCCATAAACCATCAGCTACCCTAACGTCCAGTGTAAATAGGACATCAGTTAGAATTTACATTTGGCAATGTTGATGATTCCATTTTGGTGATCCCTAATCAATTCCAGTATACACAACTGGTGTAGGCATTTTTTATTTTTAAATAGAGGATTATATTATGAATTGAATTATCATGACAAGAAAATCCGGCAAGCGCTGCGGGCGACTTACGGAACCACAAGATATCTGTTTCAACCTGATTAGATGTCTTCAGCACTGTAAACCGTGATCTCTCCCGAACTAGCGATCGAACAAGTGACCACAGAATACAGAGTTAAAACTCTACTACTGAGCTACTTGTTCACATCGCTCACAAGCGATGCCAAATTAACTTGTCATTTGGCATCGCTTGTGTGCGATGTAGACCAGTGGAAACTCAGTTGTATATATATATATATATATATATATATATATATATATATAAGTTCCGAGGGTATTATGGGTGCACTTTTCGGCTGCAAGATGGGTTAGTAATATTAATTTCGTTCTTTCTACTTCAGGCGCAATATGTTTGAATTCTAATTTATATCTTACGACGATTCCCAACCCTTGTCCTAATTATGGATTGGGAATAGGCAAATAAATCTCTTTCAAAAATCTCGTTGATACAACTTCATTGGAGTTGGGGTACTGGCATTAGTGTAAATATTTTATTATTTTCATAAGTAGACAAAACATATTTAAACATCCCTCTCATTTGGATCAGCCCTTTTGTACTCTTTTCTCTCCAGCAATGGCTTCAGCTGCTTCTGTCTTTATATTTTGAAATAACCAGTCGTAGGATTTCAGGTTTATGGTAAAAGCTATTAATTACTTTGACCTTGTAATGGTTATCTCATTCGGTTTTTTTTTTTTTGGCGGGGGTGATTTTTTGTACGTAGAAGCGATGTCCTCTAAAGTTGTATTTATTTATGTCTAGTTAGGGTTTTAATAAAATTTGTGGTTCCGGTTAAATTTTGTTTACACTTAAGTTTTTCCTTTTACAGAGAAAGAGTAAGTTTTCTCCTTCTCTTTAAATATAAACAACCTCTTTCTGTGTGTCCTAGCTTGCTACAATCCTGCATTTTCGCTAAATTTTACTTGATTGAAAGCGTTTTTATTCTTTTTTCTCCGCTATAGTTCTTGAATCTTGTTCCCATTGCTAGAACTATAACAACTATAGCTCTGTACAAACCCTTTTGGCTACTATCTTTCTCTTTGGACGCTTTAATTTGGTAGGGTCGCCCACCTGTCTCGCTACCCATGTACCTTGCTCGGAAACTTATTCTTGAAATTTGAGTACACTTTCCCTCGACGATTTCATAATTTTCCATAGAACCTCTCTCTCTCTCTCTCTCTCTTGCTGATGACAACGCCTCTGATAATGTTACGTAATTGGCTCTTGCGATATCTTCTTTGATAAAGAGCTTGTTAAGAGCTTCAATAAAGAATTTAACTAACTATACTTGTACTACTGTACCCTCTCTCCATATGTAGAGTTCTGAAATGCTAGTTTTTTTCACCCTACCTGTTAACTCAGCAAGGGGCTCATCTTTATTTTACCTTACACGAGCGGGCCAAATAGAGTTCGCAAAATCTCCGTACTGGGCAGATAACTGCCCAAATTGTTGTTTTCTGGAGTTGTTTGGGTGTTCATCGAAATAATCCCCGATCCAATCTGACACAGTACTATCTGGCTAGACTAATGAGCTCTGAATATGAATTTATTGATCCCCTTTTTTTAATGCTACTTGTCAGAGTTTTAAATAGAATCTTTATTGCAACCATATACAATAGTAAAAGAAAAAAATTCTGCATATTAGGTAGTAGAGAAAAAAACATGGAGAGGAATTTAATTGGCGTTTATGCTAATTAACACAGGGTTTTTCTGTCGAAAAGATTCGTCTTCTCCAGAAGAACTCTAGAAACCTGGAACGTCGTTACTCCTTTTGATGCAGTTTTTTTTTTTTTCTAGCGGCAAGGTCTTCTTCAAGCAGCAATTTTGGGGTATTGTTTTCTCCCTTGATCTCTAGTTTAAACAGTCTCGGATACCATATCTTATAAAAGAAAATTGTAGACTTCAATGCCTCTGATTGGTCAGCTAATTACGGATCCTTTTGTATCGCATTGTCGTTGGCCAGGTGATCAAGACTAAGTTATTATTTAAAGAGATTGAGGGGAGGAGGAAAAAAAATAAAAAATAAAAATAAAACAAAATAAAAATAGAACAATAACAAAAAACTCTCTACCTCTTTATTGTGCGTTTTCGTATCTCCTAGATTGAGGAAAAGAGCAAAAATGCCCTTGAGCACGCGTTGACCGACTTGGCCTCTAACCTTTTCGGTTTCGGAAAGATTTATGCAAATCACTGACTTTCTTCGTCGCAAGTCACACCTGCGATTTACCTGTAGCTGCATTTTTTGACAGCTTTCATAAACTCATAAACTTTGTAACTCTAATAACCTTTGCTTGAAATTATAAACTTAATCAGAAAAATAACCTTTTCCAAAATCTTTCATATGTTCTTCATTTTAAGAAAATTACTTCTGATTTAAAAAGAAAAACAAAACAAGAAAGAAAAAAAAAAGATTTTTCTGTTCTTGCTTATAGATTTTAGACAAAATATATCACGTATTGGCCTAGTTGGTAAAGTGTTCGCCAATGGCCCGGGAGATCTGGATTCAATCCCAGGTCGAGTCATACCAAAGACTTTAAAAATGGTATTTGATACCTCCTTGCATAACACTCAGCAATATAAGGTATGTATCTAGGGTAAAGTGGAGCAATCCAGGGAAAGGAGTAGCTACTACACCATGGGTGTAGTAGCTATTGAAAAGGGAGCCTTCGGGTTGCCCTCGACTAAGGTCGCCAACTATTTCATTTTTTAATTCTAATATACCAACCAAAAATCTGGTGACGATCTATCATGTTTGCTCTATAACAGTAACTTACCGAATCCTAATATATATATATATATATATATGTGTGTGTGTGTGTGTGTGTGTGTGTGTCTGTGTCTGTACCCATCCAATGCAAATAACTTGAACGCAGTTGAATGGTTTCAAGTATTCCTATCTAATACTAATAATTATATTGTTACAAGTAATTATTTCTATTTAATAATGGTCATTAGTCTGTACACATTTGCATGGTTTCAGGTAACTAGTAATAATCTTTAGAAAACAATCATAGTATCAAGTAACTGTTCTTAAAATAAATATATTACAATTATACGGAATCAAGTTTTCCAACTGAAGAATAATAATTTTTAAACAAATCTTTGACTCGTTGTTAGGACCTTAATAAATATAACCAGTACAATTCAAAGTGGATCTTGGAGTAATGTTAATGAAGGGGTCTACAACACTCCACAGATGTTCAGAACTGAAACCTCACATACTTCTTGATTTCGTTCGTAGTCTGAAACTTCCCCTTTTTTCATTCCGATTTTAGCTCATAAAAAGCTAAAAATCTGAAAGAATAAAATCTGGATAGTAGATGAACTGATTCACCTCGCTCACACTCAACATCTTTGTGCGTTCTGCTTGTTTCTGATCTTCCAAAACCTCTTTTATAGCAGATTCCGAGATAAGTTTGAAGCATAAGTTTCCTTTATTGCATCACAAGGTTAAAAAAAAGATGCCTATTCTCCATGAAAACGCATTCTCTTAATTAGAGCATCTTAATTCTAATATCCGGCTCGTTGGCCAAGTGGGTAGAGTGTTTGCCAATGTCCGCGAGACCTGGGTTCAATCCCAGGTCGCGTCATACCAAAGACTTTAAAAATTGTACTCGATACCTCCTCGTTTAACACTCAGCAATATAAGTTACGTATCAAGGGCAAAGTGGAGTAATCCTGAGAAAGGAGTAGCGCCCTCCCCTACACCTAGGTGTAGTAGCTATAAACAATGGAGCCTTCTGGTTGCCCTCGACTACGGTCGCCAGCTACTTCACTTTTTAATTCTAATATACCAACAAAAAATCTGGTGATGATCTATCATGTTTGCTCAATAACAGTAACTTACCGAATCCTTTTATATATATATATATATATATATATGTGTGTGTGTGTGTGTGTGTGTGTGTGTGTGTGTCTGTGTGTAAATTGTGGCTTACGTGCTCGATGGCAACATTGTAGTAAGTGAGTTCGAACTCTATTGGCGCTATTACTTTCACTTTTGAATAAATAACATGGAGGAAAGGTATGAGCCCTCTCCTATATGATAATTAGTATCACTGCTGTTTTTTTACAAGGATGACTTTGGCATTAAATAAACCATGATATGCCATTAAAATCACTCACACACAAATATATATATATATATATATATATATATGTGTGTGTGTGTGTGTGTGTGTGTGTTAAGGAACAGAACAACAACAAATATTTGAATGATTTTTACTTGAAAAAATTTGCATGTACGTTTACGTAATTTTCCCAAAATTTACATATATGTATTTATTACATATAAAGTATTCTAAATTCTTTTACTGTAAATTAATTGTGAACTAAAAAATACAAATATACGTTTTGCCCTGGTCAAAAGTTAAGGAACGCTGTTGAATTATAGTAATTTAGATAATTTTTAAACAACTTGATTACTAATTTTGATTTATAGTCAACTGTCATACATCGTTGGAACTATTTTAAAGCAAGATGGAAGCGAAAACACATAATTGTTTAACTTGAGAAGGAAAAAAAGCTCATTTTAGCAAATCATGAAGAAGGCAAATCGTATTCTGAAATTCTTGGCATCATACGGAGGTCAAAAAGTGTTGTTTATCATGTAATCAGTAGATTTAAGGCTGACAAGACACTTAAACCAAAAACCAAGAACTGGCAGGCCTCCTATGACTACCAAACAGGAACATCGGATGATTGTTAAAATGTCTTTAAAAGACCGTTTCGATACAGCAACGTCAATTTCTCGTGCATTTTGTGAGCAAACAGGAAAGACAATCTCTAGAAAAACTGTTTCTCGTAGGTTAGATAAGGAAAAATTAGTAGCTCGGACTCCATGTCAAAAACCTTTGATTTAAAAAAAAAAATCAAAAGGTTAGTCTTCTCTTTGCCACAGAGCATATCTTGTCGACAGAGGAACAATAGAATATGGTTCACTTTAGCGATGAATCTAAATTCAATTTGTTTCGATCTGATGGTAAGAGGTTTGAAAGACAGAAAAATGAGGAACGCTTATCTCCTCAATGCGTTAAGAAAACTGTGAAATTTTGTGGGGGAGCGTAATGGTGTGGGGGATGATTTCTTCAGCAGAAGTAGGACACATTGTTCATTTTCACAGTAATATTAATGCCAGTGTTTATAAAGAAAATCTTTGCCAGCATGCTCTTCCACATTTACACAAAGGGACAGTTGAAACTCCAATATTTATGCAAGACAACGCGCCTTGCCACAAAGCTAAAACTGTTTTAAGTTTTTTTTGAAGAGGAAGAAATAACTGTTATGAAGTGGCCACCACAAAGCCCAGATATGAATACTATAGAGAATGTATGGAAAATCATAGGAGAGAAAGCTCAGAACAGAAATCCTCAAAATATTGATGATTTATGGGGTTTTCTAAAAGAACAGGAAAGTATTACTACCACATTTTTTAAGAAGCTAATTGGCTCATGTGATCGAAGATGCAATGAGGTAATCCAATGCAAAGGAAAAGTCACTAAATATTGAATTTTTCTTTAGTTTATATATTGATCTAACAAGAATTTATGATGCATTCCTTCACTGTTGACCATGGCAAAATGTATATTTTTAATTTTTAGTTCACTATTAATTTACTTTAAAATTTTTTTAGAAAACTTTATATGTAATAAATACATGTTTAGGTAAATTACATAAACGTACATGCAAATTTTTTCAAGAAAAAATAATTTAAATATTTGCTGTTGTTCTGTTCCTTCACTTATGGCCGCTACTCGATATATATTTATACTTAACAGTGTTCTGCTATTATTTAAAAAATATTTCTAGTATTTGTTGAAGCGATAAAAGAAAAATGAACGACTAAGTTGTTATTGACCGGCTCAGTAGCATAATGGTTTGAGTGTTCGCCACTAGTCCAGGGGACTGGGGTCCAATCCCCGGTTAAGTCATACCAAAGACTCAAAAGATAGTACTTTATCACTTCTTGCTTAACACTCAGCATTATAAGGTATGGATCAAGGGTAAAGTGGTGCTATCCTTGGAAAGGAGTAGCGCTCTCCTCTACACCTACGTGTAGCTATTGAAAAGGGAACCTTTGGGCCACCCTCGTGGATGTGTGTGTAGTTTAATTGAATAATTATATATAAATTATATGTAAATTTCATGTGATTTGTACTTCTCACCAACTAAAGATTTGAAGACAATCTACCGTTCAAGCCTGGAGCACTCTAACTTGTTGTCATTTTGAATAGTCTCAAAATAAATGTTTATATGAGATTAAAATAATTTTTCCGGTAAACCATTTTCAAACAATGTAGAATTTACCGTTTATGGAAAAAATATTTTGCCTTTCTTTTTATTTTAAATTTCTATTCTGTCTGTAACTCTTGCTTTCATTCTCAAACACTGACAACATCATTTTTCTTATTTTCCAATGTACAAAATATAGAGGGAGTGTCAAAACTTGCTAAAATATATTTGAAATGATAAATATTTAGTGGTATTTTAACTGCCAAAGTTCTCAAATTACATTGCTACTTTGAAGCAATTATCTTATGAATAATTTTAATTTGCTTTTGTCGTACGGGTTGGTGATTCTCGTTAACCAAAAGGAAAAGGATTTTAAAAACAGGATTCCAGTTTTGCAAAATTCATAAGCTCAGAAGTAAAGAGTTGGATTTCTTTCAATGTCACATCAGTTCTCATCTGTTCACATCAGTTCACATTTGTTCACATCTGTTCACATCAGTTCACATCTGTTCTTAATTGTTCATGTGCAATAGTTTAATTTATTTCTTTATTTTTCAATGAAAAAATTGTAAAGTTAAAACATACTGGAATTTTTTTAAATGCCAAAAACTTCCAGAAACTCGAAATATTTTGTTGTATCTTTACATTTTAGTTAAAGTTTCGAATTATAATAAAACTATTTTCGTTTGATTTTGAGTGATTGATTTTAATGGCATATAAACCCGTCTAGGATTATTTTATGACAGGAAAATATTTATACATTTATATTATACTTTTTTGTGTAGCTGTTTTCTTGAAAGTTTTTTTTTTTTTTTGCACAGTTATATGGAACCAAATGGGTTAGTTTGGTGTCTTTGTTTAATTGCATATCAACTGCGTTAGTTAATGCTACCCTTATAGAAAACAGCAGTGCTAATATCTAACCTATAGCTGAGGAGATAAGCGGATTTATACCTATATAATATCAAGTATCCCTGTGTAATGCAAATAATTTGGACAGTTATATAGTTTTAATTTCTTAATAATTCTTCGATAAGTCAAAAGTTTTGTAATATTTTAACCGCTTCGAATGCATTTACTGAGGTCGTGAAAAAAACAAACTACATAGGACTGTGAAATGTCAAGCTCGCCTGATACTCTACAAGTGCTACTCGCCAGATTTGTATTGATGTTTCCGAGCTCAGCCTTGGATTCCACGATATTAGGTCTACTTGACCTTGCATGATCGCCAAGGTTCTTGCAATCCAAGCGAAATTTTCTACTTAATGTACTGTAATGAAGTGCACGTTCACCTTTCACACAACAAACGGTTTTTTGTTGTTGTTGTTTCCGCAGTGTTATGGCCCAGTTCCAACTCATAAAGCAGAAGTTTCCGAACTAGACTACATTTCACATTTATCTATGAGGCTTTCAAATCCCACACGGAATGAAGCAATAGCCCAACTACCACGATACTACCAACCACAGCGCATACCTGACACGACTTGAACTAATTCGGTCACATGACATACGCGTCGCAAAAAATGATATTCCAAATTTTTGACACGCCTTAATAATTATCCATAGGAAATGATTGTAACTTCATGCAACTAATAATAATAAAATCCCAGTTTCAAGTATCCCTATTTTATAGAAATAATTTTTTAAACGGATCAATTTAACTCGTAGACAGGACCCAAACAGGTACTACCACTCCAGGTCAAAGTGGACCAGGAAGTAATGGCAGTGAAGTGGTACTTCACGCTCCTCCGATTGTTAGAACTGAAGACTCACCATCAAATGGAATTTTGTGTCATACTCATAAAACCTCTTTCTTTTTGGTTGGTTGGTTGGTTGGGGCATTTTGCGTCCTACTCATAAAACCTCTTTCTTTTTGGTTATTTGGCGGGGGGGATTGCCTCTTTGCAGGTGACACAGTTTATTCTAAGTCCCATCGACAGGTCGTTGTTTAATTTTGGATTGATAAATTTGTCTTTTTTCAGTTGGGGTTAGCATTTTGAATAAATATGAAATTTGAACTTACATGTTTTTGGGAGAGGTAGTCGTTGTGTAATGGTTATCGCCGTGAGAAATGGACACGATGACCCAAGTTTAAATCTTGGATGAGGTTGTTTGCATTTCACAAAGTGCCACTTGAGAAAGGAATGAATTCAGCAATCCTTCTTCCAACTAGTTGGTCAGACTGGACTCTTTAACCTCGGTAGGGCAACTGGAGAAAAAAATCTGTGAATTCAAACCAGTTAAACTCTGCATAAAAATTGACCTTGTGTCACACCCTGCCCATACGGAGGGGGTTGGTAAATACATAGATGTTTTTGGAGAACAGACAGAAAGACTGCATTCATTTTTTGTTGTCAATTGTTGATATTTACTAAGCCTAGCTAAGTATGGTACAAGTTCATTTCAAATGAGCACCCTTTAAGATAGAGCTAACTACAATACAGTTACTGTCAAATACACTAGTTAGTTAACCATTATCCAATGATGCTGTGTACTTAATCGTTTAGCCATTTTCCGTGGTGACACTTTTTTGTAATGTAGAAAGTTGAAACAATATTGTTTCATTTTAGGCAGACTTGTCATTGTTAATATACGTCCAGAAAAACACAAAAGTCTAATATTCATTTGGCCTTAACACAAATTCGTTCCCGTCCCCAACACCTCTCAACTCCATGACCTGTCTTCGATCGATCCAACCCCCAAAACGCTATCTATTAAATATAGTGTTTATATTCAATTTGGCTTCGTCATTTTTAACACGAATACATTTATTCGTTGGGTTGTTTGTGGTGCATCTAATGTCAGCAAAAGATTCCCGCCTTTGTTGTTACTTGAGGCGTCTGCAGTCTTGCGCAGTTTAAAATTGGCGGGTAATGTTTTCTTCCCAGACGAACTGTGCATCGGGTGATGACCTCATTGCCGAGCTAATATAAAGAACTGGTGTCAGTTGAATGAGTTCCTTTATTTAGATATAAACTAAGACACTTTACGTGCAAAAGTCTGATTCTGAGCGTTGCATCGCAAATCTATATAAAAATATGTATAAAAATAATCAAAATGAAAATATCTTAGGATTTTTCATTTATTTCCGCCCAAAGATTAATGAAGCTTCGTTCTAAGTATTTATCCTCCCGAACACACCGCCTCGAACAAGATGCAACACAAGGTCAATTCTTAAACGGAGTACAGCTGGTTTGATTCATAATTTTCCTTCTCCTAGACTGTTTGCCATACTAAAGCGAAAGAATTCAGTCTGTCCTACAATTACTCATTGGTGGAAGTAGACTAGATGGATTTATATCTTTCCTACATGCAGTAGCGCCAAGTGAAAGGTAAACAGTCAGCTGGGGCTGTAGAATACACCGACTATATCTCTGCACAGGGGTAACAGTTCCCCAATGAATGTTCTGATTATGACAATAAACTATCTGATGGTGATTCTCTTGTCCTGGAGCATTGGAGAATGTGTGCTACCCCTTCATTGCTATCGCTCCCAGATCCGGAGAGATAGCACCTGATAGGGTCCTATTTTTTGGTCAAATAGAACTGTTTGACATTTATACTATGTGCTAACAAATAACTTAGGCAAAATTGAATTTTTAGTAATAGAACTGCTTTATCGTTTAACTGTGAATAAACATATGACTGATGTTTAAATTAATTGATACATAGCAATTCTTGGAAGCATTTAACAACGTGCAAACGAATGAGTAATGATGAATATAATTATCAGTGTTAAATTGAATACTTGATACTCTTTAACCGTGTGCCTAAATTAAAATATTGGTGTAACATAGTAATACTTGTAACCACTTCACTGTATGCAAACAAATAGATATTGAATAGAATTATTAGTGTTATATAGAAATAATTGCAACCATTTAACTGTGTAGAAACAACAGCAACACTAGTGTGCAAACAAATGAGTTCTAATTCATCTAAAAAATATTATGAAAAGCCTGCAAGATAAAGAGAAGATTGTTTTCTTAAAGATTTAAGACAAAAAACAATTTTTTACATTTTTACATACAGGACGAATTTTGCATCATTTTTGGTTTGTTTGTGTGGAGGATCAGATCACTTAAACTGAAATAGACAAAATGTAATTCCCAGTTAAAAATAATGTCACGAATTTTGTGGTTCATGTCTTTCTTAAGAGAATCAGCCTTTTTTTGTTGTTTCCTTAATTTTTAACTTCACCCATTGAGCTGTGCTTTACCAACTAATTTTGCTGATCATTAGTACTGCAATGTGTCCAAATTTCACAAGGTGTCCTTCACTGATTTATTAACGCCAAAAAGAGATTTTTAAAAATTAAGTTTATTTAAAGTTATTTTTAAAAGTTGAATTCATTCAAATTTAAATTTTAGAAAAATTTTTTGTTTTCAACAGATCATCTTTTCTACCTTAATTGACTTTCTAATTGAGTTACGAAATTAGGAAGAGGATGACTTGCTTAGTACTTAGATGGGTGATTTCTAAGAAATAGTCGGTATCGTAAGCAATCTGAAGTCTGTGTGTCTGACTAAGCAAAATTTAGCAAATTCCAACTTTTCAACCCAACCTTACATATCTTTATATATATATTTTTCTATAATCATCTCTATAAAGAAATCTCTTAATATACATCAGTCAAGCATGTATAATTTGCCAGATTTCATCCTTAAATCTCGAGAGCTCTGGTATGAATAAATATACACTTATCAGCGAGGGATATGTCCCCAAATCACTGGTCAATATCTGAAATTATAGATAGTAGCGAACCCGATATATCCTATGTTTTATTTTATATATCTTTGATAAAGTTTTATTTATAGATTCAAAACAATAAGAGATTGACAACAATAACTAATAATAAAATAGAATAATTGTAACAATAAAATCTTATGAAAGTTATTTGACCGAGAGAAAATTTTTTATCGTTGATATTAGGAACCTTAACTGATGATGTTTTCTTTCATTATTCAATCAAAATCTTTAAGAACTGCCTGGTTTCTTTTCGAATTTTTGTCATCATTACTTAAGGAAGTTTTGAAACCATTATTATGTAAAACTTATAAATTGTCTATTTTTGTCGTTGGTCATTTCTCAGTGAAACCGCCGATGAGTACTCTGTACACAAGAAATATATATATTGCAAGCAAGTGAAGAAAAATTTTCCCATTTATAATGGTCATAAAGATTCAATATTTAATTCGGTTAAAATAGTAACTTTTGTTGTTGGATCTTATCTTGAGAAATTGCTTATACAAATGACTGATGTTAAATCCTGACTGTTATGTAGCAATACTTGAAACCATTTAACTGTGTGCAAATAAAATGAGCACAGGCTCGTTTAAAAATGTTATCAACAAAATGTATTTACAAATATATCTAATATATATGTATTGTGACGGCAAATTGACTAAAATCCCAAAACGGGACTTTATATTTTCGCACGTGTGAAGACGGGGCAGGTTGGCACTTGATCCCTTATAGAATAAGTCCTCGTTCAGAGTTTTTTTCTCAGGCATATAAGAACTGGCATATTACGTGAGGGATTAATTTAGGGCTAGACTGACCGCTGCTGGCAAGGGGTTCCAAATTTCACACTATCCACACACCAACCAGGCCGCTAAACTTCCTTCCCCTAGACAATGGAAGATATGAGCCTATAGGTTTTAGTCGTAATAATATTATATTGTAGTAGTCGGGAACTCCGGTTTTCCGTGTGATATTTTAGAGGAATTTATAGGACAATTCTAAGCAAGATAAAATAAGGTGAATAGAAGCTGAAAAGGAAATGTGACTCAACAAATTCGTAGCAGAACTGCAAAGAACAACTTCGACCACGTGGTAACATAAAAATACATGAATCCTTTACTATACAAGGAGATACACTTTCAAAGTGTCAAATATATATAATGAATTGAACAGTCCATGGACATAAATGTCTTTCTTCTTTTCTGTTCTTTCATTTTCCTTCAAATTGAGAGAGAGAGAGAGAGAGAGAGAGAGAGAGAGAGAGAGAGTGGTATATAAAATTTGGGTATAAAGGAGAAATAGTCCCAAAGTTACTTATCTTATTTTTCGACGGGGTTCCACTGGAGAATCTTTCTTCTTTCACGGGCTAATAGACTTTATGCTATTTTTAATACTGGCTTGAAGAACTCGGGTCCCTCGTGTCTCAGATATTCTTTTGTCTTCTACCCGGGATAATGGCCTTGGTTCGTCTGCCCGCTACGAACCCTGCCAAACAACTAACATTTCTTCTCGTTTTTTTCGCCGACGGGGAGAAGGGTGCCACTTCCGTTTTAGGGCCCTAGCCAATCATTTGGCTTCTACCTTCCTCCCCCCCTGGTCAGGCGATTTTGTTAGGGCTACTAGATGTCACCCAAGTCAGGTTACTATTAATTCAAACTGCAGTCATCCCACTTCCATCGTCTCAGTGGGATATCACGTAACAGTATAAACAATGGTTGTTATGTCATAAAACCAACCAACCAACCAACCTGAAACGCAAACAGATTCTTTGAACTCGAATTGACGATGCCATTTTCTAGGACAATAACCGTTACCTGACAAATATCTCCTTAGTTTAGTTCTAACACTAATCCTGAACTAATTAGCGCCTAATGAGAATCGAACTCACAGGTCTTGATTAGATAACAGAACTCACTAACCGTTACAATACTGCAAGGTAGCTATATAGTTATTTATTAGGCTTTATCTAGTCTAGCACACCAACGTCATGTTTTATGGTATATACTGTTCTTAAATGGTCATCCATTTCAGTACTGTGCAGGTTCATCACTGCTTAACTTATCGGATGGGAAAGTATGCTTTCAGCGTGATTTGATCGTAAGCAGATGTCCTCATTATTACATTGACTAGCAGAGGATCAGAAGTATAAGCACCCAGTGAGAATTGAACTCACTTGTAATGGCCAACTCAGTTGCCTTAACCAACACCAGGCGACTAAGTTATTTATTAAGCTTATAGTATCTGTTGTTACTGAATGGTCACCCATCTTAGAACTGAACAGGTTCATCGTTACTTAACTTTAGTGATCTGGCGGGAACTTGTGCTTTTAGTGTGACTTGATTGTAAGCTGATGTCTTTTATTGCAATTTATTAAGCAGCTCAGTTCTATTGCAAGGCTTTAAGTATGGAGTATTCAGTGTTGATGGAACTCACCACCCAGTAATAATGGTAAGCTTGGCAAGCTCGTTAACCATTACTATAAAACGAAGCACCTTAATTATTTACTAAATGCACCTTTTTAGTACCCAGGAAGGATCGAAATTTCTGCTCAGAAGCAAACAAGAGATATTTATATTACATAGCAAGGTAACTTAGTTGGAACAAAAACAAAAATATTTAAATCGACAAATCTCCAAAATGTTACTCGTTTCAAACAAATATTTCCCTACAAAACGCTATGAATTTTTTCTCAAAACTATATTAACTTCATAAGATGAAAAATATTATTGGTAGACATCATTTTTGCTAAATAGATTGGTCTTGTATAGAATGACACTCACACCGGCAACTGCTGCGATGGTAATGAACTGATCATCTGGTGGACGAGGGAAAACGCAAAAACAAAAGTTCATTTAGATTTTTATCTTTTATAATTCCCAATAAGAAATTGTAACCGTTAGGGTTTCAACTGAAGCTAAAGATTTTAAAATAATTGGCTGTGATCCAAGTTTTCACCTCTTAGCATTGGACCAATGGGATCCATGCATTGAAATACGGATGGAAGAAGTGTATGGACACCAAAGTGAACTATGTTGAAAAAATAAACCTCATTTTATTATATTCCATTCGAGCATCTTGGTCAGACTAGGAACTTTTCGACCGACCCTCGTTCATGAATGTGTGTGTATAATAGAATTAAAGAGATAGTTAAGTAAGTTGGGTCAACAATGTTTTACAAATAACAAAATAGAAAGAGAAGGATTTCTCGATGGAAATGAAAGGGTTATTTTTTAAATGTCAATAATAAACTGTAGTATTGTCAGATATTGCTCGACAAGAATTCCATTTATTTTTTGTTTTTAATAAGCGGGGTGAGGAAGTAAAGTAAACAAAGCTGAGGGTGGGCCTCCTGAAATAAAACCTCATAGAAGCAGCACGCTTTCGGAAAGTTCAATTAATAGTGAGACAAAGAGAAAGAAGGCCTCCAGGCCAAGTTGGTAGCTCCAGGAAAATCGGTGGCTGGGTCAGCTGCAAATCACAGTTAGACTGAGGCTAAGAACTGACCAGTGTCCAACTTTCGTCTGCAATCCATATTGCTATAATTAGGGTCTACTCAACTAGGCTGAAAGTCTATGCTAGACACTTCGTCTTCATCCTTTGGATTATTTCGAAAAAAATCATTATAAATAAAGACCACAATACGATTGTAGTCACGAATTCGTTTGATTTCTTTTTCATTTGTGGATCTGGCCCGTGGCTTCAACAGTTTCAACCAAAACCGGCTACTGACTTCTTTCTTTTGTTTTGAAATGCAAATACAACTGGCTAGGTTGGATTGGCCTTAGATCGATACCAACACAAAACCGTAGATTTGGTTTTAATAAATGAAATATTAAATTTTCGATAAAATAGTTTAAAACTAAGGAAAAGAAGGATAAAGATATTTTAGGAATTTGAAAGGTTTCAGTAGATTTCAGTGAAATCTTTGGGGGTCGGCAGAGTTAAATTCGATAACTTCCATTTCTCTCACTAAAAAAAAAAAAAATCAATGTATTTTCAGATTCAAAGTGAATCATCGAAAATATGATTTTCAAGAGTTGTCATCTTTTGTATGCAAACAAATTGATTATCAAAGTTTCTGATCACACCTTCTGCGTGATTTAACAATGTCCACCAGCATTTAAATATGACTTTCCTAAAAATGTCTCCAGATTCTCGGTGGTTAACGAGCATATATTGCAAGTCATTGATATTACTATCGAATGTTTTAGAAATATCATCTCGCATCATTCTTAAACAAATAGCAAATGACTCTCTGGTTTTCGTCTAATTATTTGTGTTGAATTGGTTGTTGGTGAAAAGGTTTTTTTTATTTCTGTCAAGTAAATTTAAAATGAGAATATTTCAAAAGTGACCCCTTATCCCCAACTATGGATTAAATAGTATTATTGTTATTCTTCCACAAGGACGGATTTGGTAATTGATGTGGACCCAGTTTGGGACCACGAAAAGATAACTCGGAACATAGTATAAGTTTAAGGATATATTGAAGTAACAAGATACAGAGAAAAGTGATGGCGTAAGCTTGGTTTACTTGTCAGTCTCTATCCAATCTCACGACGAACGAACGACCTATGAAAGTACTTGGCTCTCGATTAATATAGGATTTGGAAGAGTCCATAAAAGGGTAGGTCACGGTCCCTTAACAGTAATAGATAATGCACGAAAGTTGATATAACATTAAACAAAGAAACCTAACCGAACCAATGGAAATTGACATCAATTGACATTCAAACGCCCCTATTCACTGCACCATGTGATTTTGCCGTACATGTGTGCTGCATGTATCCGGCAAGGACACGTGGCGCTGTGGATAAGACTTTTTATTAGAAAGTACTTCAGGGTGAAATCATTTGGAGGTTGCTGGTTCAATCCCCAAAACAGGTAAGAATAGCAAGGAATACTTACGATAACTTAACACGTAGTTGACAGAATTGCTCGTGATTTGCCATAACTTTAAAAAAGAAAGAAAAAACAAAACCCCCGAAAGAAACAACGAGAAAGAAAGAAAGAAATTCAGTAACCATTATAAAATAAGAAAAAGTTGTAATTTTCATCTATTTTCTTTTCATAATATTATTTCATTGACTCTACCATATTTTTAGTTGGTTTGTCGGTGTTTTATGGCATATCAACCCTTGTGGGTTATCTAATACCAAATCATGTTTATGTTTGATTTGTACGCGAGTAGTTTGTCGGTAACTTTATCTTTAAACAAGTAAGAGGTCATTTGTTTGCACACAGTTGAATGGTTTCAAGTATTTCTATCTAAGATTAGTAATTCTATTTATCAAGCATTCCTAGCTAAACAAACAATTTACATCCAGCTATATGGTTTCAAATAACTAATAATAATAATCCTTAATAAATGATTTAACAGTTCAATTTGATTCAGAGATAGGTACTTCTACTCTGGTCAGTGGGCCCGGGAGTAATGATGGAGCCTCATCATCACATGCATAATAGTGTGATAGTTTTTTGTATTTTAAAGAAACAGTAACTGCATCTACTTTAAGGCAAAATATATAAAATAAGAAAACAAATATTCAAATTCTTTATTTAAGCACAAACTTTTTAGCCATCTTTAAACCTTGCGCCTAACAGACCGAAGAAAAATTCATATGAGGAAAAGATGAATTCTAAATAATTTTACTCAATTGTTTGGCGATTTTACAATGGATTTTCGTAGATCTTATTATTAATTTTAATTAACTTCCCTTTGATTGTTATGAAAACGTTCTTAACTGGTTTATACTGTAGTCGGATGCATGTTATTTTTAGTGAATATGTTACTCTCCAATTTGTAGCGAGTGAGAGTGTGTTCTCGTCCGTATTTTATGGGTATTACTTCACGATTAGTTTCACCACAAATACAACACAAATTTTACAAGCACGTAAAACAAATGGAATATGACAACAACGAACATTAGGAAACAAACAATTTAATATTCATAACAAAACAAGAATAAAAATAAATGAGAAACATAATGTGCGAGCGACCTTTTGTAGAAATACAGTTATGGCCAGTTAACTGAAAATAGGGTTGTTCACACGTGTGTGTGTGTGTTGATAAAGTCTATCAAATAAATGGTTCCACGGTTGGCTGAAATAAGTAGGATAAAAATAATTGTCTTTACTTACATATTGTGGGTATGTGTGTGTATATATAAATGATGGACCGTAGGTATGGGTCTTTGCTTTCGTTAAGTCCGCACTGTTTTTTCTTAAGATTTTATCGACAACGTGTCGCATTGATGAAAGAAAGTCGCAAGCCTTTCCCCTTGAGTATATATTGCGGCTCTCTGAGGCTCGTTTCAAGACCTTTAGTGGACTGTTTTTTTTGTTTTTTTTTTTTTTTGTAGTAGACGGAATGACTTTGTGGCCGTGGAAGAAATGAATTGAATGACCGAAACTGCCCTGGTTGATTAAATTCTTCGTTATTTATACTTCAGTTGTGGATCAAAAAATAGTTTTGTTTAGGGTCCTAAAATTTAAGCGTATAGACATTTCTTGACCAATCAGATTCGTATTTTTACTTATTTGTTTTAGAGCCTAAAATATTTTTTGTTAATTAGTTTCTGATCCGGATTTTCTAGAATGTTCTTATTCTATGTTTTTAGCTGATTGGTTGAAAAATATAAAAATGTAACTTCAATGCTAATGCGGTTTTGATCCAAAATTTCTAGAATGTTCTTATGTATGTTTTTGTTGCTTATTTTAATGCTAAAACAATGTGTATACTATAATATTTCTTTATGTTACTGTCAATTTGTTTTAATATTCTTGGTGGTATTTTTGACTATTGACAAGCTGTAATGACACTGTTTGGTCACTTTTTCCTTTTAAGGGAAAATATTTTCTGGATGATGATGATGATGATGGTGATTTTATTATTTGTTTGACTTGTTGCTTCAATTATTGTTGTTTTAATAGCATAGTTTTGGTTTGAAGACATACACACAAACAAACATGAAGTCGCTTCATTTATTTGTAACCTCACTGCCCCAAATAGTCTATAGGTGTAGCATAACTACTTGTGTTTCAGTCGAACCCGGTGGTAACCTCAATGTGATAAAAAAAGACGAACATAAAACACCGTCTGTTGGTTCGCTTGATACGAAAGTTTATTTGCTACAATCCCTTCATTGTTGTCGCCGAAAAGAGAGAGAGAGGGGGGATGTGTCAACTGATTTAGATAGACAAAGAGAACAATCAGTGCGAGGCGAAAGGGACAGCTACAATTTAAGTTATTTTTCTCCACTGACCAAGCCGCCAACTCCCCCCGAGCTTCGTCTCTTGTCTGTCGTCTCTCTTGTTCTTCCACTGCTCTTTCTCTGATTGACTAACAGACCCTTCTGCGTCTCTCTTCCTGCATCGGTCTCTCCCCCCATTTCTGGTGGCAGATTCCCTCCTTTTTTCAATGCCCACTGATTGACCACTACAACTCTCTCTGTGACATAACGGCATTAAATAGACGTTGAAAAGTTACTGCACCAAATAGTACGTTGTACCCTTACTCACCAAACGTACGGTTGTACCACCACGTGTTCGAACGTGTTAATGGCTGTTTCGCTACGTTTTAAGTACTAATCGGACTCTCTCGTAACATTGTCGTGGAAAAAGTTGACGAACAGAAGAAACTCTGCCTTAGTTCACTAACACAAAAGTTCATTCACGACTAAAATTTTAAGTAGTCGCCGGGAGAAAGAAAGATAGCATGAAAGTTGAGTTGACACCGTTAACAGGAGAAAAAGAAAGCGGACACAGACCTTGAGTTTTCTTCTTCGTTTTCTGTAGTAGTTCAAGCATATTTGTTCGCTGGTTTATCTTAACAGGTTCACGTCTGGTGTAAGACTTCTTTTCGGTGCTTACATCAAAATGGAGGCGATAATTTTCGCCTGTCTTCACATTTTCGTATCTGGTGCTCAACTCACATCTTTAACTCTTCGCGTCCGGCTGCTAATTCACTTTCAAATGCGAGTCGTTCGCTTACATTCGCCTGGTGTCGGAAGGAGGACCGTATCCGTTTCAGTTAGTTTCACACATGCGCAGAAGGTTTGGGACCTCTTGTCGTTTTTCTAGTCATTTTTAATTACCATCGTCACTCACCTGTTACTAGTTTACCAACAACCAGCGCTTTAGTCTGGGTCACTAAGAGGTCAGCTGACCTTACCCTTAGACTCTATGTCTGCTTTTACGTCTTCTCATTTTTTCTTCTTTCTCTCCTTTCCCAGAAATTAGCCTCGTGTTCTCTTTATAACTTGTGGACCTACCATATCACATTTCATCTCTTCTAGTGACTAACTTACCCTGTTTTTTCGACTTTTTTTTACCTTTACAAATCGACCCCCCCGCCCAACTTTGAATTTCAAGCTTAGCTAGAAAACAATTTATAACAAAAATAATTTACTAAATTATAATAAATTACCAAATTATTTTAAATATTTATTTTTTCATTTTGCATCTTCTCTTCTTTTAACCTTCCTCTTTCACCTTCTTTCATAGTCTATTTTTTAATCTTCCTCATTTTCTTTCTTTCTATCTTTCTTTCTTTCTTTCTTATATTCACTTATTTACTATGCACATATATTAATCACCATTTTGTGGCGGGTATTATATTAAGCTAAAAACTTTCTCTTTTGCGACTTACATGAAGAATTCATTTAACCTTTTGACTTTAAACTAGACGAAAAAAATCGATAAAATTAGAATGAGTAAACGCCCTCAAGTCACCAATGGCGTTAGAACGAAAGATTCTATTCCCTCCTCCACTACTCGATAAACACTTCAGGAACCATCGATTTAATAAACTTTTTTTCTTCGAATAGACAACGATTAAAAAAAGAACTAAGAAGTTATATAACAAGTTGCTTGGACAGGAAATATTAAATCTTTTAGTATTCTACCGGAACTTAGTTGAAGGTGACTGAGTCTTGATCAAGACATTATGAACGAAAAGATTGTATTGGAAGGGAGAAATGAATTAAGGGGTAGATTTTGAATCCGAATTGGGGTACTAAAGTAAAAACAAACATCGATTATGAAAATCAAGAAAGATGACAGTGGAAATACTATTAGAGAAAAATGAGTAATTTCTCTCGAGGGTTGACTAAAAAATGTATAACCTGACCAAGATACTAATCTCGGAATGTCACGAAATGAGGCTTATTCTTTAATAAAACCTCCTTTAAGATGCACACATTTTTCTACCGATGTAGAAAAATGTAGACTGTGCTTGAATATCAGAAAATGGTAAGATGTAGATGTAGACTGTGCTTGAATATGGTATGAAAGAAAACTCAAAAAACTGAAATTAGGTTTAATTAATTCATTGATTGATAAATGTCACTCCACAAGGGTTATTCTATGCGAAGCGGTTAGGGAATCACGTTTATTGTGTGTTTATATTTACATTTTTTATGTTGTTGTTTCTAAAAAGGTTTATCTGCATACTGTCCAATCGAATATGAATAATTCTTAAGCAGATATATTTGACCCATAGATAGGACCCAAACTGTGTTACCTACCAGATTAAAGTGGTCCTGAGAGTAATGTCGGAAAAGGTGTACTCCATACTCCTCAGTTCTCTAGATCTAGAACCAGGCGAAAATATATAGTTTTGTGTAATATCCTGGACACCCGTTTTTAGTGAAGGTTTTTATCTCTTTGCAGAGAATACAATCAGTATATTCTAAAATTCACCGTTAAAGCAGTTTGGGTTGATAATTGCTTAAACGGAAATATAAAATGTTTAATTGGAATTTTAAGCGTTTACCTGAAAGAAGTGCAATGATTAATGATAAACATTTTTTTACGTTAAACGCTTGGTGCTTCATTTTCATTAACAGTTCATTTATAGGTCAATTTTTTAGTGAAGTTTTATTTTCTGAAATGTGATTCCTACGCCAGATGCTGCTCTTATTAGGCTAAATTATTGTTTTATCAGAGTTTAATAATATCAGAATAAATTATAGCATCTAATCTTGTTGAATAGTCATCTCGTCTCTTTATTTTCTGCGAACACAATCTTTCTTCGTAGTTCCATTTGTTCTATATTCTTTATTTCTGTGATAAATGACAACGATAAGATCTTTTATGTGTGTACACATAACCTTATTCATTTAGACCTCTTCATTAAATAACCGGCTGTACGAACCGGGAGCACCTTTTGGACCATTCATGGAAATTAGATGTGGAGCTTTCTACTGCTGTGGGCTAACTGCTTTAAAATTAAAAAAATGACTCTAAAATGAGGGCCTAGTTTTGAAACTGCATTCAAAGCTTATTCTCATCTACGTTTTTACGGCTCAATGGTTTAATTTTTGTCAAGATACTACATTTCATACCAAATAAAAGATTCAGACAATCTATTATTTCTCACACTCTTCATCATTATCATGAACAAAGTAGTAAAGTAAAGTTGGCAACATTAGTCGAGGGTGAGCCGAGGGCTCCCTTTTCGATGGCTACTACACCAATATGTAGAGGAGGACGCTACTTCATTTCCTGGATTGCTCCACTTTACCCTTTATCCTTTACCTTATAATGCTGAGTGTTAAGCAAGACAGCATCAAGTACCATTTTTAAAGTCTTTGGTATGACTCGACCTGGGATTGAACCCCGGTCTACTTGTGTTATTTACTGGTTCGTATTAATAGCAAGCATAACTATCTCTTTATCTTTTGTTAAATCTTTTCCTATTTGTTATTTCTTTGGCTCCGTTCGAAAAATTATTTTGAAAATAGAAAATATAAACTATATGTCATTCTCATATTGTCTTGAATAAAGATAACTCCTCTCTACGTGTCATGTTCACATTCATTTTCTTGTTTCACGACCCTCTAATCTTTATCAATCTTTATATATATATATATATATATATATATATATATATATATATATATATATGCGCTCGTCGTAGGAAATGGACATGGCGACTGGATTCAAATACAGTACGAGGTTGTTTATATTTCCCAAAGCGCTAATACCCTTGAGAAAGGCATGAATCCAATAACCCTACAGCTATGGTTAAATACTAGTGCAGACTGGGATTTTTAAAAACATTTTTATGGCAACTGGCCAACTAAAAGGAAGTTTTCTGAATTCAAACCAGTTAAACTACGCTTAAATATTGATCTTTTGTCATATCCTGCTCGGGTGAAGAGGCTGGCGCATATATATATATATATATGCGTGCGTGCGTACGAAATAGGAATTCACTTAAGTTGTTGAAATTGTTATATTAATTGCGTAAGTTTTCGCTCTTCGTGATACGATCATTTTTAAATTACCAGAAAGTTTTTGAAACTCGGAAAAAGATATGAAAACTGTTCTTCTATTTATGATGCTTGAATGTGTCGTAATGTGATGAAAATGTTCTGTGAAATTAAGAGATTTAAAGAGATATTATGTATCGTTATCGACATTACATCACACGCTAATTTCAGGATAAATAAAATAACATGATAGATAAAATAACAATATCAACTAGACTTCATAATAATACTTATTCAAAAATGTTCACTTTAAGAAATTTGAGTAAAAAACAGCTCTCAACATTTCCAGAATGATATGTCATTTTCTTCGCGTAGAAAATATTTATATCCGACGAACCTGTACAAACCAAATTTATTGAGTGATTGAAAAAGTTGTTCGGTTTAGCAATAAAAAAAGTATAACACATTTTTAAAAAATTTTGAGCACCAACTTTATTAAACACCATATTCATTATTTTTCTCTGTCTTCTCCCATCTTCAGCCAACTTCAAAGTCCCCATCTTCTCCTTCTTAGCAAATAGTTACACTTGATGCCTTTTATAGTCTTCCAGGGAACTGTTTTTTGTTTTTTTTTCCTAAAGAATATTCTATAAAGACTGAAATAAATGTAAATTCAAAAGGTACAATTTCTGTTGTATACGTAGGAAGAGTGCAGACAGTTTTTGCAAGTTCATCAAAGAAACATGAAGAAAAATGTTTATATTTACTATAAAGAATGACATAAAAAATGTAAGCACTTTAAGAGATATTTGATCTTGCCTTAAAAGAATCTTCTACACAATTCCACGAGAAATGAGAAATATAAAAAGAAATCATAAACAAATAAATCAATAAACTTCGGTATAGTGTAAATAAATCATTGTTTTAACGTTCAAGACTAACCAAATAGATCAGTCGTATTTATCAAGAAGTCGTATTTAAAAAAAACTAAGATAAAAAAAGTGATAAACTCGGATCAGAAAAATAAATAGATTAAAAAAAAGACTAAGGTGATTCAAAAGTTCGCAATATTTTGGCAACATGAGACACAATTTAGCATCTCAGGATGCTCATGAAGGTGACGAATCATACTGGATTAGGGAAATGTCGAGGTCGCATGATACTCTCCGAGAGTTACTCACCGGATTTGTCACAATAGCTTGGGGTATGGTATCCATGACTTTTCCCCTGACTTTATCTGATTGTCGAGATTCTTACAACCCGAACAAAATTCCTTCGACTATTTGGTTACTACACTGTGATTAATTGCGCTTTCACCTTTCGCACAACAAATGATTTTGTTGTTTCTGTAGCCCAGTTAAAATTATTATTAGACTACATTTCTCGTCCATCTGCGCGGCTTTGAAATCACAGGAGTGAAGCAATGAACAACATCTGAGAACCCCAACGACCACTATGCTACCTCTGTCTTACCCATTTTTATATACACCACTTCTAGTCACGTGAACTCCTGTAGCACAATTTATTCAACACTTGTGTTTATTGGCAAGAGATCAGTGTTCGAACTATGAGTCGGTATCGGTACGTTCTTCTACATAACTCTTTTGAATGAAGTGGTTCGTAAAACCTAAACTCTACTAACGCCACCTAACGACAAACACAGAACGAATTTTTTGTGCAATGCAAGAGTGTGAATATTGTATAACATTTTGTGAGCTGCGCGCTTTTTTGAGATAAGCTGTTGGTTCGCTAATGCGAATTATTTCGAAGATGATGAAATTTAGATATCAAAGTTTTCATTGTTTCTCTGTTGTGTTTTTTCTTTCATGGGAAATTTTCTTGAACTTTTGGATAACACTTTTCTTATCTTTTATTATTTCACTTGCAAGTTTTTCGTCCCAGTTTTAACTGATGGTGTTCCTCTGGGATCTGAATAAAAACAAGTTTCCTCACGTCTCTAGCACTCTTTTTTAGTATTCTTGCTGATCTTAAAAGCTGTGGGTCTTGATTCTTCCTCTGATCTTCTGTTTTCCTAGTCTCTTTTCATGGCCTGTAGAAACCATTCTAAGTTAATCAATAACTACTGGTATCACCTTCACCTTTATTTTCCACACCTTTTTCAGCTCTCTGGTAAGATAAATAATATTTGTTTATCTTTTCGCTTCCTTTCATTTTTACTTGATAGTTTTCTGAAACAGCTAAATCATCCAGATGACAAGTTCTTTTCTTCTTATTAACACGATATCTTATCTTCTGGCTGGGTATTGATGATCCGTTTACATCCTAAAGCCCCAGAAAATTTTAAGCATCTCGTCTCAAGAACAGATTCTAGTTTGTGCATATACAGTATGGTAAAATTTTAATATCTTACATTCGCTTTTGCTTTAATATAATTAATCCTTATGACTATTAATAGAGATTCGGTTTCTCTCTTGAGGTTTCCTCGGCGTAGCCATGTCCAGGCTATCTTATGAATGATTTAGTGTGTCACTTGACGTAGCCATAGATTTTCTTTTCTTCTCATTTTTATTTTCTTTTTTTTTTTTTGTTTTTTTTTTTTAATTTTTTTTTTTCTGTGAGTTAATTCTGTTGATATTGCTGTTTTTACCTACTTTAATCAGTCTTTCTTAGTTTTTTGTATATTCTTTGAATATATGAATTGTTGCATATACGAAATCCTCAATTATTATTATTATTATTATTATTATTATTATTATTATTATTATTATTTACTCTTTGAGAGTTTTTCACATCAGTGTTAGCTTAAACACCAGTTGTAGGGCCTCTTATCTCCTTTCTAAAAAGTCATCCAAATAAGGCTAACAAGACATGAGGGACACTGCTGGAAAAGAAGGAACGAACACATAAGTGTCGTTCTCCCATGGACCCTTTCACATGGACGTACCAGAGTTGGCCGACCAACAAGAACCTACCTACAACAGCTTTGTGCATATACTGGATGGACTCTGGAAGAACTTCCGGGAGAGATGGATGATGGAGACAAATAGAGAGAGAGAGAGAGAGAGAGAGAGAGAGAGAGTCAGGGAAATCCGTGTTAGCAGCCCGATTTGATGATGATATATATATATATATATAAATTTACCAACCCATCCGCATGAATAGGAAGCGATGCAATTTTTAAATGGACTTTAACAGGTTTAATGTTTTCTTTCTTTTTGAACAGTCGTCATACCAAGGCTAAAGAACCCAGTCTGCTCAACAATGTACCCATAGCTAAAAGGAGTATAGTTGGATTCATATCTTTCCCAAGGGTATTAGCGCTCTGGGAAATGCAAACAGCATTGTCCAGGGTTTGAATTCTGGTCACCGTTTTCATTTTCTACGTCGAGAACTATTATACGACGAGCACCTTCTTTTATATATATATATATATATATATATATATATATATATATATATATATACGTGTGTATGAGATGCAGGTGGCATATCTGTTATCGAAGCAGAAAATTAAATCGACAAACCGAATTAAAATTTCTACCATCATTGAGTAAAGCCACCTATTGATAAAATTGAAAGCTTGAAAGGAGTTTTTGACTTTCATTGGGCAATCTAAATTCAAACCACCGAGCAATATTTGGTTAGAGTTGCTCATTTCTTCCCAAGACGTACATATTTTGAGGAGACCTAAGAAAAAGGAGAAATCACACACACACAGAAACAGACACGCGCGCACACACACACACACACACACACACACACATATATATATAAGTGTATGTGTGTGTGTCCTAAATTGGGGCTCATATATATATATATATATATATTCAAAAGAACTGAGACATGAACGTTCGTAATTTTTTATAGAATAATTCTTAAATGGATTTTCCATTAATTTTGTAATTGGGTTTATTTTACGCTTTAATGAAAAATTTGAAAAAAATAATCTAACCATTAATATTTATCTATTTCAACTTAAAGAAAAATACAACTGATAAAAATGATTCTATAAATGCATTTGTTCCTTATAAATGACAACAGTATTAGCGAAAAATATAAAAGTATCTTCGTGAAATAATAATAGTAATTTATTTTTAAGAAATTTCAAAAACGCCTTCGAAACGACGTATATCTATCAGAAACTAGACATTAACTTGATATAATATTCATTAATATCATTTTTTCTTTAATTTTGATAAGTAAATCGTTACAGTTCACTAAACCAAATGAAAATGTGGTAAAAAAGAATCATACTTTTTACTTTTAAAATACAGGTCGTAAAAAAAAGAGTTCGTTTTTGAAGTGTAAAATATTTAGATTTTTTCAAGAATACTGAATAAACTTTTAACAAGAAAATATTGAATAAACTTAAACTTTTAACTAAAAAAAAATGTCGAGTCAGAGACTATTTAGATAACTTTTATATCATACTTTTAAACTTTTGAAGACCCTGAAAAATTGACTGGTTTATTTCATTCCTATTCACATCATTTAATTAAAACTAACCTAAAATCGTTTAATGCTTAAAATAAAAACGCATATGTGTAATCCTTATGAATAATGATATCAAAGAAAAATTTTCGAATAACCCCATTTCTCGTGGGTAAAAAACCCCCCAAAGAGATGGAAGTAAATAAAGTCTTGAATGTTGCCTACTAAGATAAACCTAGTAGCTTTGTCGGGAAGGAAAGAAAAAAAAGTAGTACAAAAAGGTGTATAGCAACAAGGGAAGGGGAGGAGTAACTCAATTATTAACATAAAAAAGAACAGCAACTATATTTCAGAGACGAACAAACACTAATCCCACTACAATGAATTTATTTCGAATGAAAAAATTTAACTCTAAATTTCCACCGACATTGCACAAATTTCGCTGATTGAGCAAAACCTACAATATTTGATGCAACATAAAAAATAAAACAAAAGGATAGAAAGGAAAAAATTGGAAAGTCAAAGGGATTTACTCAACGTTGGACCGAAACAAAGAAAAGATGTACATTCCAAAACAATATTTTTTGACCAAAATACCAATATGGTGTTTGAATTATAGGTTCTCTTTTCTTTTACCTTTCTTTTATTCAAATTTCTAGCGCTACCTTTCTTAGTCTGATACCATTTTCTTCTCTCTTTTTTTTTCTCGTATTTCAAATTTCTGATGCGAGACACTCACAAGATGATATGATTTTCTTTTCGTTTCCCGTAGCTGTATCTTTTTTCGGGACTTTTAAACAATTTTGAGGTTAGTGTTCAGAGGAATTTAACCTTTTTGTTTAATTTCTTCCACTGTCCGTCTAGACAATTTTAAGGGTGGTGCGCTGGGAATTTAACGTTTTAGGTTGAATTTTTCCACCGTTCTTCTTGAAAAAAAGTTTCCCAAAACTTATTCTTTTAGAGTAGGGAGAACTCTGTCTCCAACGGAAAGAAACAAATTCTGGGCTTCTCTTCTACCGCGGAAACCAATTAACACTCACTTAGTTGATACTAAATTTTACACTGTTCATGGTAGAATGGTGGAGTCTGTGTAAGAGGCAAACTTTGCTTTTAACCCTTCACAACTGGATAGATGGATGGTATACTGGGTTCAACGTTTTTCTGACTGACAGTATAACAGACATGAAGACTGGGGATCGTGGAACAACAGACTTGCAACAGACTTTTAAAAGCATAACGAAAGACTCGGACCAGTAAAAAAGCGGACTTCTAACAGACTGTTAACAGCATAACGATAGACTCACCGACGGTGTAGCACGTAAGAAAGCATACCTTGCTTTTTACTTTTCTCTAACTGACTGACCAACAGACTGTTAACAGACTGTTGCCCGTGAAAAAAAACAAAGTAACTCTTCCGCCATCTTCTGCTCGTAACTACTTTCTACTTTGCTTTTGCCTGTCTTGATAAATCATCGCAAACAGTTACTTCACACGACTCTTTGTCATCTTCAGCATGCTTATATTCGGAGGTGCCCGTGGTGTAATGGTTATCGTCGTAGGAAATGGACACGGCGACTCGAGTTCAAATCCTGGACGAGACTGATTGCATTTCACATAGCACTAATACCCTTGGGAAAGGTATGAATCCAATTATTCTCCCTCCATGGGTAAATAGTAGGGCAGACTAGGTTCTTCAGCCTTGGTGGGGCAACTAGTCTAGGAGAAAGAAAACTCCTCTGAATTCAAACATGGTAAACTCCGCTTAAAAATTGAACTTGTGTCATTCGGATAGGGGTTCCAGTTTCATGTCGACTTACGTAAAAACCTTCTTACATTGGCACGGAATTTCAATTAGCCGTACCATTCCATATAAACCACAAGGTAATGAACGGTGTGAGGGGTATAGCGGGATATTGTGGGCAGCTATAACTCTAGCATTCAAAACACAACGCCTACCAATAAATCAACCGGAGAATGCGTTGCTCCAAGTACTTTCAACTGCCACTTCAACAGTACTTTCAACTGCCACGAAAGCAATTCCTTATGAACGGCTATTCAACTATCCTTGCGGATCCTCGAGTGACTATTCAGTTCCAACATCACAATAAACACCAGAAAATGTCTTTTTGAAACTACATGTCAGACAATCAAAGTGCGACCCAATTGTGGAAGAGGCAGAACTTATAGAAGCTAATCCTCGATATGCGTACATTCATCTTCAAAACGGCAAGGAAACCACGTTATCACTCCGAGGTCTTGTCCTTGCTGGTCTTGTGCAAAACTATTCTCCTGGAACACAAGTCTCTGATTTACTCACTCAATGCTCTGAGATATTAGATCCTGAACCGAAGATTCCAACACCTAACGAGACTGAATCTATTACAGCTAAACCAGTAAAAAAAAATCGCAACTTCTTTATATCGATCAGAGTATTCGCGGAAAACTCCTGACCGTTTTATGTATGAGTAAATATTTTGCTGTTTTTCTTAGATAAGGTTAAAAATTTGAAATAAATCCCTCTAAAATTTAATCTTTTCTTAATGTTGATTGACAAACTGCCACTACCAATTTCGAGCAGCAGGGAAGATTGTAGTGAACATTCTTTTCCCCTGATCTTTCGTTTGAAAATGAACTGCTCTTGCTTATAAATGATTTCTGTTACACTAACAACTCTTATATATTGAATAAAGCCAAAATAAAGTTTCTCTGCTATGTGTCTTTTATTCATTTCAATGGGGTTTAGAATACGCCGACTGTATCCCCTGCAGAGGATTAAGACCTTCTTAAAACATGGGTGTCCTTGGTATGATACTAAATTGCTTCTTATCATGAATCAATACTTCTGAAAATCTGGGGAGTGTGGAGTACCCCTTCATTGCTATTACTTCCAGGTTCAGTCTGACCTACAGTAGTAGTATTTCTTAGGGTTCCATCTATGGGTCAAATAGATCTGTTTAAAAATTATTCGTAATTGATGGGACCCTAGATGTGTTGACTTATCGTTAAAATCAATGAATTTGTTAAGTATGTCACCAAATTTTATTCCAAAAAATGACTATTATTCTTCCATATTTAACCGTTTCCTGGAAACAATATGGATTCCAGGTTTCATTTTCATTCTTTGGGTATAAATGTATCTTAGATATAAAAAAGATAAAAGAAATAATTAACAGAATTTGCTTTCTTCGGATCATATTATTGATGACAAAATATCATCCTTTTTTTTTGGGGGGGGGGACTCTGTGGCTCTTCTTATTGACATTACTGATCATCGGTTTCATTCTTGCCACTCTTTGTTCACAATGAAGATTTTTTTAGCACTATACTCACACAATATTCAGGCGTATTCATCGATTTGGTAACGTCTCTTACAAATGAACGACGGTTTTGAAGAATTTTTTTCAATAGATCTTTTATTATTCTTGTTCAGGAGGTTTCAGTAGTTATCTAAGGCGCTTTTTTATTCGACAATGACCTTCTTTTTTTCTTCATTTTTTAATTGTATTATTTTTATAGTTGGATGATTGAATAGCAAAGGTATAGTTGTTTCGTTATTAGATTTCCCATATTTGTTGCTATCGTATAATTTGTCTGCGAATCATATCTTTTTTTTCTCTTGTTTTCAGAGTCAAATTTCATATGTGTAACATTTAATTAATTCCTTATTATTCTTAATATCCAATGGAAAGTTTTAAAAAAAAAAGATCCCATGGAAATAAAAAAAAAAGGAAAAGAAAATGTAACCCTATCAACGTGTCGACACCTGAAATTTTTCCTGTTAGGCCATTCATCTAACACTTGAGATATTATAAAAATATTATTTGAGAAAAAATAACTTGAGCCAAAGTGTAAAGAGGGGCAATTACGAAAGTGTGTGTGCATGTGTGGGTGCGTGTGTGTGTGTGTGTGTGTGTGAGAGAGAGAGAGAGAGAGAGAGAGAGAGAGAGAGAGCATGCTCATTTTTCTTTCTTTTTTATTCTCTGTCTTTCTTCCTTTCTTTATAATGCACACTCTCATTAAAGCAAATAATTTACATACACACAGACATACACACAGACATACGCATATATATATATATATATATATATATATATATATATACATATATATATATAAACAACCATATATATATATATATATATATTATATATATATATGTGTGTGTGTGTGTGTGTGTGTGTGTGTGTTTATGTGTGTTGGTGTGTTGAGTATACGCCAAAAGACCTTTTTTTAGCATGAAACTTCTTTCCTAGATAAGTTACAGTTATATGGTATGAAGAATTACGATCTAATACAAGTAGTTTAAAAAAAATTATTTGACCCAGGAGAAATGATTATGAAGTGGTATTCCACCCACCCCAGGGCTCCAGAACTGAAGTCTCATTATAAGATATAAGTTTAATGTCATACCCAAGACACTCCTTTTTTAGGGTAGGGTTCTTACCCCCTCAGCAGTTAGCGTATTCTAAGCCTCATCGACTGGGTGATATAACTTTCTGAGTCATGTGATGAGACTTCACAAATGTTTGCTCGCTCAGTTGTTGCCTTAGATTCCGAAGTTCAACAATCTTAAAACCTTGGAAATCAACGAGTTGTTCCTATCCTTAAACGGAGTCCTCTTGAAAACAAATCTATCTATTAGGTGCATACGATAAGTTTCCCGACTTTTATCGTATGAGCATTTAAAATTGTCGTAGACACTTAAAACTTCTGTATATTATTGCTATACATCTTATGAGATGACTGACCAATTTTTATGATTTCACGTTCAAATGAACAGCTACAGCAGGAATTGTAATACACCCAACTAAAGCCTGATTGTCACAGCTGGTGAATTTCAAAAATGCAATCTAGACGTGAGGACACTTTAGATGAACGATATGCAATAAAATTCTGTTTTAAACATGGAAAAAAATGCCACAGAAACGTATGGAATGCTTCAGACTGCTTTTGGAGCATCTTGCATGATGCGGGCATCGGTTTTTGAGTGGCATAAGAGATTCAAGGATGGCAGGAAGTCTGTGAGGGATGATGAGAGATGTAAGAAGAGTTAGGAAGTCAATAGACCAGGGTTGATTGGCCAAAGGGTTAAGCTTACTGTTAGGGTTACTATGTTGAGGTTTTATGGGAGTTCAGGAAGAGATTCCGTCGGAAGAGGCCAGCACTCTTCAAATCAGGTCAGTGGCATTTCCAGCAGGACAATGATCCAGTCAACAACTCCATCCTTGTCATAGACTATTTGATCAAGATGGGCATCAAGACAGTTGCTCACCCTCCCTATACTCCAGACCTTACTCCCTGTGACTTTTGGTTATTCCCTAAGCTCAGAGGCTGTCGTTATGAGACAATTGAGGAGATGAAAGAGGCTGTGACGAAGGTCATTGACACGCTCACACAAGAGGACTTCCATGGGGCCTTACAAAAGTTGTTGGAACGGTACAACAAGTGCATTGCAGCCAGAGGAGATTACTTCGAAGGGGACTAGAATTTCATGTGTGTACTATCAATAAAAGTACCCATACGAAAAAAGTCTGGAAACTTATCGTATGCACCTCGTATCTATCTATCTATCTATCTGGTCGTCCAATCATTGCTAACGTGCTGGACTGCGATATCGTAGTGAGCAAATTGGGACTTCAGTTGCGCTATTATGTTTATTTTCAGATGAATACTCTTGATTAAGGCATGAAACCCCTTATCCCTCCCTCAACTATGGACTAAAGAGTACCAAGACTGTTCTTCTCCAAGAATGTATTTGGCATTAAATAACCTACGGATGTTGATATGCCATTAAACCATGAAACCAAACTTATTTATTTGTCTATCTCCGTCTCTTTCAATCTCTTTGTCTATCAATTGAATTTTTAACCCTTTATATCACGTGAATTATCAGCAGGTTTGACGTAGAGTAATAGCAAAATTTATTAGAGATTAACATATCGCTAAACAATAATTTGTTTTATAGATTTTTAATCAAAAAGAAAATTCTTAAAATTATAATAACAACAAATATGGCGGTGACCAATCAAATACAGGAGAATTGGTTTTATAGATATTATTTTATCTTTTGAGCTACCATCTTCACTTTGGGAAAGCTATGAATCATACTAATTTCCTTCCAGCTATATATATATATATATATATATATATAAATTTGCAACACAGACTTTGTTCTTTAGCTTAGGTATGCGAACCAGTCGAAGAGAAAAAAAAACTCTGAATTCAAAACTAGTTTTAGACCTGGAGAAGGGAGGGCTCTGCCAAGTTATTTATGTCTAAAACATATTACATGAATTGCGCTCCCACGAACAAATCAGGTTATAAGAGAAGAAGAAGAAGAAGAAGAAGAAGAAGAAGAAGAAGAAGAAGAAGAAGAAGAAGAAGAAACAATCAACGTATGATAGATATATAGATAATGGGATGAAGAGTAGCCAAGGGACTTCTTCACTGACGAGAAAACATGCTCTCCATTTTTGGAGGCGTTCTTATTGTTACGATTATCACAATAAGAACTAGACTCGACAACCCAAGTTTTCGAGGGTCATTCAAATAATACTAAGCCACACCCAGATTTATGATTTGTCACCAATGAGAAACAAGAAGATTTTATTTGTTGGTTTCTGTTAGGATGATTCTTAGTTTGTATCTGACTCCTTTCTTCTTCTTCTTCTTCTTCTTCTTCTTCTTCTTCTTCTTCTTCTTCTTCTTCTCATCCATTTACTTATTGTCTTCTTTTGTATGTTGAAGCTGTAAAAGGAATTAAGAACAGAAAAGTGGAGACAAACTTTATTTTGGGGTTCAACAACTATTCTAAGGTGAAAATGTTTTCCTGAACCAGTAGAAATAGTCACGACTCCCAGACAAGATGTTGAAATATATTAGAATCATTTTCATTTTCGGTGATTTATATGTTTGAAATTGATCGTGTGTCTTGTAGGTGTGTTCAATGAGCACTGTTTCACAGAGACGGCTACTAGCAGGAGACACGGCTAGTTTCAGGGCCTCGGGACCCAATCAGCACGTAAGCTCTCTACCAGCAGCCAAAAAAAGAGGCCCTTTTAATATAAGTGATAACAGCTTAGAGAAAATTTCTTTTCTGGCACAAGGAAGCCCATCTTTTCAAGCATGCGCAGATTTCGTTTCCTGTCTAAGACCTCCAGAGAAACATCTACTTTTTTAATCTATTTATCTTTTTTTTAATTCTTTAATCCCTACACATCCACTTCTCACCTTTGTATGAACTTTACTTGCACTGAAATTAAGACAGAAACCAGAATTAGTTTTTCTAATTTTATCAATAGTAGAAGTGCAATGTCTCAACAAAAATGCTCAACTATAACAATTCTTTCTTGGTGAGGCGAAGAACTTTTTGAAAGTCCCTCATATATATCTAATACATTATAAAATCATATAAATATTATACTGAAATTCTCTATATCTTACACTAATTGTGTTGGGTGTCACGCCTTATTCAGAAGACCAACCCGAAAAGTAACGAGAAGTAGGGAATTATTAAATGGTAAGAAAGGGAAGAATCGGCTGAGCAAAGCTCAGGTCAATTAATCTTATTTAGAATAAATTGTGGGCTATTTTTCTTGCTGGCGCACTTAGTGTAACGGTAATCGTCGTATGACTCCTGAAAGAGACTGTTTGCCTTTCACTTGGCGCGAGTGGCTTTGAGAAATGTATGAATGCATCTGTTTTCTCTTCCCCCCATAGCTATGGGTAAATAATAGGATAAATTGGGTTCTTTAGGCTTGGTTAGGTAACCAGCCTAGAAGAAAGAAAACTCTGAATTCAAATCAGCTTTATTCCACATAAGATTGACTTTGTGTCACATCCTGCTTCTGACTGGAGGGTTGGGTAAATACAACCATATATACATACAGAGATGCCTGGTGGTGTCTGTTAGGGTCCCATCTATAGGTAATGAAAGTAAAATGAACGTGATTCCCAAACCCTTTGGTATAAAATAACACTCGACGGATTGATGTACCGTTAAAACCAACAAATCAAACTTCCATCTTTATTCATCATTTGACAAATGGCAGTTTTAATTTACCACTAGGTACTATTTACCAACCCCTCCGCTCGGGCAGGATATGACACAAGGTCAATTTTTAAGCGGAGTTTAATAGGTTTGAATTCACAGTTTTCCTTCTCCTAGACTAGTTGCCTAACCAAGGCTGAAGAACCTAGTCTGTCCTACTATTTTACCCATAGCTGGAGGGAGAACAATTGGATTCATACCTTTCCCAAGGGTATTAGTGCTATGTGAAATGCAATCAGTCTCGTCCAGGATTTGAACTCGAGTCGCCGTGTTCATTTCCTACGACGATAACAACTACACCACTAGGTCATCTACATCTCTTTCTTTCTTTTGGTCAAACAGTTTTTACCGTCTTTTACTGCTTTCTTTTTTCGACTTTTTCTTTATTTATTGACTTACTTATTCATTTATCGGTATCAACCTCCATATTTGAAACTTTAGAAAATATAATTCAACTCCCTCTCAACGATATGTTATTTTTTTTTCTTATCTATAACTTTCTCCTTCAACAAATATTTTTATCCTCTATAAACTATTTCTTTATCTATATGACACTAATCTGATGGTGGGGTCACAGTTCTATAGATCTGGGGAGCGTAGAATACCCATTCATTACTATTACTCCCAGGCCCACTCTGACCCGGAATGGTAATACCTGTTAGGGTCAAATAGATCGGTTTAAAAATTATTCATATTTGGTTAGACAGTGTGCAAAATAAATCACATCTCTTAAAAATAATAACACAAAAAATGCAAATATGAACATATGATAAACACGATTCTTTAACCTCCAGACATAAAATAGCCTAAGACTAGTTGATATGCCATTAAAATTAATCAATCAATCTCTTTTTTCTTCTTCAGTATTCTGAAACTATTTCTCCCCTTTAAACTCTCTCAATCTCTCTTCATCAGGTAGTAATTTACTCGTGAAGTTTTGCTAGTCTTGCTGGCTAACCATTAGACCACTAGAAGAACCCCCCCCTCTCTCTCTTCGTCGGGTAGTTTCAACTAATCTCTACACAATTCACATTTCACTATATTTTCCTCTTCTTTCTTTTAGAACTTCACATACTCACTGACATTTATAGTCTCTCTCTCTCTCTCTCCCCACCTCCCTCTCTCCCCCCCTCTCTCTCCCCCCTTTTTAACAAGGCTATTTCACTTTTTGTCAAATCTCAACTGCGTTTTCAATCGTTCACTGGTACTTTCTACAGAGCACGTCAGATATACCTCTTATATTCACCGTTACCTGGTGCAAGTGAACTTAAGTACGAAGCAATCATATTATCTAATATCTCACAATTTTTTATTCATTTTATTTTATTTCACTTTTTTCTTTGTTGGACCAGCCATGTCTTTAAAGTTTGTGCTCACGTTTTTTCGATGTACTTTGAATTTGTTTCAAAATATTTTGTTCGATTGTTTTCATCATTATCACCAATCCATCCTTTTTGACGTACATGTTTCTTGAAGTTTTTGTTTTTCTTTAAACTTTTTACAAACAAGTTTTATCATCGTCAGCTGCGTTCTTCTTCTTCTTCTTCTTCTTCTTCTTCTTCTTCTTCTTCTTCTTCTTCTTCTTCTTCTTCTTCTTCTTCTTCTTCTTCTTCTTCTTCTTCTTCTTCTTCTTCTTCTTCTTCTTCTTCTTCTTCTTCTTCTTCTTCTTCTTCTTCTTCTTCTTCTTCTTCTTCTTCTTCTTCTTCTTCTTCTTCTTCTTCTTCTTCTTCTTCTTCTTCTTCTTCTTCTTCTTCTTCTTCTTCTTCTTCTTCTTCTTCTTCTTCTTCTTCTTCTTCTTCTTCTTCTTCTTCTTCTTCTTCTTCTTCTTCTTCTTCTTCTTCTTCTTCTTCTTCTTCTTCTTCTTCTTCTTCTTCTTCTTCTTCTTCTTCTTCTTCTTCTTCTTCTTCTTCTTTCTTCTTCTTCTTCTTCTTCTTCTTCTTCTTCTTCTTCTTCTTCTTCTTCTTCTTCTCTTCTTCTTCTTCTTCTTCTTCTTCTTCTTCTTCTTCTCTTCTTCTTCTTCTTCTTCTTCTTCTTCTTCTTCTTCTTCTTCTTCTTCTTCTTCTTCTTTGATTAACTACTTTTATCTTTCAGACTTTGTTTTTGCTTTTTTAAATATTTATCCACCCTTCAATTTGTTCTTTTGTTTATTTTTTTCTTGAAGAGAGAGAGAGAGAGAGAGTGTGTGTGTGTGTGTGTGTGTGAGAGAGAAAGAGAAAGCGCGAGAGAGATTGTGTGTGTGTATGCGTGTGTGTGTGAGAAAGAGAAAGGGAGAGAGAGAGAGAGAGAGAGAGAAAGAAAGAAAGAGAGAGAGAGAGCAAGAGAGAGAGAGAGAGATTGTGTGTGTGTGTGTGTGTGAGAGAGAGTGAGAGAGAGAGAAGTGAAAGAATAGTAAAGAAAAAAGAGAAAAAAAAAGAAAGAAAAAAGGTATTTTGTTGCTTTTATTTACACGCAACCCCCACACATAAGCACACACACATACATACACCCACACATGCATGCATACACGCATACGCGTGCACCTACATAAAACACGTAGACACACATAGATATTCACCCATGCACACATAAGTACAAAAACATATCCACATAGATACTCACACCCCGCAGGCATATGTACAAACACATACAAAAGATGCACAAAAATACACGTGGAGTTAGTAACACATAGAGACACACATACATAAATACACCCCAAAACAAAAAGCTCTGCACCTAAACATAAATACACCCCCTTAACAAAAAAAAAACTCTTCACTTTAACATATACAGATAAACACAAAAATGTTTTCAAAGGCATAAAGAAAGGTCGCGTACAAATACGTTGACACACAACAATCTCTTATCTGCACAGTAAATAAGGGTGAAAAATACTCATTTTTCATTTGTATATTGAGGAGAGAACTTCATTGACACAATATTCCGATTGGTACAAATTCATCGAAATCAGATATGTAAGTCCAAAGAGTCAATATTTTTATTACATAAAACGTCCAATTCCTTAGATCATAAACCTGCAAATCTTATCATTTTTTTTTTTTAAATATTTTCTTTTATTCTTAAATATTATTGAATTATATCTATTTATATATTCATTTATTTCATATTTTGTCAGAAGAGGAGCTGAACTGGATAATTGTAAATTTTTTTTTTTTTTTTAGAAATCATATGTTGGAGTTAGAATTAAATAGAGAAACAAGAAAACAGCACGCATTTGAAGAGAATAGAGGAAACTGTCTGGAGCAGACGACAAACACAGATGTATCTACATACATATATGTATTTACCCAACCCGATCACACAAGCAGAATGTGACACAAGGTCAATGTTTTAAGAGTAGGTGCGAGTTTTCCTTCTCCATCACTGGTTGACATACCAAAATTAAAGAACCCACACTGCCCTACAAATAGCTGAAGGCAGAATTGTTGGATTCATGTCTTTTCTAATTGCATTAGCACTATGTGAAATGCAAACAGTCTTGTAGTGTAATGGCCATCGCCATGTCTATTTTTTTCGACGTTGATCGTTAGTCCCCTAGCGTCTCCCAAAACAAACTCAGATATAATTGAGTCGAGATCGGGAATTGTGCAAATATTTGAGATTCAAATATCAAAAAACAGAAAAAAGAAAAAAAGAATTGTTTATTCTTTGGAACTAATTGAGGTTTGTCATTTTTATTTTAAATTTTAGTTTCATTTATCTTGATTTTTATATTATTTACGTAGGCTGAGTGTCGGTTATCTATCTATCTATCTATCTATCTATGTCTTTGTTCCTGTATCTCTCTCTCTCTCTCTCTCTCTCTATATATATATATATATATATATATATATATAAAGTTATATCAATGACTATAGTATAATAAATAGCTAATGGCTAAACATTTGTTCGATTTCTGTGATTAATAATCACTGAATTCATGGGATTGAAATGCAGATAACGCTAAATTATTTTTATTACTTTGAAAAATAAATATAAATGTTGTTTTTTTTTTAGATTATGTGGACTAAAAGATATATGAGAATGAATTTTTTATTTATTGAGGACTTTTTGTCCTCGTCTTGGTAGTTTTTGTGTTGTTTCTTCTTTCACTAAGTTTCAGCCAAATTTCACCTCTGGCCTTCTTCAGGTGATTTACTGCGACCTCGGAAACGTGGTGCGATCGACAACAACTATGGAAGGCAGTAATTACTGGGGATACGGTTACAAGACTCATCATTCCTATCCGAGGTCGCGGTAAATCACCTGAAGAAGGCCAGAGGTGAAATTTGGCCGAAACGCAGTGGAAGAAGAAACAACATAAAAACTACCAAGATGTAGACAAAAAGTTCGCAATAAATAAAAAAGTATTTCTCAGATTAAGAAGCCTCATCTCAAAATGATTCCAATTAAAGACAATTAAAAGATATATATATATATATATATTTTGCTTTAAATATTTTAACAGTATCTTGCGCTCTTCATGGAAAAATGTTTTTGCCTTTTTTATATATATATTGATCAGTGGATAGAGTGTTCGCCAATGGCCTGTGAAACCAAGGTTCAATCCAAGATCGAGTCATACCAACGACTCAAAAAATGGTACGTGATAACTCCTTGCTTAACACTCAGCATTATAAGGTATGGATCAAGGGTAAGTGGAGCAATCAAGGGAAATGAGTAGCGCCATCCCTCACACCTCGTGTTGTAGCTCTTGAAAAGAACTCTTTCGAGTCATCCTCAACTACGACCCCCAACTCGCCAACTTTATATATATATATATATATATATATATATGTATATATATATATATATATATATGTATATATATATACCAGCGTTATAGAAATGGGTACTCTTAACATTTCAGGATGACGAAAACATCGGATTTAAAGTAACAATACTGAGGCTCAGTAATGGTTTTAAACCAGATCTATTGTCATGACAAAGAGCATTTTTTGCATTCTTTTCAAAAGAAGTTATTCTGATTGGTTATCATTAATAGGAGTAGTTAATAATAATAATAATAATAATATATATATATATATATATATATATATATATATATATATATATATATATATACATCTTTAAGAAAATCAAAAAACCGGTCACTTGAGGATTATAATTTTATTTCCATCCTGTTATGGGTATTGATATGAATCAATAACACCAAAAATAACTGGACTTCTTCAGATCTAATGGATAGAATAATTCAGAATAAACAAAGAAGGAAGGGTGGGAGGAGGTAGAAGAGGGGTGAAGAGTTTCCTCCCTATTTCGTCCACTTTTTTAGTTTTTTTAGTTTTTATTACCTGTTGGAATTAATAAATTAAATTTTTAAATTTTTTTAATTCTAAATACATTTCAACTTATATATATATATAATGAGATCTTACGCAGATTTTAGATTTGTTGTACACCTCTCAACTGCATAGAAATTAAGACAAATCTGAATTAGTTTTTCTTGTCTGTTAAGACGTGGTAGAATATTGTGACCAGAAGACTTTTCAGCTACGACTCTTTTTTTCCTGGAGAAGCTTAGAATTTTGTGAATGACTCTCTCTCTCTCTCTCTCTCTCTCTCACACACACACACACACACACACATATATATATATATATATATACACACTCGCGTGGTTCCATGAGTCAGTTATATGATGTCTGTTAACTGAATGTAATTTTCTTCTGAAACTTTCACGGTATAATATTCAGTTCATGTGATAAATATTCATCAGTGTATCGAATAAATTAACAAAGAAATTTATCTTGAAAAATAGATATTTTTGAGTTATTATCAATTCTAGGCTTTAGATTTATTGATATACCTATGTAAATATATATCAAAATATAAGATTTGAATTTTATACTAATTAATTTTGTCTTAAAATAAGAAACTTGTTATCAACAAGTAAAAAGTTGTTTTTTTATTTATTTCATCAGTGAATATATATGACCTGTGTAAACATGTTATTAACCTTTTAAGTCGGTAGATTGTTAATAATATATATATATATATATATATATATATATATATATATATATATATATATCAATCATATATATATATATATATATATATATATATACATTAATAAAGTTAGCGACCTTATATATAGATACAAAGAAATATTTTACCATGAGTTGGTCCACGATGGGATTTGTATTTTGGTGGGGGTTATTTATTCATTTTGTTTTTATATACGTGTATGTTTCCAACTTGTTGCTTTCGTCAGAGAACATATATGACACAAGGCCTTACTCATGGGATACTCAATGAGACATGAACGCACTCCTGTTTGCAGTTTGAATGGTTTTCAGTTGGTTATGGGTTAATATGGATGACACTCCTCTCTTTTTCTTAGAGTGTATTTTCCTTAGTCTGCTTTTGTTATATAGTCATCTACATCATCATTCAGCATCACAACGACACAATATCAAAGACAGACGCATGAATAAACGACGCATGAATATGACGCAGGAAGGAAGACGCAAGAAGACTTCTTTAGAAAAATATTCACCCCTCACTTTATTGCAAGGGTTCGAAAGGGTTGTTCAAGGTTTGCATGTGAGAGGGTGTTGGAGACCGAACATAAACTTCATATTTTGACCCCACTGTTATGACGGTCACGTTGTGTCTTTCTTGTTCTCTTAGATGCTCAACCAGAGGTCTTTAGGGTCCACTGCTGGATGCTGGCTTTCTTTACTGCATCTTATCAGCATCTTCTCTGGACCCCAGCTCATCAGGACTTCAAGCCCCATCGGCCTGGTGTGGCTTTCCTTACCACATCTGGTCTCTAACTCACTGGAAGTCTGCTGGCAACTGCTCTGGCACCCGAACTCAACTGAGTTAAATAATAATTCAACGCCCACACGATCGCCCTCTGGATCTTTGAAATCGAATGTTTAATCGTCATCAAGCAGAAATAACTGTCATGCAGTTCACAGGTCACTCTCTTCCGGTGCAACACTGTAGTGGCACTGTGGGACCTTCACCCTGTTCCATATTATAAGCCTTAATCCGCCCACGCGATCTCTTTCGATTACTGGCCATTGGAATGTGTCACTTCCTTCCGGTGCATCACCTTGGAATTGCATTTTTGGGCCGGGTCGAAGGTCAAAATGTAACACTCTCTTTTTCTTAGAGTGTATTTACCTTAGTCTGCTTTACTCCTCATTTGTTTGTGATATTTGTGCCATAGATGTTCTCTGGCGAAAGCAACAAGCTGGAAACATACACGTATGTAAGAACAAAATGAATATATAAATCCTAAAAATATTACAAATCTCTTCGTAGACCTACTCATCTTAAAATATATATGTATATTCATATTTATGTCAGATGATTGTGCACATGGCATGGAACTTCAAGTGGCGGACTTTTAGTATTCGTAATTATGATATTTTTTTAGGTTTGATATTTGCTCTACCATAAGAGCATCGAGCACTTTTTTATGCAAAAAATAATTCTTATTTGCATTTCTTTGGATTGTGGATCTTTAATTCTTTCAAATGAATCATTCATACAGATATTTACATAGCTTAATCCGAATAATTAACTACTTAGTGTGTATCAAACTCACAACACAGTAGGCAGGCCTAACTTCCGAAACGTTGCTCTATGGCGAGGCAGCCGTAGCTTACTTTTGATAAACTAACGGATACAAGTGTGAAGCATTTAATGGGGGTCGAACTCGTCACATCTAGTTTGAGAGACTGACATGTTAAACCAAGGAGTGTTCAATACTGATTTTCAAGGCAAGTAATTGATTTGCATGTACACATTCGAAAGTATAATTAGTCGCATGACTCCATCATACACTGATTATATATTATACATACACACTGTGTGCTCGACTTGTATTTTCAAACATTTTACCAGCCACTGCTACTACTCGTGTTATTGGCGCTGCTGCTGCTGCTGCTTATTTCTTCGTCGTCACTGCACTGATTGTCAATTTTTCATTACCAGGCAGCCGGTTGGATGCTGCTGGTATATTCATAGCACATACACAACGTTGAGTCTGATTGTTTGTAGTAAGCCTGCCCCTAAAGTGCGGATACGTCAGTGGGCTGGAAATAATAATAAAAAAAGACACTATAATGAAATATATCAGACCAGGTTAGATGCAATGGAATGTCAGGGTCGACTCTTCAATCGGCCAAGCACATTACCGCTTTCTTCCCAAAGGAATTACTCTTTCATCTCCCAAGTCCAAAGTGTGCTTGGATGTCGAATGAAATCGAAAATTGTAGAAAGAAAAGAAAGAAAAAACAATCGAATAGTTTACCATTAAGTATTGATAAAGACTGGCATTTTATATTTTCTCACATCAGCTGAGAAGATATCAGTTATATTTGAGGAAGCCGTATTTTTGTTTTATTTTAATTTGTTTAATCATTAGAGAGAGAAAGAAAAAACTAAAAACATTTTAATGAAATTTCAATCACTCCTTTACTAATCGATTTTATTTAATATTATTTTATCAAAATACAAAAATCAACTGACCACAGAAGAGGTAGTTTACTAAGCTTTTTGCTTAGATGTGGCACAAGGTCATATGAAAGGGGCACCCAATGAGACTCGAGCTCACTCGTGTAGGTTTGCTAGTCGAGCTCGCTAACCATTACACCACCAGAGGCACCCTAGCTGACCACAGAAGAGTCTGGGGAGTAAAAGATTTGTATACATACGTTATAAATATTCACAAAAGGAATGAACCAAAAACGACTGTTTAACTTGAATACTTGTTGTTGTTGGCAACAACAACAACAACAATAATAATAATAATATTTAATACAAAAATACCAAATCAATATTTACAACCGTTGTATCGTCTTACAATTTATCTTTCTTTTTCTCTGCTTGAGAAATGACACAAAATAACTGGAACATTCTATCTTTTAAGCCTCTGGGCACATAGGAACCTGTTCCTATTCCCTGCAGTCACCACTGTTCAGGTTGTGCCTAAACTATAACCTATCAGTTTAAAATCCCTACTTAAGTTTCATGAGATAGACGTGGTCGTTATCTCTACTCCAGGGACGCTGGACGGTTTGCTTCAAGGGGAATCCTCTCTCTACCCACAAGCCTTTACACATTGACATGATGTTTATCTCAAAACTTTTCTTGTGACTTTTTCCTTCTTCCTTTTAAGCATTTCTACTTGACATTAATCTTTCTTGAACAGTTTTCCTTTTAAACTTTTTGAATCAGACTTTATCATCATTGTCAACTGAGTTCTTCTTCTTCTTCTTCTTCTTCTTCTTCTTCTTCTTCTTCTTCTTCTTCTTCTTCTTCTTCTTCTTCTTCTTCTTCTTTTGTTGAATTCTTTTACTTCTCTTTTTGCGTTCTCATTTTTCTCCCTGTTTTTTCTCTTTTGGGATTTTCTTCTTTTTCGCTTGTTTTTCACATATTTAAGTTCATATTCTTTATTTTTTGTCTCTCATTGATTTCAGCATTTTTCATAATTAGTCATTAGGTTATTTTACAGACATTCAAATTTAAATTCTCCCATTTTCGTTGTTTTTATTACATTTTTTATACACACTGAAATCTTTCTTTCTTTCTTTCTTTCTTTCTGGAAGTTTTTTTTTAAGTCTGTTTCTTTTTTTCTTTTCTTTTGTTTCTTTTCTTGTTTTTTTTTTACGTGATCCCAACTTTCCCTCTTCTTTTTTCCTCGTATTTTCTCTTGCTTATCCTTTAAACAAGTTTTTCTTTTATTTTTTGCTTATTTTCCATCTTTTATCCTAAAAATGTAACCAGATTAGATAGTCAAAGAGGATGCTAGTGTTACCGGAAATTATAAACTTACACAGGTACAATAAGTACAACTCTATAACATCAAAAGCACAATAAAGGCAGGGGAAAAAATTCCTCACCTTGACACAAAAGAGAAACAAGTCGTTAAACTAAAGACGTTATTATGAACTTTTAACTGGACATAACATTGATATTTTTTCGCCTATAAAAGAATATGGCAACCAGCGTCCTGTGGAGGACAGTGACATCGACGTCGCCTCAAATACTATTACTACTACTGCTACTTCTAATATTATTGCAGCGTCGTCGAGTAATTCACTGTGGATTGGGATTACAAATGGGCCAGAAGGG
>OY757928.1:3045942-3077654 GCA_963585895.1 Sepioteuthis lessoniana
ACTTAACTGAATTGTTACATATAACTGCTTGAATAGTTTGAAATAGAAATGTTTTTGACAAACTGTGTACTTATGCTTAACTGAATTGTTTTCAATAGAACAGATTATTTACATAAAAATGGATTTGGCTTTAAATAACCTACAAAGGTTGATATGCCATAAAACCCAACAAACCAAACCAAACAATTGACGTTCCTGATATGGTTTCGAGTAACTAAAGGTAATTATCCCTCGTAAAAAAATTATTCACGTTACTATTCTTTATACAATTAAGTTGTTTTTATATGATATCAAGTTTTCCCATGAAATAAGAAAACTGCTTAAGCAGATCTATTTGACCCATAGACGGGGCAATATAGTAAGTATTACCACTCCGGGTCAGAGTGACTTAGGAGTGATAGCAATGAAGGTGTAGTCCACACTTCCCAGATATCCACAAGTGAAGTCTCACATGCAGTTTATCATCATACTCAAGCCATCCTTTTTTTTTTTCTTTTTTTTTTTGTGGGATTGACACTGTCGGAGTATTGAAAGCATTGCACATATGGCTTACGAAATTTAAGAGAAATTCAACTTGTTGAGACCGTGATGCAAGAAGTATTACATCGAGCGAGATAAGTGACTGTTGTAAGAAGAGAAATCTTGGAAATGCGTCACTTCTAATTCCAGCTAACTATTTGCTGAGTTGAATTTTTACACTACAACATATCCTGTCATGTAATTCACTTCTTTGACCAGAAAAAATAGAGTATTTTATTTTTCAATACATCATCCAAACAAGCTAATTATATCATTTCGTTGCAACTGTTTGTCCATTTTACAGAAATTTTGCATTAAGAACTCCATTTGTGTCATATCAAATATACGGATGAATATTTACACTGTATGTTTTGTTTCCACTATGGAGTGAGATAAAAGGTGATTGGAACATTTTTATGAATGACATTTGAATAACTTGTAGCAAAGTGAAAAAAAAATAGAATGGAAAAAGAAAGAGGAAGAGAAGGTGATGGATAAGGAAGATAAAAGAAGAGGGGTAGAAAGAATAATTAGTAAAAGATAAGAGTTTACGTTCCCCAAGAGTTTTTGGACATTGTCCTCGTAGTGTAATGGTTAAAGCGATGAAGTTCGGAATCGTAGTGCGTGAGTTCGTACTCCAGTTGCGCTATTACATTCACTTTCGGGCAAATACCCTTGGGAAAGATATGAATCCCCTTATCCTCCCAGCTATGGGTTAAATAGTACCACTATTGTTCTTCTATGAGAATGGCTTTGGCATTAAATAACCTACAAAGGTTGATATGCCATAAAACAAAACTTATTTTACCTTGATTAAAAAATCTGTCACAGTACTTTCCAAAATTTTTTCCCATGTGATTCCTTTTTTTTCAATTGTCCCTGGAATTGTCAACATTCCTAATTTTTTTCCCATCATTTTCGATGATATACTAATATTCTTATAACTTTCTAATGTTGCACCCTTTCATGGAGACTTTTCTCTTTTCATATCTCTACCTTTGATATCCTTTGGAAAATGGTGCATGTTTATTTGGCACCCGATAATCACATGTCACAATTCCAGAATACTTCTCATTCTTTTTTGTTTCTGTTCTTTGAGCAGTTGAGATGTCATCTCCTCTTCCAACGATGGGCGTTGTATTCTCTATCAGGAAGTTACTTTATTCTTTTTGTACCCCTTACATATACTGCTTGTTCATAAAACAATATGCGCTTATTTTATCGGTTAAGACACGTTTGTATATAAACCGATTTATATTTATCTGCTCCGATCTGTTCTATATCACTTTTGGAATATAAATTGTCCATCTCCTAAACTCGTTGCCAAAAAAGAATCGAGAATAATCTACTCTACTATTTATCCATAAGTAAAGAGAGACCAAGACTAGAAAATCAAGTTTAAATTTGAAGTTACTTTTATACAAAAATATCAAACGTCTTTATTAGCTTTCATCTTAAATTATAAAATGATACATATTTTTTCAACCGTCAAGGTACAAAATTGTCAATGATATAAATTCATTTGTGTTTTAGCAATAAATTTAGACATCATTCCACCGATATGATTCTTTCAGATTCATCTGATGATAAAATCGAACAGGTCTTCTCTTCGCAAAACTGAAAAATAAAAATAGAATCTGTCTATAAAAAACGTAGGCAAAGCGCTATCAATTTATTTTATTAATGGTGGAATCTCCTGGCTTAACGAGGGATTTTTTTGTGTATATTTCAAAATGTCCATAATGCTAATATATATATATATATATATATATATATATATATATATATATATATATATATATATATATATATATATATATATATATATATATATGTCCCATTTGAAGTAGAGTAGACGGTTAGCATTCGCCTACAAAAAAAATATCTCTAACTGCAGCGTTTTGAGTGGAAAACAAGGAGAAAGCCTCAGTTAGTCTTTTTTTTCTTTTGATTAAACTTTTTGAATATATGTTTTAGATTTTATTTTGTCTATGAAAGTAAAATCTTTCCTGAAAATTATCTGTGATTTAAATGAAAAGACAAATGTATTAATTTAATGTGTAGTTTTTTGGTGAATTAAATACAAATAAACTAAAATGTTTTTTTTACTTCTTTTAAAAATTTCGCATAGTCATTGATAAGATGAGTTAATGTAAGAAATGGGATGTCTCGAAGATTTCGACTATGTGTGTATGTGGGTATGTTTGTGGGGGTGGGGATGAAATGGAAAAATCAGGAACAACACGTGTGTTTAGAACAGTGTAAAAACACCCTACTTTTGACAAGTAGTCGCATCCCATGTTTGAAGTATACTAGACGGCTTGCATTCTCAAAAGAAATAGAAAGAAACTTTTGCTGCGATGCTTTCAGTGGAAAACAAAGAGAAAGTCTCGGTTAGTCTTTTTATCTTTTGATTAACCTTTTTAAATAGATGTTTTTGATTTTATTTTGTCTATTTGCATAATCTATAACACAACAGCATTAAAGAGACTTGGACAAATGGAAAGTGGGGACTTCTCCCAACAGAAATAGTGATGTTATTCTCATCTTGGTAGACAAGCAACATTACTAAGTTGCTTTTTATCTGCTACATGTCCCTAGGCAGCACTTCCGAAGGGGTATTAAAGTTAGTAAAGTTGGCGACCATAGTCGAGCTACTACACCAAGGTGTAGGGGGAGGGCGCTACTCCTTTCCCTGGATTGCTCCACTTTACCCTTGATCCGTACATTATAATGCTGAGTGTTAAGCAAGGAGGAATCAAGTACCATTTTTTGAGTCTTTGGTATGACTCGACCTGGGATTGAACCCAGGTCTCCCGGGCCATTGGCGAACACTCTAACAGCTCCACCTTAAACTGACTTTGTATTACAAACCATCACTCTGTGTGTGTGTGTGTGTGTGTGTGTGTGTATAACTATCATGTACATTGTTAAAAGAAAAAGAAAGGTTGGTTGGGTTGGGTTTTGAGGCATATCAACCATTGTAGGTTATTTAATGCCAAATACATATATATGTACATATATATAAAAAATATATATATGATTTGTAAACACATTTTCTGGATAATATGTTTAAACAAGCCTAAGCTCATTATTTTGCACACAGTTAAATGGTTCCAAGCTAAAATGATTTTTTACTTCTGTTAAAATTTCTGCAGTCTTAAAATAGATAAGTTAGAGTAAAAATGGAATATCTCGAATATTGCAAGAAAATATGTAAGGATAGTTTATAGAGTATCAGATATGAAAAAGGAATCAGAAAGACATAATTTTTACAGGGATTAATCCTGCAATAACGTGTTCCCACTTGTCGTCTGCTGTTTTAATTAGTGCACACAAGACGCCCTAGAAATACCAGCCATCAGCTCGGGGCCTAAAATTCTTCGTTGAATTTTAAAATAGCTTAACTGTGGACTTTAATTAAGTTAAAACTTAGGGAATGTATGGGGGGGGACAAGAAGTAAGAAAAAAAGAAAAAAGGAAATAAGGGAGAGAATAAAAAATTAAAACAAAACAAAACAAAACAAAACAAAAAAGAAAAAAGGGGAAAGAAAAAGTGAATGGAAACGGATGCTTCTTTTCACAAGCTAAACCATGGAAGCCACGGAAAGCAGCACGGTGGAAGTGAAATAAGGCAGATGAACCCAGCGAGGGATCAACGAAGCGCTTTATCAGATGCTGGGCGAACGAACCACCAGAGGTCAACGACCAAGATTAAATAGTTCTGTTAGGGAGCTGCTGTTACTCATCTCTTAGGGTAGCGTCTATTGATGAGGTTAAAATACAGCCATCGAAAGGTTATCATGATTCTCACTCAAAACCCATATCCAAACCGCATCGCCATTCGCGTTAGTAAAAAAGGACGGGCAAGACTGACCCAGTCCTCAAGCCTCAAAGGCCGTCCCCACTGACTAACCCACCTTGAAGGGGCTAGGTTTAACACCTTGCGCCTGAGGCACCCTTTTTCGGGGAATGTCAACCGGGCATATTTGTATTCGCTAGGTGTGGGAAACCCCTCCTCCTCCACCTGTGTCTGGATCCACCTAAATCTCGGCCTTGTGCTATACTCGCTCGTTTGGTGGGGCGTGTGACAAATATCTGTACTACCAAATGCTCGAACGGGTTAATGTGTGTATCGCTGCGTCTTAAGTAGTTGTTGGATCCTGTTGTAATCTCGTCGAGGGAAAAGTTGACGAACTGAAAAAACTCCGTTTAGTTCACTAACATAAAAGTTTATTCGCTACTACACTACTAAGTGTTCGCCGGGAGAAAGAAACAGAGTATGAAAGTTGAGTCAACCGCATTAGCTGAGCAAAGAGAAATGACATGTCATGAGGAGAAAGAGAGAGCAGACAGAGACCTTGAATTTTCTTTCTGTATTTTCTTGTAATTCTAACGTGCTTGTTCGCTGGTTTCGTCTTCACAGGTTCGTGTATCGTGTGAGACCCCTTTTTGGAGGTCACCCCAAATTGGAAGCCGCAACTTTCAACTATCTTCATGTTGGAATTTTGGTAGCCATCTTGTTTTCAGTTGTGCAATACAAAACGTACGCCTTCTAAGTAACAAGGGTGAAACACGTATTAAGTCTAGGCTTGGGGCTTGCCGTTGTTCATATATGCTTTAGTCATCTCTGATTGGTCAATCTACCGCTGCTACCGGTGGGGAAATCAATAGATATATGCTAACAATTTATAGACGGCTAATACACACCAATCTGGGCATCCTGAAAAATCGAGAATCAAACAAGAAGGAAAACAAATACATTACAATGTTGTCAATTCAGAGTTTTTTTTATGATGAAAATATTTGTGATATCAGATTTTGAAAATGAGCTGCAAATAAATAAAAGAAAGATTTTTAAAGTTAAGTATTTTATGATCATCTTAAAATCTGTATGAAATATAGGTATGTATTTCTCGTTTATTATTATTTACAATGCTTCATCTAAAACATTTGAGTTTAATTGTATATATTACTACAAGTGTCATGTAAATAAAGAAGACAACTTATTAGCATTCAGAGAAGTAAGAAATATTGTTCAATGGCTACGAATGGCTGACTTTTATAGCATAATCAGTTACAGAGCTACTTTAGAAAGGGATGCTACCGAGGATAACAGATGTGTGTTCGAATCATGCCAAAACCTTTATGTGTACTCTTTAAATAGTCATATTTTGCTTTAAGTCAGGTTGAAATTGAAGACCAAACATTATATGGGCTGAAATACTGTAATACAAAGAAAAAAGATAAAAATGTAATTAAAAAACTCATTGAATCATTGCAAATCTAAGAATGTCTGATGTACATCTACAGTAATTATGTTTACCCCCAATGTGTATTAATGTCAATAATTGATGCTGTTTTTGTAAGTGAACGTTTATATTCTTGATGGTGATTTGTTTGCTAAAGCTTTGTGCTGAGTTTATTTTATCACTTCCCTCTCACAAAATCACCAGTAAATACAATGATTTCTTTCTGTTTTGTTTTATCTCATCTTCAAAGAACGCATAGCTCTAAGTCCATACAAAGAATTTCTTTTATTTATTATAAGAAGAATATACCTAATATATAATGGTGGAAAATTATTGAACCATTAGAACACTGCAAAAAAAAAAAAATAAATTTTTAATTAAATACAAATTTCTTTTTGTATTTAGTTCTGTTAATATTAATTAATTAACAAATCTGCCGGCTGAGTAATCGCATATCATTTCAGAATTTATCAATTCATCTTCATCATTATTATCAAGTTCCACTGACAGCGCAGATTTTATTGGCTCTCTCTCTCTCCATCCGTCCCTATCATCCAACGCTCCCGGCAAGTCTTCCAAATTACACCCACCAGTTATGAATTCGTCCTTGCTTTTTCAGCACTGTTCCTCATGTCTTGCTCGTCTTACTTAGTTGGTTTTAGAGATTGGAGGTAAGTGGCTGTACAGCTGTAATCAGTACTTTAACACGCCCCCTTGAATGTTCTATGTCACACAAACAGTTTAACAAGCGAGGAGGTTAACTCGATAGATATGGGCTCGGTCAAAAAATTAGCCCAGTCATCAGGACTAGTGCTACGAAATACAACGAACTATCACGATTCTCCTCTTTTGATGTCAAAGATGCTTACATTGTATTTAAATACACGAGTTCTTTTTCTTTTGCGAGGATCCTATCCAAATATAAGAACAGCGGCTGCGGAAGATGATTAGATACTATACAATAATCCCTGCCATAGATAAATAGATAGAGAGATAGATCAACTAATGAAAAATGCAAGTGGCCCAATCTGAAGCCTATTCTTCAAAGGTGGGAAAAATTTAAAATATCCTAAAACATCGAACTTTCTATTTTTCCATATGTCTCACCTGACTTTGGATAAATCTGAAAGGTTTTTAGGGGCCAGTCTAACCAAGTTTAAATACCATAGAGGGTCACTGGATTCTTTATCAAGAAAAAAATCTTGATTGGATTGGTTTTATTTATTTATTTGTTCTAATTACTTTACAGCTAATGTAATATAATATGCGGAGGGATTTTGGTTTTATGCCTTTGGGTTTAGTTAGGCTGAAAACCTTTCGGCTCAGTGCATGGGTTACTTAGGCGCAACATTAACACAGGTGTTCGCGCGCGCGCGGGCAGAGCGGACGTGTCACTCAGAGATGTCGCAATAGCCCAAGATGGGAAACAGAGCTAGCAAGTGCGAATGACGTCACGCACCGGAAGCGTGCGGAGGATTTTGGGAATTTGAAGAAAGTTAGTAGAGTTGAGATGAGACCTGCCTCGGGGGAAGACGGTTGGCTTTCGTTTGCTCGCTGAGGCCTTGGGCAGGTGTCGCACGAGATGGGGGGCAGATGAAAAAGCCAGGATAGAAAGATTGTGCCTCTCTCTCTCATTATGTCGAAAAATCTTTAAACTCAAAGGTAATAAAAAGTTTCGTACCTGAACTGAGTAGTCGTTACGTGTTTTTCGAATTTCGAGATTCCTACGTTCTATCTTTATGGACATTCGATGTACGTTTCAGTCATAGCCATATCATGGCTATGGTACACTAAGAATAAATCATAAAAAAGTTCCATGTGTTCATTTTGGTAAATCTTTTGATCGTTCTTGCCTCTGACTTTCTTTGGTAATCCGACGTATTTAGTAAACTGATAATTTTGAATCGAACCTGTCAGTCTCCCAAGGAGTTATTACACTATCGTATTACACTATCCCTACAAGAGATACTGTGTCAGTTAATTATTCTTTGTGCATTCCTTTCAATTACGTTATCAATTATTCAAGAACATGTAGAAAGTTACATTATAAGGAGGGATGGTAAAAAAAAGTTCGTGGTACAATCACGAAGATATTTTCAAAATGTTTATGAAATATCTTTTAAGTTTTATAGAAACTTGACGAATGATATGCCAAGAGTGTTGAAGAGAAGGATTAATTCTTGAAATGGAATGAATGTTTCATGGTTCTAAGTTATTTACTTGTTATTGGGCCTGAGAACTTTTCTGCAATCTCCCACATCTTCTTCATGATTTCTCTATCACATTTCATTGCTGTGACGGAAACAAATTTATTTTAACGTTAATGGTCGACGTTCAAGTTGACTTAAAAAATAAAAAGATTTATTCTAAACAGAGTCAAAATCCTCCCAGGTTTGATTCTGTTGCTACACGATTTTGTAGTGCACCTGACCCTAGGAAATGAAATCGGTAATTCAACTTCAATTCCAGAACGAGGCTGTTTGCGTTTCACTCTTTGCTAATGCCCTTCGGAAAAGCATGAATCCTACTCTTCTTTTTCCAATGCTAACAAGGATCTTTAGTTATGGCAAGGCAACCAGTCGAGGAGAAGGAAAACTCTGAATTCAAATTCACCTGACCAACTTTAAAATTGACCTTGAGTCATGTACAGGCCATGGTGGAGAGTTTATGTAAATACGTACGCCATCTTTCAAAAGCCGGTTATAACCCCGTCGTATGTGCCGTGGTGAAATGGTTATCGTCGTAGGAAATGAACACGGTGACTCGAGTTCAAATCCTGGACGAGAATGATTGCATTTCACATAGCACTAATACCCTTGGGAAAGGTATGAATCCAATAATTCTCTCTCCAGCTATGGGTAAATAGTAGGGCAGACTAGGTTCTTCAGCCTTGGTGGGGCAACTAGTCTGGGAGAAGGAAAACTCCTCTGAATTCAAAGCTGTTAAACTCCGCTTAAAAATTGACCTTGTATCATATCCTGCCCGAGCGGAGGGGTTGGGTAAATAGGATAACCACGTCGTATGAATAAATGTTTCTTGGACTACTACAACTGGGACACAAAGAATCGTTTTGGGAACTCACAATACGATATGCACTCGTTAGAAATGGTGAAACTAGAATGTTAAACATCATTTGAGAATAGATCCGCTTACAACCGATTTAACACTTGCCGCACGTGTTACTCCTTATTCTTAAAGGTCCCTACACCATGACGCCTTTCAACTTGACCCTACATTGTATCTTGCCTTTTACCCAAAGATTGATATTTACTGGGATCCAGTTATTCAAAAATTGATTACCAGGATTCAGCTATCAATCATCATAAATTGCTACATTGATTCTTTTATGACGTAAATATTGGAAAGTCACGAGAATTAGATTTGGGGCTTCAAAGGGGAAAAATGCAAAAAAACTATTAGTTTTCGGCATTATTATAATTGAATGAGATAGATAGATAGATAGATAGATAGATAGATAGATAGAAAGAAAGAAAGAAGAAAAGAAACAGACAGATAAATAGAAGAAAAGAGATAGATAGATAGATAGATAGATAGATAGATAGATAGATAGATAGATATAAAGAAGAAAAGAAACATAGATAGATAGATAGATATAGAGAAGAAATAGATAGGTAGATAGATAGATAGATAGATAGATAGATAGATAGATAGATAGATAGATATTGAAGAGAATTAGATAGATAGATAGATAGATAGATAGATAGAAGAAAAGAAACAGATAGATAAATAGAAGAAAAGAGATAGATAGATAGATAGATAGATAGAAGAAAAGAAACAGATAGATAAATAGAAGAAAAGAGATAGATAGATAGATATAAAGAAGAAAAGAAACATAGATAGATAGATAGATAGATAGATAGATATGAATAGAATGAGACTAAGAATAACAGATGATAAACAGAGAAAGATAGGTAATGTGTTTCTTACAACTTTTCCCTGATTATGATGAAATATTCATTATATTGGAGGTGCCCGTGGTGTAATGGTTATCGTCGTAGGAAATGGACACGGCGACTCGAGTTCAAATCCTGGAGGAGACTTATTGCATTTCACATAGCACTAATACCCTTGGGAAAGGTATGAATCCAATTATTCTCCCTCCAGCTATAGGTAAATAGTAGGACAGACTGGGTTCTTCGGCCTTGGTGGGGCAACTAGTCTAGGAGAAGGAAAACTGTGAATTCAAACCTGTTAAACTCCGCTTAAAAATTGACCTTGTGTCATATCCTGCCCGAGTGGAGGGGTTGGTAAATAGGATAATGAAATATTCATTGACTTTCATCTGAATTTTCTTCTTTCATATATCATTATGCATTTCATATTATCAATTTTCTGTTGGCCTCTCTATTGTTTATATTACAGCACTTAACTATTTTTATGGATAGTTATCTTGCTTTTGAGCACCTCTGGCTGTGTAATGGTTAACAAGCTAGACTAGCAAACTTTCACGAGTGAGTTCGATTCTTATCGGATGCCCCCTTCATACGGCCTTATGTGCCACGTCTGAACAAACCGCTTAGTAAATTATTACTTATCATTCTTTTCAAAGACCTATTTGGAATTTCTTAAAAGATAGAAAAATAAACGGATTGAGATGATTATGCTACAAAAACGGCTGTGAGATAGATAGATAGATAGATAGATAGATAGATAGATATGAATCGATTGATGGTTTTATCAGTTTAGACCAATAAAATCTACCGCGCTCGCAGCTTGAATGTGTTACTGTTTTATAAATTATCACATGAAATCTTTTTTCCGTGTACATCGTTGATAATAAATGAAGACGTTTTCATCTCAATCGCCGAGTTGGATAATACAGAGAGAAGGTGAGTGAGAAAAAGAGTGAAAGACAGAAGAGGGAGAGAGAGTGAGTGAGAGAGAGAGAGAGAGGGAGAGAGAAAGAGAAGAGTGATATATATGGGTAAAGAAGGGCGTGAGAGAGAAGGGCAGAAGAAATATGTACGAGGATCATTAAATAAGTTTCCAGACTTTTTTCGTATGAGCACTTTTATTGATAGTGCACACATGAAATTCTAGTCCCCTTCGAAGTAATCTCCTCCGGCTGCAATGCACTTGTTGTACCGTTCCAACAACTTCTGGAAGGCCCCATGGAGGTCCTCTTGTGTGAGCGTGTCAATAACCTTCGTCACAGCCTCTTTCATCTCCTCAATGTCTCATAAAGACAGCCTCTGAGCTTAGAGAATAACCAAAAGTCACAGGAAGCAAGGTCTGGACTATAGGAAGGGTGAGGAACTGTCTTGATGCCGATCTTGGTCAAATAGTCTGTGACAAGGATGGAGTTGTGGACTGGTGCATTGTCCTGGTCGAAACGCCACTGACCCGATTTGAAGAGTGCTGGCCTCTTCCGATGGAATCTCTTCCTGAACTCCCTTAAAACCTCAACATAGTAACCCTAACCCTAACCCTTTGGTCAATCAACTGTGGTGTATTGACTTCCTTACTCCTCCCACACCTCTCATTATCCCTCACAGACTCCTTGCCTTCTTTGAATCTCTTATGCCACTCAAAAAACTGATGTTCGATTCATGCAAGATGCTCCAAAAGCGGTCTGAAGCATTCCGTACGTTTCTGTGACATTTTTTTCCAAGTTTAAAACAGAATTTTATTGCATATCGTTCTTCTAAAGTGTCCTTACGTCCAGATTGCATTTTTGAAATTCACCAGCTGTAACAATCAGGCTTTTCTATGGTGTATTCTAATTCCTACTATAGCTGTTCATTTGAACGTGAATTCATAAAAATTGGTCAGTCATCTCATAAGATGTCTAGCAATAACATACTGAATTTTCAAGAGAATGAAAGACAGACAATGACATGACAAATGACGAAGTCAGTGGTTGTCGTTGCAAAAGAAGAGATTTACTATTTCTGTATCGGTGGTAAAGCTCGTGACACTCAGGAAATTCTAAATACCTGATGAATTTCAAAGGTTATTGGTAGAGGATGATGGGTGAGAAGAGAGACTTTGATACGTACCTGTATGGTTGAATTATCAATTGTAGTACACACACACACACACACACACACACACACACACACACAAATACGAGGGTCGTTCAAAAAGATTTGTATAAGCCTCACCTACACAGAAATTAAGACAGGAATCTGAATTTTTATCATTTTTTTTTTATAACAAGTGGAAGTGTGATCCCATAACAAAAAATCTTCAGTTATAGTTATTTTTGAGAGAGGCTCAGAACATTTTTGAACGACCCTCGCGCGCGTGTGTGTGCGTGTGTATAGGTGCACAAATAATTCTGAAGACTGAAAAATACATCCATTTTGAAATAAAAAAATAATTGTCAGCTGAATGTTCTTTTTTCTTAATGCACTCAATGCTACAATTATCTACTCATTTCGTAGATGAAACAGTAATATTTCGAATAAAAATTCGAATAACAATTGTATCAGTGATATATATATATATATATATATATATATATATATATTCTCTCAAATATAAATGACAATAACATTCAGTATTTTCTGTGTCCAAAAGAATCTATTACACACACACACACACACACACACACACACACACACACACACTTATATATGTATTCGAGTATGTGCCTGAGCGTTTTTATACATGTGCGTCGGTGTGTATGTGTGTGTGCATGAGTATATCTTTGTGTGTGTGGTTTTGTGTGTATGTGAGTATGAGTATGTGTGTATGAGAGTGAGAGAGCGAGAGAGAGAGAGAGAGAGAGAGAGAGAGAGCACACGCATATCCAGACCGTACAGACAGCAAAATTACTAATTGAACAGAACTACTTTATGGCCTCCATTGTCCGATAAGCAAATAGGAATGGCGCCAATTTGTTACTGAAAAGAAACAATGTTTTCACAAATAACTGCTTATCATTGCCCTAGTTACTTGCCCTTTTTTTCCCAACTTGCTCCAACCATTATCCCTTTGGCAGTTGTATTTATATTATTTAACGTACCCCCTTAAAGGAGAAAAGACTCATTTTTCATTAAGATTTTTTTGTTTTGTTTTACTAATGCATAAAAAATAACTTAATTTTCTATAACAGACTGAAATTTCATCTCAGAATTCAAATGCTTAAAAAGATGACGTATTTTGGAAAGTAAAAATATTTTATTGCTGATTAAAAAATATATTTTAAGTTGCCGTTTTAAGTTTTCATCTATCATTTTTGCATATCGATAACATATATTTTGAGTATATATCAACGAAAATTCATTATTCAACAACCCTTACAATGATACTTACAAAGAAACCTTAATTTTTATTATACACTAATCTATTCAATTTAGTTGATTGCTTGGTTTATTTTACGGCACCTCAACCCATCTAGGATTATTTTATGCCAAGAAGTTAAGGAATATTATTTATTGTTCATTTTTATGAGCATATATTCCAGTAGCTGTTTCTTTTAAGTTTTTTGCACACAGTAATATAATATCAAGTATTCCTATCTAATACAAATAATTTGTACACAGTTATATGGTTTCAAGTATTCATATCTAATACTAATAATTATATGGTTTCAAGTATTCCTATCTAAAACTAATAATTATATAGTTTCATGTAATTATTTCTCTTTAATAATAGTGATTTGTTTGCACGCAGTTATAAAGTTTCAAGTTGTTACGAATAAACTATTCTTAATACAAATGATTTACAATTATATGACATCAAGTATCCCCATCGAATATGAATTCTTTTTAACTTTTTTATAATTTGATCTATAGATAGGATACTACGAGGAACGACCACTCCGGCCAGATTTGACAAGGGAGTAATAACAATGAAGGGGTACTCCACACTAGTCAAATCTCCATCAGATGTAATTGAGTATCATACCCAAAATATCCCCTTTTTTTTGGGGGGGGGGTGAGAGTTCATACAAGTCCATAAGAGTCAGCATATTCTAAGCTCCTCTGACAAGATGGCACTCAATTTTTTGAAATTTTGATCGTTTTACCTTCCGGCCTTCTTCAATTACTTTTTATAGGCGGTAATTTCGGAAATATTTCATCATCTCAGAATTGTCCAGTCGGCTGGGACTGTAGAATACACCGACTTCAACTCTGCAGAGGGGTAACTCCGCCCCAATAAGTGTCCTGTATATGACAAAAAAACAATCTGATGGTGAGATTCCAGTGATACTGAATCTTTGGGGAATGCGGAGTACCCCTTCATTGCCATCACTCCCCAGTCCACTCTGGCCCGGAGGAGTAGCACCTGTTAAGGGTCCTATCTATGGGTTAAATAGAACTAAACTGTGGTTTCTTGACTTTACTGGGTTTTTTTTGCATTCGAACTGCGTATTTATGCTAAACTGAATTGTTTAAAAAAGAACTGTTTTGACATTTAAACTGCGTACATATTCTGAAGTGAATTGCCCGAAATAGAACTGTTTTGGTCTCTAAACTGTGTACTCATGCTAATCTGAATTATCTGAAATAAAGCTGTTTTGACATTAACTCTGTGTATTGCCCAGTTGGCTGGGACTATATAATACACTGACTGCTTCTCTGAAGAGGGGTAAGACCCCCTCCCCAACGAGTGTCCTGGCTATGACACTAAACAATCTGATGGTAGGTTTCCAGTGATGCTGACGCTTTGGGGAATACGGAGCACCTCTTCATTGCCATTGCTCCCAGATCCACTCTGCCCCGGAGTAATAGTACCTGATAGGATCCTATCATTGGTTTAAATATAACTAAACTGCATACTTATGCTAAACTGAATTGTTTAAATTAGAACTGTTTGACTAAACTGAATAGCTTGAAAAAGAAATGTTTTTGACAATAAAACTGTGTACTTACATTTAAACAGCGTATTTATGCTAATCTGAATTGTTTGAAATGGATCTGTTTTTGACATTGAAACTGTACATACGCCAAACTGAATTGTTTAATATAGAACTGTTTTGACATTTAACTGTATGTAAACAAAATCTGTACGTATACTAAACTGAATTAACATAAATAGAACTGTTTGACTAAACCGAATAACTTGAAATAGAAGTGTTTTTGACAATTAAACTGTGTACTCATGCTAAACTGGTTTGTTTGAAATAGAACTGATTATTCGTATCAGAATGAATTTGGCGTTAAATAACCTACAAAGGTTGCCATAAACCCAAACAACCAACCAACCAGCCGAACATTTCAGAAATTTAGATAAAACTATCAGAATTGTGTAAGGGAGAGTTACCGAAGTTTACTTGCTAATGCGCCCAACTGCAGCCTCGAAATAAGCGAGTTCGCTTTCCATTCGACCTATTACGTTTACTTTCAGACTAAAACCCGTGGGAAAGGCATGAACCCTCTTATCCTCCAAGCTATGGGGAGTTAAATTGTATTACTGCTGTTCTTCTACAAGGATAGTTTTGGCATTGAATAACCCACAAAAGATGATATGTCATTAAAAAGAAAGATTTGTTTAAACACATTATGCGGATTTTAATAGGATGATTAATTTTCTTACGTGTAATTCCTTTTATTAAAATGATTTGTTACTTTTAGTCCAAACACTCACTTTGTTATTCTACCATCCTTTTTATTATCATTATTTTCACTAAGTTGCTGTTTGTCAAAATCTTTTACGGAGTCTTTTAAAAAAAGCAAATGAATTGTTTTTAGAAAATTACTGGACATATTAAATAGAGAGAGGGTTTTTTTTTCAAATTGACCAGTGCTTATTAGCACGATCTTTTGTATTTCAAATAGAAATGAGTTTCTGGGGATTTTCGGAATATCTAATATCAGCATTTTTTTCTTAACCCTCCCAGTGCTTCTATTACAACTGGAATTTTGGTTGTATTTAAATGCTCGTTTCTGGCAATTTCTAATTCCAGGTCCATATATTTTAAGTATACCAAACTATTGAGATGTTTTTTGTTGTCTTTTTTTAAAATCCGATGAGATGGTCATGTCTCTGCCATTGCATTTATGTTCTTTAAAGTATTTTATCCGCTCAGACCAAAGTGATTATTATTATTATTATTATTAATTGATTCTTTTGAAAGTTTTCACACAAGTATTAGTTGATGGTTTCTCACAGGAGTTTTTGTGACAGCAAGTCTCCTCAAATCTCCAGGACTCTTCTCAGTATTCTGGTCGACCTGAATAATGCTATAATTTCGATGGTTTCCTCTTGTCCTTTTATTCCCTAGTTCTCTAGTCCCTCTGACTGTACCGAGTGCACCAATTACAATTGGTATCACCGTCACTTTCGTGTTCCATAGTTTTTTCAGTTCTTTAGCAAGGTCTTGGTATTTATCTCTCTTCTCTCTTTCTTTCAGTTTTACCATTATTATTATTATCATTATTATTATTATTTACTCCTTTAGAGTTTTTCACATCAGTGTTAGCTGATGGTTTTTCACTGGAGTTTAAATGACAGCAAGTCTCCTCAAGTTCTCAGGACTCGTCTCAGGATTCTGGCCGTTCTTAGCAATGCTGTCATTTGAATAGTCTCTACCCGTCCGCCAACTTCCAAGTCCTGCAGGCCTTTTAATAATCCTTTAGTTATTGTGCCTAACGCACCAATCACAATTGGTATAATTGTCACTTTCATGTTCCACAGCTTTTTCAATTCTCTAGCAAGGTCGAGGTACTTATCCTTATCTTCACTTTCCTTCAGATTTATTCTGCATTATTATTATCATTATTATTCATTGAAAGTTTTTCACATCAGCTAACGCTGATGGTCTTTCACTGGGGTTTGAGTGACAGCAAGTCTCCTCAAGTCTCCAGGACTCTCATCAGTATTCTGGCCGATCTCAATAATGCTGTAGTTTGGATGGTTTCCACTTGTCTTCTTATTTCCAAGTCCTTCAGTCTCGATACCAATTCTTAGGTGACTGTACCAAGAGCACCAATTACAGTTGGTATAAACGTCACTTTCATGTTCCACAGTTTCTCCAATTCCCTAGCAAGGTTGAGGTATTTATCATTCTTTTCACTTTCTTTCAATTTTACTCTGCGGTCAACCGGGACAGCAAAGTCCACAATTTTGCATGTTCTCTCTTTTTTTAGATTGATTATTATTATAAGGTCTAGTCGTCTGGCTGAGATTAAGTGATCCGTTTGTATGCCAAAATCTCAGAGGAGTTTGTGAGAGTCATTCTTCAGGACATATGTTAAATTGTGCATATACCATTAGTTCGTATCGTCAAATTTAAATTTTTTTACACAATTACCAGTGGATAACTTTTCCCACCCAATCGTTTCTTGTCTTATTCTCTTTCTGTACTAATTTGCTGCATTCGCTTATTATATGAGTGACGATTTCGTCCTCATCACCACATAACCAACATTTGCTGTTTTGTTACGTCTTATCTATTCGTGCTTTGATATGATTGGTTCTTTTAGAATTGAAGGTGTACGGGCAAAAAACCAACAAGTGACATTAATATTTGTCGACTTTACCAAGGCCTTCGATTCCATTCACAGAGGAAAGATGGAACAAATCCTACTAGCGTACGGCCTACCTAAAGAAACCGTAACAGCAATAACGATTCTCTATAGAAACACCAAAGTAAAAGTACGATCACCAGAGGGAGACACAGAATACTTTGACATTGTAGCAGGAGTACTACAAGGGGACACGCTAGCTCCATACCTCTTTATCATTTGTCTAGACTACGTACTTAGAACATCAACTGACAAAATCTGAGAGAACGGCTTCGAGCTGACAAAGAAAAGAAGCAGAAGGTACCCCGCAAAAACAATTACCGACGCTGATGACATAGCGATACTGGCGAATACACCCGACCAAGCCGAAACACTACTACATAGTTTGGAACGAGCAGCCGCAGGCATAGGCCTCTATGTCAATGCACACAAAATGGAATATATGTGCTATAATCAAACGGGGGACATCGCCACTCTAGACGGAACCCCTCTTAAACTAGTAGACAAATTCACTTACCTCGGAAGCAGCGTCGCATCAACCGAAAAGGACATCAACACGAGGTTAACGAAAGCATGGACAGCTATCAATAGGCTATCGAGTATATGGAAATCAGACCTAACCGCTAAAATGAAACTCAGTTTCTTCCAGGCAGCGGTCACATCGATACTGCTATATGGATGCACTACATGGACTCTAACAAAACGGCCGGAGAAGAAGCTAGACGGCAATTACACAAGAATGCTACGAGCAATCTTGAACAAGTCCTGGCGGCAACACCCCACAAGACACCAACTGTACGGCCACCTGCCTCCTATCACGAAAACTATTCAAGTTAGACGAACCAGACATGCAGGACACTGCTGGAGAAGCAGGGACAAACTCATAAGAGATGTACTCTTATGGACCCCCACACATGACCGTGCAAAAGCAAGACGACCAGCATGAACATATATTCAGCAACTATGTGAGGATACAGGATGTTGTCCTGAAGACCTGCCTGAGGCGATGAACGATAGGGAAAAGTGGCGAGAGAGGGTCAGGGATATCCGTGCTACTAGCACGACATGATGATGATGAGAATTGTTTAGCGCTGCTATCTGGAGTGATTCAGTTTCTCTCTAAAGATTTCCCTTTCTTAGCTGCATCAATGTTTTCTTGTGTGAGATGTTGCTTATTAGTCACTTAAAACGTCCAGAGTAGAGTTGTTTTTCTTCCCATTTTTGTTCTGTTGGTCCTCGTGGTGTCAGTATTGTTTCTGGTGTCTGTAATCAGACTTCTTCCTTCACGGTTTTGTATGTCGTCTTCAAGTCGTCAAGTCGTCGTATTGATGCGTCAACACTGTCTTCAATGCTGGTAAGTCCTCTTCCTCCTTCTTTATTTGACTCTTATAATCTGTCAACCTCATTTCCAGGATGTAAGGTCTTATGCATGGCCATTAGTTTTCTTGTTCTCTGGTCCATTTGTTTAAGTTCTTCTCTGGTCCACTTCAAGAATGGTCTCGAATATCTTACAATGCGGACAGCCTAGATATTGATTCCTTTGGTAAGGTTTCTGCTATTATCATTATTGCGATAGTTTTTTCACATCAGCTAACGCTGATGGTCTTCCACTGGAGTTTGAGTGACAGCAAGTTTCCTCAAGTCTCCAGGACTCTTCGCAGTATTCTGGCCGTTCTCAATAATGTTGTTGTTCGGATGGTCTCCACTCGTCCGCCAACTTCCAAGTCCTCCAGTCCCTTTAGTAATCCTTTAATTATTGTACCAAAGGCACCAATTACAATTGGTATAATTGTCACCAGCATGTTCCATAGTTTTTTCAATTCCATAGCAAGGTCGAGGTACTGATCCTTCTTTTCACATTCTTTCAGTTTTATTCTGTGGTCAGCCGGGAAAGCAAAGTCGACAATTTTGCAAATTCTCTTTTTTTCTTGTTGATTATTATTAGGTCTGGTCTTCTGGCCAAGATTCGGTGATCCGTCTGTATGTCAAAATCCCATAGGAGTTTATGTGTATTATTTTCAAGGGCAGGTCCTGGGTTGTGCATATACCATTTGTTGGCATGACAAATTTAAATTTCTTGCAGATCTCCCAGTGTATCACCTTGCCGACCCAGTCGTGTCTAGTCTTATATTCCTTCTGTGCTAATTTGCTGCATTCGCTTATCATGTGATTGATCGTTTCATCTCTGTCGCCGCATAGCCTACATTGGCTATTTTGTTGAGTCTTATCATTTCTCGCTTTGATATGATTGGTTCTTACGGCATTATCTTGTGCTGCTATTAGGAGAGATTCTGTTTTTCTCTTAAAGTTTCCCTTTCTTAGCCATATCCAGGTTTTGTCGTGTGAGATGTTGTTTTTTAGTCGTTTAAAACGTCCATAGGGTTGTTTTCCTTCCCATTTTTGTTTCCTAGTTATTATCATTCTGTTGTCCATCGTGTTATCAGTATCGTTTCTGATGGCTGTAACCAGTCCGCCTTCGTGTTTTTCTATGTAGTCTTCGAGTCACCGTATCGATGCGTCAACGTTGTTTTCAATGCTGGCAAGTCCTCTTCCTCCCTCTTTTCTTGATACATATAGTCTGTCAACATCGTCACTGGGATGTAATGCCTTATGCATTGTCATTCATTTTCTTGTTCTTTGGTCCATTTGTTTAAGTTCATCTCTGTTCCGTTGCAGAAAGGGTCCAGAATATCTAACGTGGGATACAGCCCAAGTATTTATTCCTTTGATAAGGTTTCGGTAAGAGAGTTTTGTCTCAAATAGTTTTCTAGTTCTCCTGAGATATTCTTTTTGAATTTTGTCTTTCATTTCCATTTGTTTGATGGTGTCAGCCTCCAAGATGCCCAAGTATTTGTAGGTTTCGTTTTCTCCGAGCGTTCTAATTTTGTTTTGATTTAGTAGTTTCATTCTATCAGTTATATGTCGCTTGCCATTTTTCGTGACAAGCATGGCACATTTTTCTATGCCAAATTCCATTCCTATGTTCTGACTGTATATTCTAACTGCGTGTATTAGAGTTTCCAGTTCTTTTTCATTTTTTGCAAATAGTTTGATGTCATCCATGTACATTAAATCCGGCTGTGCATTTTCTGAGTATGTGGTTAAGTGGCATCATGGCAATTATGAATAGTAAGAGTGATGAGCATCTCTTTGGAAAATACCTCTTTGGATTTTTGTTTCAGCTAAGCTTCTTCCTGCTGTCAATTTCACTCTCCAGGTTTTCATGGTTTTATCGATAAAGTTTATGACTTCATGTGATATTTTGTACATTTTGAGGCAGTTTATTATCCAGCTTTGCGAAACCATATCAATTTGCCTTTTTGTAATCAATCCAAGCCGTATCTAGATTTTTTCGTCTGGTCTTGCTCTCATTTAGGATGTGTTGATCTATGTAAAGTAACTCTGCTGTGCCTCTGGATCCTATGCAGTATCCTTTCTGTTCGTCAGCGAACAAACCGCGTTTTGTTAGCGAGTAGTAAATCTCTTCCCTTATTTGTGCTGTTAATACTTTCCACATTATTGGTAGGCAAGTTATGGGTCTAATTGTTTTGGGCAGTTCCTTTGTTTGGGTCCTTTTGTATCAACGTGGTCCTTCCTTTGGTCATCGATTCGGGTATGTGTGTTCTTTGTTGGCATTTATTCATTTCTAGTGCAAGTCTGTCGTGAGTGGAGGTGAATTTATTATTATTATTATTCAGGTTGCCAAGTCTCTTCTAAGTGTTCAATAGTGCTTTTAGGGCCGTTCCAACGGCATGAACTATTTATTTGTAACAGCGTTAACTCCATGTTTCACAGCTTTTTCAGCTCTCTAGCAAGATCCAAGTATTTGTCTATATTTTAACTTTCTTTTATTTTCATTCTGTGGTCCACAGGAACATCAATATCCCCTAGATGTTAAGTTATTTTCTTGGTGCTAATTAACACTAGATCTGGCCTTCTAGCTGATATTTGGTTATCCGTTTGTGTCTTACAGTTCCATAGAATTTTCTAATACTCTTCGCCGAGATGAATAAAACAACTTGATGTGATGGCAAGAATCGAAAAATGATTTAATGAGGAATTCTCTTAACAGGGAAATGTTTTCATTAATCAGTTGTTGAGTTCGATAGATAATGTAGTGACGATCCAAATACCGTTCTATTACGATCGCTATCTGGCTAATTTTAGTGACGCCTATATCTTGAGCTTTCGTTGCCTCATCAGTAAGGAAATATCACGGTAAGATATTTCCCCAAGGATTGGAGACGCAAGTTTTGTAGAGCGTTTATTTTCATTTTGCAGTATTTTCGATTCATTTAGCTTATTTAATGTTCTTAGAATAACAAAAGAAAGGCAATAATTTAATATCCATTGCATTTGGTTTGGTTTGGTTTCTTTGTTTAATGGTATATCAACCTTTGTAGGTTATTTAATGCCAAAGCCATTCTCCTAGGAGAACAGTAGTGGTACTATTTAATCCATAGCTGGGAGGATAAGGGGGTTCATACCTTTCCCAAGGGTATTTGCCCGAAAGTGAACGTAATAGCGCGACTGGAGTACGAACCCGCTTACTATGATTTCGCAATCCATCGCTTTAACGATTACACGTCGAGGACACCCCCTCCATTTGATTTGTATCTTTACCTAAATATTTTTTACAAACGGATATTTGTCTCCAGCGAGGCCTTTCTCACTTCTTTCGATGGCCGTCTTCTTGTGCTTGCCTCAGCCATGTCTTACCAACAAACTTCACTATATAATCTCTCCATCTTCTATAGGTCGTTTTTTTTAAGAGCTAATTATTTCTTGGAAATTATTCTTTCAATATTTGGTACCATTTGCCATGTGTCCGGCCCAATTTTATTTTTGATGTTTAAAAACTTTTGTTTTGTTTACTAATATAAGTTGATTACTTTTCGTGTCTTTAGAGTTGTGTCTATATTTTCCCTTTTTGTTTATCAAAGTGCAAGGTGCATGAAAAAGAACATTTAAATAACCCCGCCAAACCAAATACTTAAAAACCTTTTCATGAATTCGCATGCCCAAATTCATCAAGATTGGTTTATTGGTAACAAGCAAATAAACGAAGAAAATTATATATTATCATAATTTTATATAATAATTATCCATTTAATAGTCATATTTTGTATAATATAATCATATAATATTATTTAATGATATCATAATTATTATATGTTATACAATATAATAGTATATAATTATACTCAGGTGAGTCAAAAGTTTTGCAATATTTTGGTAGTATGTGAGGCACAACTCGGCAGCTCCGGATACTTTTGTCGAGGTCGTGAAGCTGACGAATACCGAGCTCGCCTGATACTCTCTGAGTGATACTTGGAAGATTTGCCTCTATGGATAGAGCACGGTCTTGGAATCCACAGTTTTTGCCTTATCTGATCTTATCCGATTGTCAAGATTCTTGTGACCCAAGCAAAAATTCTTGAACCATGTACTGTTTATTGTACTGCAGTCAATTTCACCTTCAACTTTCACCTTCAACAAATGTTTTGGGTTACCTTCCACAGTGTGACATTATGGCTCAGTTTAAACTCATTAAAGCATCAGTGTTCGAATTAGACAATGTTGCATATTCATATGTGTGGCTTTAAAATCACATATGGCGAGAAGCAATGCCCCACCAAAAACTACCACGACATTACCAACCACAAGGGGTACCTAGCACAGCTTGAACTCCAGTCACGTGATGTACGCGCCCCAAACTGACACGTACCAAAATATTGCCAAACTTTTCACTGACTCTAGTACATACAACCCCGGGCAAAAATATCAACTCATCACTTAAAAATATAGATTGACCCAAATAGAATATTATATAAATTATGTAATATATGATGATTGAATAATATTAAATATTAGGTTAGTATCTCATTTCTTTTGGCTAATGTACGTGTGTGTTTGGTTTGTTTTCTTTATTTAATGGCATATCAACTCTTTTTAGGTTATTTAATGCCAAAGCCATTCTCATAGAAGAACAATAGTGGTACTCTTTAACCCATAGCTGGGAGGATAAGGGGTTCATACCTTTCCCAGGGGTATTTGCCCGAAAATGAACGTAATAGTGCAAATGGAGTTCGAACTCGCGTACTACGATTCCGCAGTCCATCGCTTTAAACATTACACCACGAGGACACCCCCGTGTGTGTGTGTGTGTGTGTGTGTGTGTGTGTGTGTGTGTGTGTGTGTGTGTGTGTGTGTGTGTGTGTGTGTGTGTGTGTGAAATTTCTTTGAGATAAACAATGAAATAGTTGCTATACCTGATGCTTTCATTAAGCACGAGACTTCATTAAGCTCGAGACTGCTTTAAGCACGAGACTTTATCAATTCCTGAAATTCTCACTTCAAAAGTCACGGGATTTTTTTTTAATTAACATTTTAGAAAAATAATTTTAAACATATAAACATTCATCTTTGATTCTGAATTTAATACAACCAGGGAAATACTAAAAATTCCTTTCATAAAAGCTTTTATTTTTTTATCTATTCATTTATTATTATTTATTATTATTATTTTATATTTTTATACAATGAATTTCAGCTTATTTTCCAACAAAGATATCTTAAAGCAAAACAATTTTTGTCAACCCACGTGAATTCTTCAAAGACTTAGATTAATTCAGGGAACCAATGATGGCTCATAGCTTCATTAAGTAAGAAGGATGACAAATCATTATGAACATAGATCATTATTTTTCTAATGATACAATTATCAGAAATATTATATATATATATATATATATATATTTAAGAAAAAACCAAAGACCGGTTAATTTAGGATTATAAATTTATTTCCATCCTGTTTTTCAGTTTCTGGTGTGAACCAAAAACACGAAGAAAAAAAAAAATTTTACAGGACTTCTTCAGATCCAATTGATAATTAATTAAAACAGAATAGACACGTGGGGTGGAGTGGGGGGATGAGATTCAGGAGTTACCTCCTCGTTTTATTGAATTTCCGTTTTATTTCAATTTTCAAATTTCTTCTGTCAGTTATAATTACGGTAATTTAACTTTTTTATTTATTTGTTTAATTTATTTTCGTTCGATAATTAACTTTTAAGAGGAATATTAATGCTTATATTAATTTCGATACCATTTAATTAGCGACCTATTTTTTATGTGCATATGTTGGATACGTTTTTTTTTTCCTGGTTTCACTATTTATTTCTATGTTTTTAAATTTCTATAGTTTAAATTTATATATATATATATATATATATATATATATATATATATATATATATATATATATATAAGACAACATCATCTAAAATCGTTTGGAAATGGTTTAAAGATCTTTGAGAGTTTACCGTGCCGGGATACTTTCTTACTGATTTTTTATAGAGGCTCAGATAGTAGGCTCCATTAAAATTAGTTATATAACTATTGTAATAGAAAGGGATTAGGCACGTCCTTGCATTATCGGTCTGTGAAATCACAAGGTCCTTTATTTAGGATGTGTAAAGATAAACGTACGTTTCTAAATTTGTTTTCCCGCCACCACAGATATAGATGCAGATTTATCTCAGCATCAATGGCAACGAATCCAAATGATATCTGGTTTTTATTCCTCAAAACATTAAGGTTGAAGACAACAAAAACACTTCCCTGTAATGGGAATTTCTCATTAAATTATTTTTCGATCTCCGCCATAACATCAAGTTGTTTTATTTATCTACACAAGGAGTATTAGAAATAATATTTTTAAATTCTCTGGAACTGTGAAACACAAACGATCACCAAATCCCGGCTTGACGGCCAGACCTAGTGTTAATTAGCACTAAGAAAATAACTTGACATCTCGGGGATTTTGACGTTTCAGAATGAAAATGAAAGAATGTGAAAAGATCTTCAGATAGAGCTTGAAGAAAAGGCCATGGAACATGAAGTTAATGCTGGTAACAATTATAGTTGGTGCCCAAGAAATGGTCTCCAAAGACCTCAAAAAGAGAATTGGGGAAATGAATATTACCATCAATAATTTGATACATTGATCCTAAAGTATTTCATTCACCGCAGTAAATGTCATTTAATCCGAAGTGATATCCAAAAGGCCGAAAGAATTCGAACAGCGGTCATGAAGTAAATATAGCTCGAACATTTGCGGATATCGTTTATAGGGGTTACTCTCTCTCTCTCTCTCTCTCTCTCTCTCTCTCTCTCTCTCTCTAACGAGTGTCCTGTTTATGACACTAGACAATCTGATGGTACTATTTACCAACCCCTCCGCTCGGGCAGGATATGACACAAGGTCAATTTTTAAGCGGAGTTTAACAGCTTTGAATTCACAGTTTTCCTTCTCCTGGACTAGTTTGCCTAACCAAAGCTGAAGAACCTAGTCTGTCCTCCTATTTACCCATAGCTGGAGGGAGAATAATTGGATTCATACCTTTCCCAAGGGTATTAGTGCTATGTGAAATGCAATCAGTCTCGTCCAGGATTTGAACTCGTGTCGCCGTGTCCATTTCCTACTACGATAACGACTACACCACGGGCACCTCCAGCCAATCTGATGGTGAGACTTCAGTAATGCGGGAGCTTTGGGGAATGCGGAGTACTCCTTTATTGCCATTGCTCCTAGGTCCACTCTAGCCCGAAGTGTAGCACCTGATAGAGTCCTATCTATTGATCAAATAGAACTAAACTGTGTGCTTGAGCTAAACTGAAGAGTTCGAAATAGAACTGTTTTTACATTTAGATATAAAAGCAGTTCTATTTCTTTTAAATGTATGAACAGTTTCTATTTCTGTGTGTAAACAAAAAACTGTACTTATGCTAAACTGAATTGTTTGAAATAGAACTGTTTATATGCATAAAATGAATTTGGCATTAAATAACCAACAATGGGTGTTATGCCATAAAACAAAACAAAATAAAACCAAGCCTAACTCTAAACAGGTTGTCATGCCATTAAAATCAATTGGTCATTCAGCCATTGATCTTTATTTTGTGCTCTTTTTAAATATTGTTTTATCTGCTTAATGATATTTTTTTTATTGAACCCCGTTTATTTTGTTATTGTTAATCCTGTCATTTCAGTTTTTACTCGGACTTCAAAGTTTTTTTTTGTTATTAAACGAACGGTAGTACAATTACATAGAAAGTTATCTATATATAAGTTAGTGGCCGTGCACATTGTTTCAAATGAGAAATGTTTTCACAAAAATTGTTTGTTCGTTTTTCGATAAAAGACTAGCTTTTTAAATTTTATAAAAATTGATGATAAAAAATTATCTGTTTGCATAAATATCGAAATAATTAGATATTTTTGTATCATCAAACATCTCTTCGTCATTTCAGGAAAATACTTTAAGATTTTTATAATGAGTCTAGAAAATGCAAAAATTCATTAAAATAAAAAATGTTTCATATGAAATGTTTGTTTATCATAACCACTTTGAGTTTTAATTTTATAAATTGGAATTTAGAAGTTTTATTTATTCATTTTTCTTTAAATACGATGGTCATTCAATAAATATGGGTGATTTTTTTTTAACAATTTTTTTTCACAATTTATATTTTCGAGGTTCAAATAAAGTTCTTCAGGCTTGAACATTGGTCTGTCATAAAATTTTTGGTAGCTGAGAAATGTTAAACTTATGAAATTTCTTGAAAAGTTTTTTAAGGTTTATAGAAAAGAATGTTTGAGTAAAACCAAATGTTTACAAATGGGTTAAATTGTTTAAAGAAGTTCAAAATGAACTCATCTGAAATGGTGGATTCAGTTAATGTACTTATTTTGGCTTACAGAAAAGTTACCAAAGAGGTTATTTCTGGATAACTGGAAATTTCAATGGGTACATCCTACAAAATTGTGCATGATGACTTTGTTTTTCTTAGGTCATTTGTCGTTGGTTTCCACTAGAATAATGTTAGAACAGTAAGAAAGATGAAAACTATCAATCAGTTTGGTTGGGAACATCTGCCACATCCTCCTCACAGTCCAGATCTGGTTCCCATTGATTTCCACTCATTTACCGCTCACAAAAAATTTCTATGTGGAAAGTTTTTATAATCTGAAGAAATACAAAAATGTATTTTAAAGAACGGAGATTATATTGAAAAATAAAGGATAATTATTCGTCCTGGGTGAAATATGAGTTGTTTTATTGCAAAATTCGCCTTGTTTATTGAATGACATGTGGTGGTGCTTCAATCAAACAGGCGACATTTCCACACTAAACGGTTGCCCTCTGAAACTAATAGACAAGTTCACCTACCGAAGAAGCAGTGTCTCAGCGACCGAGACAGACACTGACACGCGACTAACAAAGTCATGGACAGCTATCAATTGGCTATCGGTCATATGGGAGTCAGACCTAACCGATAAAATGAAACGCAGTTTCTTCCAAGCAGCAATCGTGTCGATACTGCTATATGGACGTACTACTTGGACGCTAACTAAACGGCTGGAGGAAAGGCTTGACGGTAATTACACAAGAATGGTACGAGCAATATTGAACAAGTCCCAGAGGCAACACCCCACAAAGCAGTGGCTGTACGGCTACCTACCACCCAGCATGAAAACTATCCAAATTAGACGAACCAGACTTACAGGACACTGCTGGAGAAGTAGGGAAGAGCTCATAAATGATGTACTCCTATAGACCCCTTCACATGGCCGAGCAAAAGCAGGGCGACCAGCTCGAACCTACATACAGCAGCTCTGTGAGGATACGGGGTGTAGCCCTGAGGACTTGCCGGAAGCGATGAACTATAGGGAGAGGTGGCGAGAAAGGGTCAGAGATATCTGTGCTGATGGCCGGACAAGATGATGATGATGATTGAATGACACTCGTACAAACTTCAAATTTTTAATATCCCTACCCCACCAAAAATGTTCTACTGAGCTGGCAGGACAAACATTTATCAATATCCCGCACTTTTTGGGATTTCTGAAAGATTTCTTTTGTGTAAAAGAAGATTTCTAAAAAAAAGATCTTCCTTCTTTTGAATAATAAAAAAGATTCTTAAATGAAACGCTCAATTTACAATTGAACAGCAAGCACTCACTGGAATAGTAGTACTTGTTAAGATCCCATCTTTGCATCCCATAGGTATTAGTCCAAGAGATTTTCGACGCTGTGAAAGATTCAAACTAGCAAATGCTACAAAGGAATTTGACCACATAACTTGTTATTACCTAAGATTTTCTTCAATCAACAAATACATCGACAACAAAGTCTCCTCTTTTGAAACTAATGAAAAGATGGGCATCAATAAAACCTAAAACCATCTGTGTATCTTTTAAAAATTGAAAAAAGAAAATTTCAGCGAAGAATCTTTTTCTTGTAACGCTGTACGATAGAAGGATGTTTTGAAAAGGATTCAAGTTAAACATGTGTGTCCATTTCTTTATGTCGGAAAAGCAGAGTTCTACTAAAATGCGTACAACTTTTCATGGTTCATGTCCAACATATCGGATGTGGACAGCGACATTTACTCTCAGGTTCCCTGAGAATAAATCTCATATTGGAAACTATCTTGTTAAGTATCTCGATACATCTGAAAGAGAAACAAGAATATTAAAATTTGGCGCAGGCCGCGGAGCATTATGTTAGTTTGTCGTCCATTTATGGCTCGTTAAAGCTGTGTTCTCAAATACCTGATGCACCCTATATTATTTAGTCATTCACCTAGGGAACTCTGTATATATCTATGCATTTTTTTCGTTGCTATACTTTTTTTAACGGATCGTTCATATCATGTTAGTAGCTTAAAATCAGGAAATAGAAAAAGAAAAATTCTAAAATAAGTGAAGGAATAAATAAGCCAAAGAAATTGATTCTTCGATTCTGTAAATATTGTAATTTCGATTTGTAGTCAGGTCTAATGGTTATTTGTTATACAATGCTTACGTCTTACGTGTCATCTTGATGTGAATTAAAATTTAATCAAGAAGGAAGCGTTGTTCTGATTGAAAAATCATCCGTTCCTTAAACGGCAGAATAAACATTAGCAGATGGTGTCTGACTAGAAGGCTGAGATTTCATCCATCTTACTTCTTATATAGCTTTCACAAATTCATAGACAAACAAACTTGCAGATGTTACCAAAGATAAAGAGTATATCTGAATTTATTCCATTGTTTTCTTACCTTCTGTTAATAATTTGGTGTTTTTTTCTTCTCCTGCTGCAGCACTTTTTATATGTAAAACGGATTGTCGGCAGCTTGAGGTATATTAAACTGCAAGCAAAGGTTTTTGCTTACTAAAAAGATAACTTTACCTTTGACGTTCTTTTTTCTTTCTTTTTTTATCGATAAAAAAATGATCTGAAACCCGATCTATGCAAAGAATCGGAAACCTTTTGATTGCGTGATAAGAACAAATAATGAAAGAAGCTTTTCAACTCTAGAAATTACAAGGATGAGTCAAAAGTTATGCAATATTTTGGGCACAATTTAGCAGCGCCGGATGCTTTTGCTGAGGTCGTGAAAGTGACGAATCACACGGGACTGTGAGATGCCGAGGTCACCTGGTACTCTCTCTGAGCGCTTTTCGTCGGGATCGCTTCTATGAGATTTACGGACCGATAAAAATAGACTGAGATACATAGATAGATAGATAAATAGATAAATATCATTAAAATCATCAAGATGTACTCACAGCACGTACAGCTTCCTTTTATTCTTACTATCTCTCTCTCTCTCTCTTTCTATCTCGCTCTCAATTATCTCACTGAGTAAGTCCTTTTGATGGCATTCAATGTTCGTGCAAATCAGCCAGGTACACTTTGCATCCTGGGAGAAGTTTGGACAAACTCAGAAGCGATGTTCTCCAATGGAATTCTACATATGAACATACCAAACTTGGTCGACCAGTATATATATATATATATATATATATATATATATATATATTGTCAAGTGTTATTTTATATGTAGAGGTTTGGGAATCGCCTTCATTGTACGTTTCTATTTACATTTTCTTTGTAGTGATTGCTTAAGAGGGTTTTTTTTTGCATACGTTAATATCGAATATGAATAATTTTTAAACGGATTTATTTGATTCCTAGGTCAGGTACTATCAATCCGGGTAAGATTAGAAAACGAAAAGCTGAAGCCTCACTATCAAATACAGTTTAGGGTCTTCGGACTCAGAAGGGTCTCACTACTCGGCTTATTTTACGTCCCGCCGATAAAGCACCCAGTGGTTTTCGAATCTTTGGGATTTTTTCCTCGAACAAATCACGATTCGTCCTAGTGGAGAAGCCAAATATATTTTTAAGATTTCTTGCAAGGTGGATTTTGAGTGTTCCCTAAGAGCGTCAAAAGAAACTTCTTTCGGACAGTTCACGGCTTCCAGTTGAAATTCCATTTTCTCTTTGAGGACTGTCTAAATTTCCTAGTTATGAAGACAACTGACAATCAAGATATTTTGGGCGATTCCAAACACTTTGATTTTGATTTAAATGAAAGCAGATTTCATGGCAAACAAAATGGTGGTCATATGGAAATTGGTAATGATTACACCTCTTGTTATTATATCCTCCTAGCACACTATAACTTAATCTATAAAATGGCTGGATTCCTAAGTTTTTTTTTTTCTGCTGAAATAATGCGTTAATAATTCATAATTTACCAATTTCCAAGTCAATGTTTCTCGAAAAGAGCTTTCCAAAAATCTCGATAAACACTGATTTCAAAATCTCAAAGAATTAAGGATTTATCATTGCAGAAATATTTACTAAAGGCTGTTCCCTTGTCCCTTGAGACTGTTTGGTGGGTTGAAATAAATATACTGAAGAATATAACGTGTTTCTTTTTTTGCTATTTTTAAAGGTTTGTGTGGGTAGAGGGTTAGACTTAAAGGGAATAGAGCTTCTTACCTGAATCTAAAACGTCACATCCTTTTTGTGTGGCATATCTGTCCACTAGAGAATATAGCTTGCTCCACACTATTTGAAATTGACTGGTTATAGTAAGTAAACCTCGTTGATTGCACCAATGTCCGATTCTTAAGTTCAAGAGCAATTAGAGCAGAGCGAGGCAGTGGTCTATTTTTTTGTAAGCTATGTTCTGCACACTACTCACGTTTCAGCAAGCAAGATTAAAAAATAATTTCCCTTTGATTTCTTTTTTCTTTTTTCTCTCTTTTTTGTGTACATGTACGTAGTTCTATCTCTTTGAAAATGCCTGTTAGTTACGGTAAGCCAACTAGAACGGGAGGAGACTTTTTAGAACCTTTTTTTCTTCGCCTAACACCATTAGGAGTAAGTAGTGCCGTGCTCGAAAAAGGCTCCTTGATTATTCTGTGTTACGCCGAATGATTCACAAGTCCAACCTAATATTTATGATTATACTCAATTAATTATGTATATACTTGTATATGTGCGAATATATATATATATATATATGGAAACAAGTATAATTAGGCGTGACAGACAAAGAGGCATCTTATTTTTTATTTAACTTTTTTGTACCCTTACAAAGGAACGTATATAAGACTTAAGGGAGAATAAGAAATTTTACATCGACCTTTCTTGA
>OY757928.1:3077854-3082854 GCA_963585895.1 Sepioteuthis lessoniana
CATAAAATGAATTTGGCATTAAATAACCAACAATGGGTGTTATGCCATAAAACAAAACAAAATAAAACCAAGCCTAACTCTAAACAGGTTGTCATGCCATTAAAATCAATTGGTCATTCAGCCATTGATCTTTATTTTGTGCTCTTTTTAAATATTGTTTTATCTGCTTAATGATATTTTTTTTATTGAACCCCGTTTATTTTGTTATTGTTAATCATGTCATTTCAGTTTTTACTCGGACTTCAAAGATTTTTTTTGTTATTAAACGAACGGTAGTACAATTACATAGAAAGTTATCTATATATAAGTTAGTGGCCGTGCACATTGTTTCAAATGAGAAATGTTTTCACAAAAATTGTTTGTTCGTTTTTCGATAAAAGACTAGCTTTTTAAATTTTATAAAAATTGATGATAAAAAATTATCTGTTTGCATAAATATCGAAATAATTAGATATTTTTGTATCATCAAACATCTCTTCGTCATTTCAGGAAAATACTTTAAGATTTTTATAATGAGTCTAGAAAATGCAAAAATTCATTAAAATAAAAAATGTTTCATATGAAATGTTTGTTTATCATAACCACTTTGAGTTTTAATTTTATAAATTGGAATTTAGAAGTTTTATTTATTCATTTTTCTTTAAATACGATGGTCATTCAATAAATATGGGTGATTTTTTTTTAACAATTTTTTTTCACAATTTATATTTTCGAGGTTCAAATAAAGTTCTTCAGGCTTGAACATTGGTCTGTCATAAAATTTTTGGTAGCTGAGAAATGTTAAACTTATGAAATTTCTTGAAAAGTTTTTAAGGTTTATAGAAAAGAATGTTTGAGTAAAACCAAATGTTTACAAATGGGTTAAATTGTTTAAAGAAGTTCAAAATGAACTCATCTGAAATGGTGGATTCAGTTAATGTACTTATTTTGGCTTACAGAAAAGTTACCAAAGAGGTTATTTCTGGATAACTGGAAATTTCAATGGGTACATCCTACAAAATTGTGCATGATGACTTTGTTTTTCTTAGGTCATTTGTCGTTGGTTTCCACTAGAATAATGTTAGAATAGTAAGAAAGATGAAAACTATCAATCAGTTTGGTTGGGAACATCTGCCACATCCTCCTCACAGTCCAGATCTGGTTCCCATTGATTTCCACTCATTTACCGCTCACAAAAAATTTCTATGTGGAAAGTTTTTATAATCTGAAGAAATACAAAAATGTATTTTAAAAAACGGAGATTATATTGAAAAATAAAGGATAATTATTCGTCCTGGGTGAAATATGAGTTGTTTTATTGCAAAATTCGCCTTGTTTATTGAATGACATGTGGTGGTGCTTCAATCAAACAGGCGACATTTCCACACTAAACGGTTGCCCTCTGAAACTAATAGACAAGTTCACCTACCGAAGAAGCAGTGTCTCCGCGACCGAGACAGACACTGACACGCGACTAACAAAGTCATGGACAGCTATCAATTGGCTATCGGTCATATGGGAGTCAGACCTAACCGATAAAATGAAACGCAGTTTCTTCCAAGCAGCAATCGTGTCGATACTGCTATATGGACGTACTACTTGGACGCTAACTAAACGGCTGGAGGAAAGGCTTGACGGTAATTACACAAGAATGGTGCGAGCAATATTGAACAAGTCCCAGAGGCAACACCCCACAAAGCAGTGGCTGTACGGCTACCTACCACCCAGCATGAAAACTATCCAAATTAGACGAACCAGACTTACAGGACACTGCTGGAGAAGTAGGGAAGAGCTCATAAATGATGTACTCCTATAGACCCCTTCACATGGCCGAGCAAAAGCAGGGCGACCAGCTCGAACCTACATACAGCAGCTCTGTGAGGATACGGGGTGTAGCCCTGAGGACTTGCCGGAAGCGATGAACTATAGGGAGAGGTGGCGAGAAAGGGTCAGAGATATCTGTGCTGATGGCCGGACAAGATGATGATGATGATTGAATGACACTCGTACAAACTTCAAATTTTTAATATCCCTACCCCACCAAAAATGTTCTACTGAGCTGGCAGGACAAACATTTATCAATATCCCGCACTTTTTGGGATTTCTGAAAGATTTCTTTTGTGTAAAAGAAGATTTCTAAAAAAAAGATCTTCCTTCTTTTGAATAATAAAAAAGATTCTTAAATGAAACGCTCAATTTACAATTGAACAGCAAGCACTCACTGGAATAGTAGTACTTGTTAAGATCCCATCTTTGCATCCCATAGGTATTAGTCCAAGAGATTTTCGACGCTGTGAAAGATTCAAACTAGCAAATGCTACAAAGGAATTTGACCACATAACTTGTTATTACCTAAGATTTTCTTCAATCAACAAATACATCGACAACAAAGTCTCCTCTTTTGAAACTAATGAAAAGATGGGCATCAATAAAACCTAAAACCATCTGTGTATCTTTTAAAAATTGAAAAAAGAAAATTTCAGCGAAGAATCTTTTTCTTGTAACGCTGTACGATAGAAGGATGTTTTGAAAAGGATTCAAGTTAAACATGTGTGTCCATTTCTTTATGTCGGAAAAGCAGAGTTCTACTAAAATGCGTACAACTTTTCATGGTTCATGTCCAACATATCGGATGTGGACAGCGACATTTACTCTCAGGTTCCCTGAGAATAAATCTCATATTGGAAACTATCTTGTTAAGTATCTCGATACATCTGAAAGAGAAACAAGAATATTAAAATTTGGCGCAGGCCGCGGAGCATTATGTTAGTTTGTCGTCCATTTATGGCTCGTTAAAGCTGTGTTCTCAAATACCTGATGCACCCTATATTATTTAGTCATTCACCTAGGGAACTCTGTATATATCTATGCATTTTTTTCGTTGCTATACTTTTTTAACGGATCGTTCATATCATGTTAGTAGCTTAAAATCAGGAAATAGAAAAAGAAAAATTCTAAAATAAGTGAAGGAATAAATAAGCCAAAGAAATTGATTCTTCGATTCTGTAAATATTGTAATTTCGATTTGTAGTCAGGTCTAATGGTTATTTGTTATACAATGCTTACGTCTTACGTGTCATCTTGATGTGAATTAAAATTTAATCAAGAAGGAAGCGTTGTTCTGATTGAAAAATCATCCGTTCCTTAAACGGCAGAATAAACATTAGCAGATGGTGTCTGACTAGAAGGCTGAGATTTCATCCATCTTACTTCTTATATAGCTTTCACAAATTCATAGACAAACAAACTTGCAGATGTTACCAAAGATAAAGAGTATATCTGAATTTATTCCATTGTTTTCTTACCTTCTGTTAATAATTTGGTGTTTTTTTCTTCTCCTGCTGCAGCACTTTTTATATGTAAAACGGATTGTCGGCAGCTTGAGGTATATTAAACTGCAAGCAAAGGTTTTTGCTTACTAAAAAGATAACTTTACCTTTGACGTTCTTTTTTCTTTCTTTTTTTATCGATAAAAAAATGATCTGAAACCCGATCTATGCAAAGAATCGGAAACCTTTTGATTGCGTGATAAGAACAAATAATGAAAGAAGCTTTTCAACTCTAGAAATTACAAGGATGAGTCAAAAGTTATGCAATATTTTGGGCACAATTTAGCAGCGCCGGATGCTTTTGCTGAGGTCGTGAAAGTGACGAATCACACGGGACTGTGAGATGCCGAGGTCACCTGGTACTCTCTCTGAGCGCTTTTCGTCGGGATCGCTTCTATGAGATTTACGGACCGATAAAAATAGACTGAGATACATAGATAGATAGATAAATAGATAAATATCATTAAAATCATCAAGATGTACTCACAGCACGTACAGCTTCCTTTTATTCTTACTATCTCTCTCTCTCTCTCTTTCTATCTCGCTCTCAATTATCTCACTGAGTAAGTCCTTTTGATGGCATTCAATGTTCGTGCAAATCAGCCAGGTACACTTTGCATCCTGGGAGAAGTTTGGACAAACTCAGAAGCGATGTTCTCCAATGGAATTCTACATATGAACATACCAAACTTGGTCGACCAGTATATATATATATATATATATATATATATATATATATATATATTGTCAAGTGTTATTTTATATGTAGAGGTTTGGGAATCGCCTTCATTGTACGTTTCTATTTACATTTTCTTTGTAGTGATTGCTTAAGAGGGTTTTTTTTGCATACGTTAATATCGAATATGAATAATTTTTAAACGGATTTATTTGATTCCTAGGTCAGGTACTATCAATCCGGGTAAGATTAGAAAACGAAAAGCTGAAGCCTCACTATCAAATACAGTTTAGGGTCTTCGGACTCAGAAGGGTCTCACTACTCGGCTTATTTTACGTCCCGCCGATAAAGCACCCAGTGGTTTTCGAATCTTTGGGATTTTTTCCTCGAACAAATCACGATTCGTCCTAGTGGAGAAGCCAAATATATTTTTAAGATTTCTTGCAAGGTGGATTTTGAGTGTTCCCTAAGAGCGTCAAAAGAAACTTCTTTCGGACAGTTCACGGCTTCCAGTTGAAATTCCATTTTCTCTTTGAGGACTGTCTAAATTTCCTAGTTATGAAGACAACTGACAATCAAGATATTTTGGGCGATTCCAAACACTTTGATTTTGATTTAAATGAAAGCAGATTTCATGGCAAACAAAATGGTGGTCATATGGAAATTGGTAATGATTACACCTCTTGTTATTATATCCTCCTAGCACACTATAACTTAATCTATAAAATGGCTGGATTCCTAAGTTTTTTTTTTCTGCTGAAATAATGCGTTAATAATTCATAATTTACCAATTTCCAAGTCAATGTTTCTCGAAAAGAGCTTTCCAAAAATCTCGATAAACACTGATTTCAAAATCTCAAAGAATTAAGGATTTATCATTGCAGAAATATTTACTAAAGGCTGTTCCCTTGTCCCTTGAGACTGTTTGGTGGGTTGAAATAAATATACTGAAGAATATAACGTGTTTCTTTTTTTGCTATTTTTAAAGGTTTGTGTGGGTAGAGGGTTAGACTTAA
>OY757928.1:3087854-3097854 GCA_963585895.1 Sepioteuthis lessoniana
GTCACCTGCCACTAAAAATCCGCGTCACCGCTTTAAAAGTCTGAATCTTTAACAACCAATTTGATTCTATTAGACTTAATTAATGAATATTCAGTCAGTCAGAAAACGAGCTGTTCTCGCACACACGCATGCACACACGCTCTTGTCCCGACGTAACGACATCGTAAATGTAACCTACTTAACTAAAAATCTTTAACTTAGTTGTCTCAAAGCAACGCAGAAGCAAATATTCGTAGATCTGAAAACTCTTTTTTTTAAAAACTGATATTTGTCACGTGTCCATTTTGGCTACAGGCTATATATTCGTGGAGATGGTATAGAAATGATGTGTGTTTGTGAGACACAAGAAGAAAACATCCAACTCTCCCGGGGCCTTACTAAATACCGGAGTCACTGATTCTTGCTTTGTTTTCTCAAGTTAAGCAACCTTACACCTGATCAATACTTTGATGGGTGCCCATTTAGGAATCTCAGGCACTGGAAGCAACTTGTGATCCTTGTGGCAGACTAACCAAAGCTTAGAAAATGGCCAACATAACCGAGTCATCAAGTCCTTAAATTCATGGATTTTTAGGAAGAGTGTTTCTCTTTTCAGTTCCTTCAACTTCACATGTTCATCACACGAGATAAGTTTTTTATTTTCTTATTCTGCTTTCATTTGATATCTTAGAGATTTCAAATAAATTAAATGCATTGCCGTATATACTCGCGTATTGGTCGAATTTTGAATATGTGATTTTGTAAAAAAAATATTTGCGTTTGACTTATCCATGAGTAATAATTTTTTAACTTTGAAATTCAAACATAACATTAAAGGCAAAGAGTAACGCTTGACTTCAGAAAGGGCGATTCATGTTGTGTAACAATTAACGAGCTTGTCTGGGAGACCATTGTTAATGAGTTGGATTATCACTGAGGGCAGAATCAGGTATTGTGTAAAATTAAGCAACCCTTCACTTCAAAAATTAAATCCGTAAATTAATATCCTCACCGGAAATAAAAGGTCGACCTATGCATTGGATCGACTTATACAGAAGTATATACGGCATAGCAATAAGCAAAACAAGTGGAATAGTTCTCTTGTGCTTATTTTTCTTGGTCTCTCTCTCATTCTCTCTCTCTCTCTCTCTTCTTTCATCTCTCATTCTTTTGACTCTATCTCTTCCTCTATCCCTCAACTTTGCTTATTCTGTTTTGATCTTTGTCTAACTCTTTTTATTTCCCCCCTCTCTCTTTCTTTCTCTCTCTTTCTTTCTTTCTCTCTCTCTCATTCTCTCTCTCTCTCTTTCTTCTTTCATCTCTCATTCTTTTGACTCTATCTCTTCCTCTATCCCTCAACTTTGCTTATTCTGTTTTGATCTTTGTCTAACTCTTTTTATTTCCCCCCTCTCTCTTTCTTTCTCTCTCTTTCTTTCTTTCTCTCTCTCTCATTCTCTCTCTCTTTCTTCTTTCATCTCTCATTCTTTTGACTCTATCTCTTCCTCTATCCCTCAACTTTGCTTATTCTGTTTTGATCTTTGTCTAACTCTTTTTATTTCCCCCTCTCTCTTTCTTTCTCTCTCTTTCTTTCTTTCTTTCTCTCTCTCTCATTCTCTCTCTCTTTCTTCTTTCATCTCTCATTCTTTTGACTCTATCTCTTCCTCTATCCCTCAACTTTGCTTATTCTGTTTTGATCTTTGTCTAACTCTTTTTATTTCCCCCTTCTCTCTTTCTTTCTCTCGCTCTCATCATTTCTTTTTCTTTTCTGTATTTCTATCTTTCTATCTTCCCTTGTTACCTGTTCTCTTCCTTAAATCAACGTCTTCTTTTCTTTCTTTTTTTTTTCTCTATATATAGTTTTTTCGCTCTTCCTCCCTATATACTAAGACCAGTCGGCAGGGACTGTAGAGTCCACCGACTGCATCTCTGCTGAGAGGTAAGCCTCCCCAAACGTGTGTTATAGATATGACACTAAACTATCTGATAGCGAGGCTCCAGTAATGCTGGAGCTTTGAGGAATGCAGAGTACCCCTTCATTGTCATCACTCCCTGGTCCACTCTGGCCCGGAGTGGTAGCACCTGATAGGATCCTATCTATAGGTCAAATAAAGCCCTTTGAGATTTAAGATGACAGCAAACAAATGACTTATGCTAAATTGAATTGTTTGAAATAGAAGTGTTTGATCATTTAACTCAAGGAAAACAAATAACTGATGTTTAATTGAATTTTTAGTGATACATAGCAATTTTTGGAACCGTTTAACTTTGTTGACTTATGCTAAATTGAATTGTTAGAAATAGAACTGTTTGATTATTTTACTGTGTATATCTAAAAATGTGTTTATAAATCATATATTTAATATATATGTAAAAACAGGTTTTGGCATTGAATACCCACCAAGGTGGATATGCCAGAAAAACAAACCAAACAACGAGTCACTATATTTTTCTTTCCTTATTTTTCTCTTTTTTATTCTGTATCCTTTTCCCAATATATATCTTTTATCAATGGATCATTCTTTCTTCATCCTATTTCTCTTCCTCTCAGCCTCTTGATACTTGTATATCATCACTGTTTTTCTATCAGTATTTTTATCTCTCTCTCTCTCTCTCTCTATCTCTATCTCTCATTCGTTCTCTCTTTCTTTTATCTCTATATTTTTATTCTCTTTCTTCTACCTTTTCTAAATTCATTTCTTTCTTTATTTCCCCTCCCCACACACATTCACAAATCCATTCTAGTGCGTTGTGTTTACTTCGAACACATGTGTATATAGACCAAGTCATAAACGCACACACACACACACACACACACACACACACACACACACACACACACACACACACATATATATATATATGGTAGTGGATCTGTAGGTGACTGTAATATTCATATATATATATATATATATATATATATATATATATATATATATATTACAGTCACCTACAGATCCACTGCCATCGAAGTAATGGTTAAAAAGCTAAGCTCAAAGATTATTCGACAGGAAATTGGGCTGTATCCTAACTGGGCACCCTAATATTGTTTTCCTGCGTTAAACTTGACAGATATCTACTAAGTAAACATGTTTGTCGATGATAAGCTGAGCAAGCAATCAGTTCGATTTTCTCATTAGAAATAGCACTTCAGAATGCTCCTTTTAAAATCAAAAATAGGATTATCTAGTGAAATATAATAAACTATTCTATGAAAATATATCATGAAATGAGTATAATACTTTGTTGCGAAATTTTTAAAATAGAAAAGTTGTATATAAAGCAATTCAACTTTTTTATTCATTGAAAAAGTGTTGTTTTAACGGATCTCATTTTCATAATGAAGCAACCATATTTACGGAAGCCATTTTGTTACAATAACGACCATTTGCAATTTATAAAAAAACTATACCTTTTGTTGAACAGAATCTTTAATGATATTTATAAAATAGATATTTGATATCAATAATTATCTAAATACGGATTCTTGCAAAGATGACATAACACCAACTAAGGATTTTCGGGGGCGTGTTTAGTGTAACGGTTGTCGGAGGAAGAAATGGAATCAGAGACCCAATTAGACAAAGCTGTTTTCATTTCACTTTGCGTTAATGCCCTTTTGAAAGGTACGAATCCACCTGTTCTTTCTCTAGCAATGGATAAATAGTGGGACAGACTAGGTTCTTTAGCCTTGTTAGGCAACCAGTCTAGGAGAAGAAAAACATTGAATTCAAACTCTGCTTAAAATTTGACCATGTGTCACTTACTGCTCGTAGAGGACGGGTTGGGTAAATAGGAACAATTAATGACTAACTCCTCTTGACAGCTATTCATGGGGGAGAGATATGTTCAAATGTTCACTCACTCACTCAGTTCTCCATCATTAGCTGAGTTATGACATTTTTTCAAGATAACCGTTGATGAGAAAGAGCACGGGGAGATATAGATTCATGCCTTTCCCAAGGTAATTAGAGCCAAGTAAACTCGAGAATGCTTTATGTTTGCCGATTTAAAACTTCCTCTTCTTGTTTTTATTTTTGCAATATTTTTCTCTGTCACTAAAACAATGTTCTCAAATTTTCGATTTATTTGGAAACTCCCCAATTCTAAGGCCTTAATGATGGCAGCTGTATTGCCTTGAACGATATCTAAGGACAGTCGCTGACGCAGAAAAAAACCGCTTTGCGAGAGTCAAGAGTGACACATGTTATACGACGTCCGTTTTTCCCCGTTTTAGTTCTTTGTATCAATAAACATGTGGCCTTTTCCTGCCTCAGCTTCATCAATGTGTCCTTGATTAAGCTGATGTTCATTAGAATAACAAAAAAGACAGTCGACCAATATTAATCCGATGGATCAAGCCATATTCAATCAGAAAATATCACATCAAAATTCGACTCATAACAACGTGTCAACCGATTGACCCACCTTTCCTTCATGTACTTATAAAGATATTTACTAATTATCTTAGTGTGCTACAAGATCATTAAAGTGGAGCACATAGTGAGATATTAATTCACTATAATAGCAATACTCTATGAAAGTAACTTATTAATCTTTTTGATTACTAAATATATTCATACTCCAAAATGCGTACCCCATTCTTGTTTCACACCCTATCGGCAGGCCTCGGAATACGCATGCTGCCTCCTAAACAGCTGCAGTTCAGGGGATCTGGGAAGTGTGGAGTACCTCTTTATTGCCACTATTCATCCATCCACTATAACCTGGCGAGTGAGTATCTGTTAGCATCCCATGTTATGGTCAAATAGATCTGTTTTAAAATTATTCATATTCTCGAGAAATACTTGATACCATGTAACTGTAAATTATTTGTATTAAGAATATTTTCTTGAAGCTGATATGATTATTATTACTTGAAAACCATATAAATATTAGTATTAGATAGGAATACTTGAAACAATACAACCGAGTGAAAATTATTTGTATAATATAGGAATACTTGATATCAACTAACTTTGGGGAAAGGCTCTTAAAAACTATACAAAAATGTGAATCTGAACGTACAATAAACTCAGTTCTCTTTCGTTTAGGCATAAAATAACCCTAGTCGGGTTAACATGCCTTTAAAATCAATCAACCAATCATAAATGCGTACACTTGTACTGAGGTATACAGGGTATGTTCAAAAAGCACTGAAGATGTTTGCTTCCTTCAAAATAGTCCTCTTGGTATTCAACACATTTTTTTCACTGGTTGAAGTACCTTTGAAATTTTTTTTAAAATTTAGAGTGAAACTCCAATATTTCTTTTAGTGTCCTCCATATCTTCAACTTTTCCACCAGAGATGAATTTCTAGATTTTGTTCAGAAGAAGACATTAAGAAAAATTTACGATTATTCTGCGATGATTTTAAAAAATAAATAAGATTTTTACCGAAAGCATTTCATTGGCGTCTTATTCTGTATGAGAATCTAATTCAAAATTTAGGAAGAAGAAAAAGTTTCACTTAAGTTTGTTGAGCGTGGAGGTTGTTGCATTTGCATAAAAATGTGTTACAATTGTGCTTAGCCAAAAAAACTGCTTTTCAAAAAGTATTGAAATTTTTTTTTTTTCAAACTGACACTTAGCTCTGTCTGAGAGACTTACAATACACTGACTTTATTCCCTGTAAAGGGTTACACCCCACGTCCTTAGGACGTCCTTAGTATGTCACTTAATTGTAACTGATGATTAAGTTCCATTTCTGGACACTTGAGGAGTATAGAGGACCTTTTTATTACCATTGAGCCATAGTTCAATTGGATCCGAAGTGGTAGAGCCAGTTCAGAGTCCCATCTATGGGTCAAATTGAACTGTTTAAAAATTATTCGTATTTAATTGGAATACTTGAAACCATACAATGTGCGTAAATTGTTTGATTTAAATAGGAATACTTGATATCATTTAAATGTGTACAAAAACACTCTTAATAAACAACGACAAAAATGTATATATAAACGTTTAATGTACGTGATTCCCTAACCTCCTGGCATAAAATAACACTAAATGGCTTGACATGCCATCAATCAATTTAATTGACTCTGAGTTGAATGCCGTCTAAACGTCTCGACATAATCTCTTCATTATATAAAAGGGCGAGTTGCCGTGGCGTAGGGGCTAACTTATTGGACAATGACATCGTCGTGAGTTCTTAATATGTGGGAACATCATGATGGATGCAATAGTAGGTCGTTACTTATTAAGCTAAATACAAGTGAATAAGTTTACATTACATATTTAGACCAATCGACGGGGCTTAGAATATGCCTACAGTATTCCTTGCAGAGAAGTAAAAAAATCTCCAACACAAAAAGAGGTGTTCGAAATTTTGAGAAATGGGAAGTATTCTTCAATATCATTACTCCCATGTTCACTCTGATCTAGAGTAGTTATTCTTTTTAGGGTTCCATTTACTTTCGGTCTAATACCTTTGTTAAAAGTATGAAACCCCTTACCCCCCAGATATAGGTTAAATAGCACCACTACTATTCTTCTACAAGGATGTCTTTGGCATTAGATAACCCACGAAGGTTTACATGTCATTAAGCAAAAATATAATCAGTTAATGTTTATTACCTAAGTTGCTCAGCAGTCCGTTATATCTTCATTTAAATTTGAAAAAATCAAATTTTAATATCAAACAAATTTAAGACTAAAGTCTCCATACTTTTTGATCAGATCCGTACAATTTAAAACTTTCGTACTTATCTATCAACTCATATAGTGAATCTTATAGACATGCAAATGTAGAATGTATTAACTTGTGTATTTTGCTTTTAAAAGTCCTTAGTATATGTTATTTTTTTTTGTTTGTTTTTATTTATTTATTTATTCATTTTGCTTTGTTTCATTTTTAAATGTTTTCTCTCGCTCCGAAAAAAAATAGTGTGGCAGAAAGACCCCAATAATTTAGGCTTACAGTCCGTCATACTAAATTAGCCTTTTGCTTGTCTCCGTCACGGACTCTAAGCTCCAAAAACCTCATACAATGTTTCATTATTTCTTTTCTCTATCTTTACATCAGTATTTTTTAAATTCATTTAACTACTTTACTTATGTATCGTTTTTTTTCTTTCCACCTGTTTTGTGTTGTAAATGTACTCTTTCTTTCTTTCTTTCTTTCTTTCTTTCTTTCTTTCTTCATTCAATTTTTTTCACTCTTATAATTCAATTCTCTTTTTTACCCTCAATATCTCTTGTATACCTTCCTCCTATCTCATTCATTTATTCTTTCTCTATTTCTTTTATATTCGCACACCACCAAGCCCCCACCGAATAGCCACACCAGCCCCTTTCTTTTCTCTATCCTTCTGTACCACTCGAATAAACCCTCCCCCAACTCACCACATGTGTACAAGTGGCGTCAGCTCTATTATATCATCCTTTCAGCATTTGCAGATTTTTTTTTTAGGTGGAGGGCACAGCAATGGATCCTTTTAAGGCCAAATCAAAGATTTTTCAGCTAAATTGGTATTTACGTGTCTAAATGAAACCCTTGGTTGCAAAGATGATGCTCCATTAAACACAGTCGCTGTTAAAGCATAATGCCTTTATTCACATTTTATCTTCTCGATGCTTTAGATGCAAATTCAGGATAGTACTATATTTAGCTCTGTGACTTTGATCTCAGATCAAGGTTGGACCTAGTCCTATAGTTCGTACCCTTAAAATATTCACCGGTCCAAGTCAACCCAAATCATCTATTTAGCATTCCGACACTCAGATTCACGTCACTCCAAATCCCATCGCAACAAGCTCGGAAGCGGAAATCATTTATAAATTCTGGTTGAAATACATTAAAAACACTACATTATCATCTGTAAAGCGATTATATTTGCAAAATGTACAAATCTGATGTTATCTGATTTCTATGGCAAATAGTCCATTTATCACTTTCACTATTCTATCTCTCATACGGATTATGTGTCACTTCAATTTATACTGACTGGGATGAAATGTGGTAAAATTTGTTTTTTGGACTGGAATGTCTCTTATCATCTGACTCTCTTCATCAGACACATGTGTTCTTATCGTGGGGACATCTACTTGTAATTCCAGTAGACACCTGTGACGAACTGATTCTGCCATGCCCCCAACGTTTGCACATGACACAGTAGGTTTAGAATAAGTATCCACTTTTCACTTTCGGAACTGTGTTGACTTTGATATGTTATTGTCAACAAACAACTTTAAAATTTGTACATCCGAGTGAACCTCACTTCTAATCTTCCTGATAAAACCCACTCCAAATTTATCGAGCTCTTGCCAATGCTGTTGTTTTTTTTATTTGATATTGTTCTTATTTTCTTGGATGATGTTCTTAGTGGCGTCTGTACCTTGATAAGTCTTGCAATAATGTAGAATGTAGTCGTGTAAACTTTTATCGGAAGCTCTAAACTATGAGCGTCCAGGACAAGAGGGTCTCACTTCAGAGGATTTAACATTAGAGGATCCCACACCAAAGGATCCAACATCAGAGTCCCATACTAGAGGATCTAACAATAGGATCCTATACCAAAGGGTCCAACATCAGAGGGTCCCACACCAGATGGCACAATACCGTATCCCACACCAGAGGATCTAATACCAATTACCTATTATAAGTGATATTAAGTATTTCATACATCTAAATAATAATGTCACTCTATAATATGTAATATATACCATATGGCCTATTAAATAACTATATATTACCGATTAGATACCAATATATACGCTTAGTACATATGATATACCAATGTATTCACATATTACCTAATTAATTATATTATTAACTAGCTGTACCCGGCCACGCGTTGCTGTGGCTCAGTTTGTTTAAATGAGGGAAAAAAGGAAATGCATGTTTCTAATATGTTTAATTTTCCAATACTTGTGGATACACAATATTCTTGGTAGTTCCAGTTTCCGTGTAGATAAAAGAGATTGTCTGGATTGCCGACTCTGGAACAGGCAACATATGATTGCCCATGCGAGAAGCAATCAGTGTGTAAATATAAGCCACACAATTCTAAAGATTGTCCCGGTGCTTAACCAAAAAAGAAATAAAAGTGATAAAGGCAGAAAAAAGAAATCCACGTGTAAAATTCTTGGAAAACGAAAGTAATGTTTACTTTCATAATTTGCATTCGGCTTTTCTCGGGGAAAAAGACGACTTATTAAAAGTATTTTTTAAAATTATTGTAATATTTTTGGATATTAGGTATATAAAAACACGCCCGTATTCGAATAAAATACTCTCAGAAAATTTTCAACCAATTAGTGGTATAAAACTGGACATTATCGGTAAGTAACAAACATTTACATTTTCATTTATATAGATTTTTGGATATTAAGTATATAAAAACACGCCCGTATTCGAATAAAATACTCTCATAAAATTTTAAACCAATTAAAAGAAAGAAAAGTGATTAAAGCAGAAAAAAATTATCGTGTAAAATTCTTGGAAAGCGGTTTAAGAAAGAAAACTTTTTAATGGATGTCTTTCGTTGAAGTTTAAAAAAAAAGGTATGTTGAAAAAGAAAATATTTTGTAAACAATTCGTTAGAACAAAAAAAATGACTTACTACTGAACCAACAAAATATGGTTTAAAGTTTAGTGTCTCTGTTTAAGTTAACCAAAAAAGAAAGAAAAGAGATGAAAGCAGAAAAAAATGACGTGTAAAATTCTTGGGAAACGGAAGTAATGTTTACCATCGTTATTCGCGTTCGGCATTTCTCTGAAAAAAACGACTTATTAAAAATATCTTTTTTAATTATTGTAATATTTTTGGATAATAAGTATATAAAAACACGCCTGAATTCAAATAAAATACTCTCACAAAATGTTAAACCAATTAGTGGTATAAAACTGGAGATTATCGGTTAGTAACAAACATTTACATTTTTATTTATATAGATTATGTACCAATACTCATATTACCTATTAGCTACAAATATATGCTCCTATTTAACTACTATATATAAAAACTTATTCCATGTTACATATTACTTAATATATATCAGTCGGTCATGCATATCCATA
>OY757928.1:3100354-3212854 GCA_963585895.1 Sepioteuthis lessoniana
AAAAAAATGTTTCCGAATGAGTTAAGCATGGGTTTGACATTACAATTTGGAGTTGAAAAGACATTCCAAAGACTGGATACACACTAACTCTCTGGTAAAGAAAAATTTTAGGGTGAAGTATTCAATAAATAAGGTGATGCTGAGTCTTCTGGGACATGAAAGTACTCATCTCTATTGATTCTTCGAAAAGGTGCAGCTATAAAAGAGTGCTTCCTATTGTTAACTTCTAAAAAAATCACCCAATTCATTGAAGGACAGTCATATATATATATATATATATATGTATGTAAACATACACAAAAGTATACCCATATGTAATGCTATTTACAAACTTTTATAAAAATTAATTTTATTCTAAACCAAATCTACCAGGATTTTATATTTTTAGTGCAACGTTATACAATCAAAACGGATATTCAGTTTAATCCATTACTAAAATCTTCAAGACTCTGTGACTAAAAATACGAATATCTACCTTTGCAAAAAGAAGTACACTGCTTAAATATATTTATATTATTCTATTTATTTACAAAGTTTCAATAATATATAAATACTAACTAATAATATCCGTTTCGATTCAATAGTAGAAATAATAAGATCTTGGTTTTAAAGGAAATTAATGCGTTATTTTAAAAAATCGTCAAGTTTGTAATTATGTGTGAGTAATACTGTATATAAAGACCAGATTCTTTGTGGTGTACCGGGTTGTGTTTGGTAAGTCTAACAGAACTCACTCTAGTAAGTTCTATCCTCGCTGATTTCCTCCCACTTGTATCATACTGAGGTAAGCTTAGTATATATTTAGCCAATCAAATGGAAAAATGAATAATAGGTGGGTTTCTAAGTTATTTACCCGGAAAAGAAGGAAAATCTTTTCTGTTGTGTCTGGCGTAGAGTGATGGTCAAGTAATTTCGATAGAACACTCACGTGCGTAAGAAGTTGATTCTCACACGGTTTTGTGTAATTGTGTTTTTTTTTTTTGTGCCAGAATAGGTTAAACTTAAAAATATCATGGAATGGAACAGAAAGGGATGTCATTTCAAGACTTAGTTGACCACTTCGTATTATGAGAGTTACTCTTGGGAAATAGAATGGAATGGTTTTTTCATTGCTTTTGCAATGGCTTAAATCAGACCAGCTATTTTATTCATAGATGAGAAAAAAATTTTACGGGCTCATTTTTGTTTTTGTTTTTTTTGTCTGACACTGTATATCTCTGTCTCTGTGTCTCTCTTTCGGCCTCAGTGAAGCATTAATGATACAGCCAAATTGATTAGCAACAAGATACGGTAAAAGGAGTTTTGGTTTTCATGCCTTTTTTAAAGCCTCACACTTATAGAAAAAGAAAAAAATGAGAAAAAATCAACCTTTCTGTAGTGAGTTTACATAGGCATCTTAAAAAAGAAAATAAAAGGAAAAAAAACCAAACTTTTACCCCAAATCGACGTCAGTGAGGCTTAGAATACACTGACTGTACCCCCCTCTGTCGAGGTGTAACGTCACCCCAAAAAAGGTCTGACACTAAACTGCAACTAATGATGAGCTTCCAGTTCTGAAGATCTGGGGAGTATCATTGCCATTACTCCCAGTTCAACTCCGACATGAAGTGTTAGTACCTGTTTTGGTTCCATCTATGGGCCAAATATATCTGTTTAAAAATTCTTAGTATTAGATAGGAATACTTGATACCATATTACTGTAAATTGTATTAAGAATAGTTACTTGAAGTGTATTAAAAGTATATAAGTTACTTAAAGTATTATAAGTTACTTAAAACCATATAACTGTTTACAAACAATGGATTATTAAATAGAGATAATTACTTAAAATCACATAATCGTATGTAAGTTATTTGTATTAAATAGGAATACTTGAAATCATACATCTGTGGGCAAATTATTTGTATTAGATTGGAATACTTGATATCAAATAATTGTGTGCGAAAACTCTTTGGGAACTACTACACAAAAAATATAAATATATGAATATAAATGCAAAAGTAACACGACTTCCTAAATTCTTGGCATAAAATTGCCTTAGACAGGTTGACATACCGTTAGAATCAATGAATTAATCAAGTAATGATTAATAGTTGAAGTGTCTGACAAATACGAGAGTGGTTAATGAATAAAAAACTGCCAAAACTCCTGGAACTGACCTACAAACCTTGTTATAAATTGAATCCGGCAGAAAGAACAAGAGAAATGATGTTATTGAATCCCAGCTCACCTCAAAGGTAAAACCAAACAGTCACTTAAGACGAAAGGTCATATTAATATTCAATTCTGAATTATCCCGAAATTCAATAATGAGGGAATGTTGGTCAGGATTTAGGGTTTGCACATGCAGCCATTGATAAAATAATTTGATTAAAATAAAGAAAGCAGCATTCTGAATCCATTTGGAAATATAATCCTCCCCATCACAAAAAATGGATCAAGGGTTTAAGACACTCAGCTGGACAAGGAAACGACCTCTGAAGAAATAAATCTTAATTTCAGGCATTTATACAATTAAAAAGATTATATTTCCTTTACAAGATCCAGACGCTCCTTAAATGATATTCCAAAGGATAAAATAGTTGAGAGGCTAGTCGTATTTTATTATTACCTTGGGTACTTCACACGTCCCACGGCATTTCATTTCCAATTTCAAACTTCATATGAGAGAATTAGTCATTTGTAGTGTTTTCTAAAAAATTGTACAGTGGGTTCTTTTAAAGGAGCGGTGATTAACAAAATATGTTTGTAGTATATATATATATATATATATATATATATATATATATATATGAGAGGGTGGGCTGTAATGTTTATAGGCTGAAAAATTCATATGATGACGTCATATGATGACGTCATATGATGACGTCATATCTGCTGTTGATAACGTTTTGACAAATGAGATAAAAGCACTGCAACACAGATGGAAGAAGCGTGTAGAATCTCGAATCTAATGCTAGAACGATTCTTCTGAGATGTCTAATAACTCCGTTGGTAGCCTCTTGATTGCCTCTAAGCCTTCAAAACGAGTTTCCATGATGATCCGTTTGAGCTTGAAAAAAGGAAAAAATCTTACGAAACAAGCTCAGGTGAAGAAGGAAATTTTTACAGTATGGCGATATCCCTCGCGGCTAGAAATTGCGGGATGCTCAGGATGTTGCGACAAGGTGTACTGTCGTGGTGAAGCAAACACGATTTGTTCTGCCGCAACTCTCGTCTCTTCTCGAGCACTGAAAAAAAGGATACGTTGAATCTCTTGGTAACGTACTGATTTATTGTTTGAAACTTTGGCAAGGACTCACGGAAGACAATGTCTCTCACTTCGAAGAACATAACTTTGATTGTCTTGTGTTCTTCCACCTCGGTAACGTTGGAAACTTCTATTGACTGCTCTGACGCTTGCTTTTTGCGTCGTACTAAAAAATCCATGCCTCATTACCAGCAAGTCTGGTACAGCTTGAAGACACTCGATAATATACTGACTCACTTGCATGCAGTGCTCCTTCTGATCATCATTCAGAAGTCTTAGCACCATTTCTGCAGATTTTTCGCATGGCAAAATCTTTCGTAATAGTCTCCCAAATGCTATCATTTTTTCATGTCCAGCTGACTTACGATCATTCGAACCAGTCAACTGACGATCACTACACTCTACTTGCCTTGCCCGCTCAACGTTGACCTCACTCCTGCCTGTTGAAGGCCTCCCGCTCCTGAAGACATATGTCACCTCATTGCATCCCCCTTTGAACGTCTTGTGCTACTCAAAACATGTATGTGCGACATAGTGATATCTTCATACACATGTGGAAGCATTTCAAGGGCTTATGATGGAGTTTATCCCAATCGGAACAAAAATGTCAGCTTCATTCGTTTCTCGGTGTTCGTCGTTCATTCCTCACTTGTCATAGCTGAATGACCTGAAAAAGAGGAGGTTTAAAAATCATGTGAAAAAAAAGCAATAGTTGTAGAAAGTTCAATTACAATTATATAATCCCAAGATATCGTGTTATAAAATAACATTTACTACTCTTTCGCCCAAAGATCACTGACTTTCCTTCTCCTAGACTGGTTGCCATACCAAAGCTAAAAAGCTCTGTCTGTCCTACAATTTTCCCATAGCTGAAGGGAGAAGAGAAGGATTCATGCCTTTCCCAAGGGCATTAGCCCGAAATCAAACTTGTCTTGGACTTGTGCTTGGGTCGCTCAGTCCTTCTACTTCGACGATAATCGTTATCCAACGGGTAACGAAAATACACTAATTTTATGTTTGCATGAGCGAGAAGACGCGTATAGATCCCATGACGGTTATATTTTCTGAAAAAATATAGGCCTTTTAAATTAGCTGAATTGACTTGTCATCAACATTAGTCTCCTATTCGTCTCACTATTTTTCAATAAACAACCCTCTTCAACCTAAAACCATTGAAAATTCATTTGGAAAAAATGTAGAAGGACGAATTTTATTACAATCTGCAAGTTTGTAAAGTCTAAATCTACTGAGAATACCAAATGACATTGCAATGATTTTTAAACACAAATTGCAATCTGCAGCTGCACATTGAGTTAGTTGACCAAAACTATTTTAATTTTGGCAAGAAATATCATCTGGTTGGATTTCCAACTTCTTTCGTGTTTTTTGCACTGCATTCTCACAACTTGCAAATATGTTTGCCGTCGGCTGAGTTTGCATAAAGATTTAAACGGCATCTCAATCTGTCAGGGTTATTTTATGTCGAGAGGTTAAGAAAATGTGTGAATTGTTCGTTTATATTTACATGTTTTTGGTGTTTGTTTTTTTTTAATTTGCCCAGAGTTATATGGCATCACGTATTTATATCTAACACGAATAATTTGCACACAATAATAAAGTTTCAAGTATTCCAATCTAACACGAATAATTTACGTACAATTATATGGTATCAAGTATTCCTATCAAACACGAATAATTTGAACACACTTCTATGTTTTCATGTATTCCTATCTTATACTAATGATTATGCGGTTTCAAGTAATCATTTCAATTTTTAAAAAAATACTTCTATGCACGCAGTTATATGGTTTCAAGTAACTAATAATAATCCTGAGTAAACAATCATAGCTTCAAGTAATTATACTTGATACAAATAATTTAGTCATATGATATTAAGTATTCCTAGCAAATACAAATAATTTTCAAACAGATCTAACATGGAATCCTAACATGTACTTACAGTAGACCTCTGAAAAACCTAAGGGTGACTCCTCAGATCTCCAAAAACAGAAGCCTCACTACCAAATTCAGTTTTGTATTATACCCAGGGCACCCCTTTTGGGAGGAGGTCATACGCCTCTACAAAGGGATACAGTTGGTATATTCTAGGCGCAGCGAACAGAGAATAAAAGATGTTTAAGGCTCAGTAGAAAAATATATTTAAGTCTTTATTTTGTGATTTTCTTTTTCTTTTTTTTTTTTGCCTTAGGAAGTTGTAACCTCGAGAGAAGGTCACCTCAAAACTTGACATACAATGATAGTCAATAAGTTCGCCTCTCAGTCCAGTTCAATGGTATTGTGGGTTCAATCCTTAATCACTGTCCCAGTGTTTTTATGTTAAACAGCAACATGCCCAACTTAAAGAGATTTTCATCCTTTCATCTCGTGCCGAAATTCGATTGAGTTCTATCTTCAATTCTTGTGAGTTATTCCATTAAGTCTACGAAGCTTAGCTTCGTGTGCCCTTATGCCAGACGAAGCTGAACTTAATAAATTTAATGACGTTTGATGAGAAAAACCATTTCAATGGTATAGTAAGTTTGTTATTTTATGAGTACCCTATTCTGTTGTTCTTCTACCAGACTAAGTTTATTCCCTAGTCTTGTCGGTGAGGCTTAGAATACTCTGACTGTATCCACCTGCGAAGAGGTAAATTGGGCGCCTCTGGTGGTGTAATGGTTAACAAGCTCGACTAGCAAACCTACACGAGTGAGTTCGAGTCTCATTGGGTGCCCCTTTCATATGGCCCTGTGCCACATCTAAGCAAAAAGCTTAGTAAATTTCCACCTGCGAAGAGGTAAAACCTCCACAAAAACAAAGAGGTATTCTTTGTATGACACTAAACTGCGAGGTTCCAGTTCTGGTGATCTGGCGAGTGTAGAGAACCTTATCATTGTCATTACTCTCAGGTCCACTCTAATTCGGCCTAGTAATACTTGTTAGAGTAAAATCTATGGGTCAAGTAGATCTATTTAAAATTCAGTCGTATTCAATAGGACTATGTGTAAACAAAAACCATCTTAAACAAGTCAGAAATATATAAATATCAATGTACAATGAATACGATTCCCTAACCTCCAGGCATAAAATAACCCTAGATGCTTTGACAAACCGTTGTAATCAATCAATCGATCTATCATTCCCGTGGCGTAATGGCCAAACTGCTGGGTTGCAGCATCGAAGTAAGCGAGTTCGAACTCCAATCGCGCATTTTAAATATTTCATTCAGTTTTAGACTAATGCCCTTTGGGAAAGGTATGGACTCTCTTATTCACACTGCTATATCTTAAATAGTATCCTCGTTGTTCTTCTACGAGGAAGACTCTCGCATAAAATAACCCACGAAGTTTTCTGTTCCATTAAACAAAGAAACAATACCAAATTAATTAATGAACAGTTATATTTCCAATAAAAATCAGTATCTTCATTGTAGCTACCAACCTTTCTTCTCTGTATTTGGTGTGCATCACACTTAATGAGAAGGGATGGATTTAAGTTCAGTAAAACCAACCCTTCACATTTACGTAGGTATTTAATAGTATATATATATATATATTAATTTAGAAGCATGTATCTATCTACTTATGAGTGTAAATAATGTGTCACACATGTTATTCTGTCTTTTCTACGTTACTCACAATTTACATCATAATTTGTATTTGCACTGTTGAATATATCTATCCATATATATCACACCGGAATGAGTTGTGTGTATTTTATTAGAATAAGAAATTTACGTGAGTCGAAGAAATTTTACTTAAATTTGATTAACAAGTCAAATAAAATTCAAATGTGAAATTGAAATTGAAGGGGACAGATTGTTGATAGGAACTGTCAAAGTTCTCTCTGTTAGAGTTGACAGTTTTAGTTAAGGAAAAATATAAACATATTTGGCAGGAAAATTTTTCAAGAAAAACGTTATCTAATTGGCTAGATATAAAACTTTAGGTCATAGCTGACTAATCATATATAAACAAGGACAGGGTTGTCTTATCTCTAAGTATGGCACAAGGATAGTCGAGAAGTTGCAAGACCTTTCACAAGTATTATGGTAAAACCCATCGAAGAAGGTAGTCTTCCTCTTACGAGAACGTGACAAAATATTGGTTGATTTGCATTCGATGGTTTTGTATGAAGACGTCCTATTTGCAACTGAATTGCCGATTAACCTTAATTTTAATCAATCGCCAAAAGAATGCTTTAACTGAATATTTCACCACAATTAATTAATAATTTTTAATTAATTGGTAATCTTTTCCATCGTTTGTCCGTTTCTATCCTTGATGTTGATCGGTTGGTTTCTCGGCATGTCAAACCTTGTAGGTTTATTCAGTTCTGATATTTGTCTATTTCATCGTTTTCAACAAGTAATTGTGTGATTTCAAGTAGATAATGATTATCCCTTGTAAACATTTGTGGATTGGTTGGTTGAATTTTATGGCATATCAACTCTTATAGGTTATTTAATACCATATCCTATCATATGATTTTTAAGCGAATAGTTTGTAGGTGACATTTTTAAATGAGCCAAAGTTTATTTGTTTGTACACAGTTGAATTATTTCAAACATTGCAATTCATTGCTGGCTCACCTTTAAATGGTTTCAATTATTGTTAACACTAATAGTTTTATTTGCACACGGTTGAATGGTTTCAAGTATTTCTCTCTAACACAAATAGTTTAATTTGCACACAGTTAGATGGTTTCAAGTATTTCTCTCTAACACTAATCATTCTATTTGCGCACCGTTAAGTGGTTTCAAGCTATGTAATACTGATAATTCAGTTTAATATTAATCATTGTGTTGATCACAAACGGTTTTCAATATAATAAAGGATTAAACAATTATATTTGACTCAAAGATGGAACCCTTACAGGTACTTCTTTTTGAGCCATAGTGGACCTGGGAGTAATGGCAATGCTCCACATTCCCTAAAACCCCCGAACTGGAGCATTATCATGAGATGCAGTTTAGTGTCATATCTAGGACACTTGTTGGTGGGGAATCTTACCCCTTCTTCAGAAATACCGTCGAGGTATTTTACAACTCCAGCTGATTGGGCCGTGAAAACGATTTTAGGTTCAAGAAATATTGTTAATACAGATATTTTGCACAGATATATATGATTTCAAGTATTATTATCTAATACTAATAATTTGTGTTCAGATATATGATTTCAAGTATACAAGCTCAAAATTATTTATGAAGGCAAAGCATGACACCTGTAAATATTGGTATTATCATAGATAGATATATACGTACATATATAAATAGATGGCTAATCATTTCCCCCAAGAGGCAGAGAATAAAGTGTGATAACTAATCAACCTCAGCCATGAGCGAAAAAGAAAAAAGGAAGCAAGGCAAATTAAGACCTCTTGACTTTTCTCTTCCCTTCCCCATGAGGACTTTCATGAAACTACTTGCTAAACTGACTACATACAGCACCCAAGGGGATTTATTTAAGTATTGAGATAGATAGATAGATAGATAGATAGATAGATAGATAGATAGATAGATAGATAGATTTTACACGCTTTTGTGGATATAAGAATCTGTACTTAATTAGAGACTTCGTCGTTGGAACATTTTAATGCGCAATGTAGGAATTTTTTTGAGAAACTTCGAATTAGAGAAAAATGTACAAGAATCTGTTTTATGAATATGCAGAAAACACGAAAGTACTGAGACTTGTTTACGTGAGGAGTGGAATATTAAGGGGTCTTCAGGTTCAAAAATACGATAAAAACAATTTTCTTTCTTTCCTATGTTAAACAGCTTGCCTCATTGAGAATTATATATACATGTATATACCTTATATACCTATTATATATATACACTACTATTCAATAGACGGACAATTTTGAGAGATAATACCAGGAACATTATACAACTGCTCAATGTCTTGATTTTAATTCACAAAATCAACCTATTATAAACAGATTGTCTGTTTGTCGAAATACATTTTGTTCCAGTATGAAACAGGATTATGATAATAAAACTGGATAAAAGTTCCCATCTGAGACGCATTGAACATTCGTTCAATAACGTGAAACACTGCATTATGAGCTTTCATCCTCTTTTATTTATTGTTCTATTTTATATTTGAAAAATATCGTAATATTTTTTGAATTTACGTGCATAGATAATGTAAAGATTTTATGGATTAAAAACGCTATATATATGTAAAAATTTCCAAATAATCTATTGTGCTAATCAATCTCTGAATGAACCATACATTTCACTTGGTCAGATCATAAGTTGCCTGGAGAAAATTCTTTTGAAAAATGGTTCAAAATAGCTATTGACTTCAGAGATATCAATGTTCTTGAAAAAGTTCTTTTGAAAATCATAGCTAATTTTATCATTTTACTGGATTTTTTCATATTTACTTCGATACAAGGTGATAATAGCGAAATATTTATTAGGATCAAAACTCTTCGATTAAAAATTAGCTATATTCAGCTTCCTACCCCAAACCTTTTTTTTTCTTTCAATGTATTTTTAATCTGTTGTCTAACCCAAAGGCTTAGGTTTTTTTAGAAAAATTATTCAACTTCTTTGATTTTAAATATATTTTTCATAATTTCCTGTTTGTCAGGAAGTGAATCTTTTATTTACTCCACTGATTAACAAAATAGAGTTTTTTCTGTCTGTCTGTGCATAGACGTGTCAATGTGTGTGCATCTGTGTGCAATTAATGTTGTGCACAACTTTTGGTCAGGTTTTTATTGTATTTAGTCGTTCTTTTTCTCCTATTTCATTCTTTCTTATTTACTCTCTCTCTCTCTCTCTCTCTCTCTCTCTCTCTCTCTCTCTCTCTCTCTCTCTCTCTCTCTCTTCCCCACATTTGCCTTCTTTTTTCCGTCACTTAGTTTTCAGGGTTTTTTTCTTTCGATTCTTTGATCGTTTCTCTTTTTCTCTTTCTCGTTCTCTTCCTTTCTTTCCCTATCTCTTTTTATCTTTCTTTTTTTTTTTTCTTTCTTCATCTTTGTTTTCTAGCCGATTCAGCCAGGGTTGTAAAATACACTGATTGCATCTCTGCAGAAAAGTAAGACCCCGCCACCAACAAGTGTTCTTGGTATGACACTAAAATGCAACTGATGGTGAGGCTCCAGTCCCGGAGCTTTGGTAAATATAGGGTACCCCTTTATTGCCAATACTCCCTTGTTCACTCTGAGCGGAGAGGTAGTACTTGTTAGGGTCCCATCTACTGATAAAAAAGTACTGTTTATACTTGAAACCATTTAACTGTGTGCAACTGGCTCATTTAAAAATGTTACCTACAAAATATTTATTGTTTATAAATCATATATATATATATATATATATATATATATATATATATATATATATATATATATATATATATATATAGGATTAGGCATTAAATAACCTATAAATGTTGATATGCCATAAAACACAAACAAGCAACCAAAAATCATTTTTGTTTCTCGAAATCATGAATTGTTCAGTTTTTTGTAAAGATGCTTGCTTTTCTTCCGTTACAGCTGTTCTCTCTCTCTCTCTCTCTCTCTCTCTCAATATATATATATATATATATATATATATATATATATATATATATGTCTCTCTGTCTTTTTCTGTCACTCTGTCTGTCTGTCTGTCCCCCTCTATCTCTGTCTGTCTGTCTGACAGTCTTTCTTCCTGTCTGTTTGCCTGTCTGTCAGTCTGTGTTTTTCGCTATCCTTTCCACCCTCAATTTAGTCTTTTTTCTTCAGCCCCACCACGCTCCTTATCTCTCTGTCTCCGTTTCAGTCTCTCACTTTCTCTTGCTAATTCAATTTCTCTCTATCTCTTTCAACTTGAAATAGCACTCTCTCTGTCTCTCTCTATATTTGACAACTCTCACTGATATTATTTCTCTCTCCCTCTTAATTTGACTATCCACTATCATTATTTCCCTTTCTCTCTTTGTAAACACAACCACTCTTCTTCTCTAAGTCTTTCTTTCTCTCTCTCTCTCTCTCTCACACACACACACACACACACACACACACACACACACACACACACACACACACACACACACACACAACCTGATTTCCTATACCCACACGTTCTCTGTCTCTTTCTCTCTGTTTCTATTTGTCAATGTATCTGACTCTGTCTCTGTCTCTCTGTTTCTATCTGTCAATGTCTGACTCTGTCTCTGTCTCTCTGTCTCCGTTCTAATTCTATTTTCATCCGTTTCTTACCTCAAGAAAATTTATCCACCCCAATAATCATTCATATTCTTATTTTTTATGGGTTGATTTCAAATTCTGCACATTTATTTGATCTTCTTTATCCAATTTACTGCCCCTGGCCCTACGGAAGTAGAATATGGCGACTGCACCTCTACAGAGAAGTAAGACTCCCCTCCCCAACGAGTATCCTGAGTATGAAAAAAAAATTGCATCTGATGGTGATGGTCCAGTCCTGAAGCTTTGGTGAATACGAATTACCCCTTTATTACCATTACTCCCAGGTACACTTTGACCCGGGCGGTAGTACCTTTTAGGGTCCCATCTATGAACCAAATAGAATTGTACAGTCTTTTACTAAGGATTATTAATTGTAGAGATTTGAAACAACAATGCTGTGTGTAATTTATTCATATTGCATGGGAATAGTTGATATATCGAATTACAAATATTAGATAAAAATACTTGAAAACATTTAATTGAGTTAAAAAAGGCGCTCTAACAATTCGTTTGAAAATTAAGTTACCGACTAACTATTCACTCATAAATTGTATATATATATATATATATATATATAAACAAGATTAAGCATTAGATAACCCACAAGGGTTGATATGCCATAAAGCATCAATTAATCAACCGTTTATTCAATCATTTATTCAATCATTTTATTCAAATTATGAATTCATTGATCAGTCAATCGATAAATTCATACAGGTATTTTAACATTCACCACTTTTTCTGGTGGTTTCCGGTCGATTCGTTAATCAGTTTTTTTTTCCGTTGAGTCGAAATTCTGACGGATAATCGTCATTTTAAAAAATAACAAAAACGATCTAAGAAATTCGTTTGATACTTTGAAAAATCTGCTGACACTCACAATTTCTTTTTTCACTGGATTGCCTCGAATCATAATTTGACAATACTGTAATTTAAGCCGAACGACACACTCTTTATTCTGATAGTTTTAGTATTAAATTTGCAATATTTTAGTAATGTGAGGCACAATTCAGCAACACCGGATTCTTTTAGCGAAGTTGTAAAGCTGACGAACTACATTGAACTGACAGAGGCCGAGCTCGCCTGAAACACTCCGAGAGCTACTTGCTGGATTTTTCATTCTATGGCGTCAAGGACAGCCTCGGAATCTACTGTTTTAGACCTACCAAACATGACCCGATTGTCGAGCTTCTTGCAACACAAGTAAAAATTCTTTAACCATCTGGTTCCTGTAATTTAATCAACTGCGTTTTTACTTGTCGCACAACAAATGTTTTCGGTTGCTTCCTCGATGTTGTTGTCGAGTTCGAACTTGTAAAGCAGAAGTTTCCGAATTAGACTTCATCTGTGCAACTTTCAAATCAGATACAAAGTGAAGCAATGCACAATGTGTCAGTGCACCAACTACTACGAGACTACCAACCAAAATAATTTGCAAAAAACTAAAACGAAGAACAAAGAGTACATTGATTCGATCTAAACTGGTATGGCCCAACGCACACACACACACACACACACACACACACACACACACACACACACACACACACACACACACACACAAACACAAACACACACACACACACTTGTTCTATTCAGACAGCTCAAAATTTTTTGTAAACAAAATGATTCTCTTTTTCTTTTTCCCTTATTCTAGTTTGTAGATTACATTTCAAAAAAAAAAAGAAGAAGAAAACGAAATAAACAAAAATGGACGTAGAAAAAATAAAAAGAGATTTGAACTAAAAAGAAAAAGGGGAAAATGAAAGGTAGGTGAAGACGAAAAAGAAAGTCACATGAATCAAACCGATCGATATGATTGATTGATTGATTGATTGACATAAGTACGAGGCTCTTCGACGGCTAGTGCTTTTGATACTTCGATTAATGAAAGGTTAGCCACGTGATCTCGGTCTGCCGCAGTTTCATCAACTGGGATTCTTTTGTAAGTGTGTATGCCACCTGGATGTAAATTTCGTTCGGCTGGTACGCACGTGCACACCCACACAATTACACTGTCGGTAAGAATACTGCAGAATATGCTGATTTTATCCTTTGAAGAGACACTCTACCTCTTCAAAATGGATACTGAGGCTAAAAAACTAACCTACTTCTCATTTTGAGGTTCCATTTATGGCGCATTGGAGAGTATGGAGAACTCATTAATTTCCATCACTCCCAGGTTCACTCTGACTCGGAGGGGGAGAACCTGTTAGCGTCACATCTATCGGTCAAATAAATCTCTTTGAAAATTATTCTTATGAGATACTCGAAACCATAAAACTATAAAAACAAATGATAATTATTAGATAAGAATAGTTACTTGAAACGATATAGTTTTGTGCAAATTATTCGTATCTTATTGGAATATTCGATATCATAATATTCAATATCGTATAACAATGTAAAATATTCGATATCATAATATTCGATATCATATAACAATGTAAAATATTCGATATCATGATATTCGATATCACATAACCATGTAAAATATTTGATTTCATAATATTTAATATCGTATAACAATGTAAAATATTCGATATCATAATATTCGATATCATATAACCATTTAAAATATTTGATATCATAATATTCGATATCATATAACCATTTAAAATATTCGATATAATATTCGATATTATATAACAATGTAAAATATTCGATATCATAATAAAACAAAAATAAGTGAAGACAAATAAAAAGTGCTACTTAAAAAAATGCAATTGGACACTTGAAATTATGATTGCCCTCAAATATTTACAAATTAATGAAATTTTGGCATTAACTAACACACGATAAACTGTTAAACAAATAAATCCCCACCCATATGTGTGTGACGAATAATTATATCTTACCTCGTGACCATATTTCTCATATTTCTGTCTGATGATTGAGCTCACGACATGAAACTTTAAATAACGGACTCTCGGTGTTCAAAATTATTATATTTTTTATTTTTTTTATATCTACTCTGCCATAATAGCATCGCGTCCTTTTTGTAGACTAAAACTTTTCTTATCAGTATTATTTTTATTATATACCGGACTCTGGCCGCATGGTTAGAGTGTTCGCCAATGGCCTGAGAGACCTGAGCTCAATCCCAGGTCGAGTCATACTAAAGACTCAAAAATCGTACTTGATGCTACCTTGCTTAACACTAAGCATTATAACGTAAGGATCAAGGTAAAATAGAGCAATCCAGGGAAAGGAGTAGCGCCCTCCCCAACACCTTGGTGTAGTACCTATCAAAAAGTTAGCCTTCGGGTCACCCCCCAACAACTTAATATATATATATATATATATATATATATATATATATATATATATAGAGAGAGAGAGAGAGAGAGAGAGAGAGAGAGAGAGAGAGAAAGGTGTCTCCTATCGAACACGACGTATGTCTACAAAACACAGTTCAATTAAAATTTTGAAACGTTGAACAATCTAAACACGTCATTTGTTTATTGTGGTGAAAATCAACAAAGAACCAACCGTTTTTGAATGAATAAATTACAGAAGAATCATGCACCGATATTCCATTGATTCTCTGAACAATGCTCTTCAAAACTTAAATTCGGAGTATCCTTGCAATGCAGAGTCAATTTTTTTCGATGAAAGCCATTTATGCAATCAAAGCCTTCATATATATATGTAAGTTCAGAAAAATTGATGTCACTTCATTTTGAAACGGTCACTATCATTTGAGATATAAATATCTGAGTAACGACATAGTCTAAGCATATAAAACTAAAGAGGCTTAACGTCTAGCAAAATAAAATTTATTCTTCTAGGCTTGTAAGAGTAGGCGAACATAAACCAGTCATTTCACATTGCCACAAAGAAAAAAATCACAATGTGTCTGGTCAGATGAATGTATCGGCCACTACAAAATGAAATGTCAATTTTTCACGAACGCCTTGAATCATATAATTTTTGTTATATGGTAAAAACTGAATTCCTTTACCTTCCTCAATTACTTCTACAATACAATAAAGAGAAATCGCCAAATTATATAAATAAAGACGTTTGCCTGATATAAAAATGAATTTTATATTAACTTTTACATTTACTCTTGGACGCATTAAAAATTGTAATGACCAGGGAAAGTTAATAAGAAACAAACAAACAAACAAATAAATGAATAAATAAACATTTATTAAAGAAAAGAATCGAATGTTCGTAAACGACCATCATTAATATAAATCCAAATATGAATAAATTTATATATTCTTTAATTCCAAACGCTTGTCGCTTGGAATTTTTGAAATTTGAAAATTATTTGAAGATATGTTTGTGATTTTCTTTTCTCCTTGCGAGTTTTTCATGCAAGTTTTAACTGAAGATAGAGTGTCAACAAGTCTACGTAAGTCAAGCTGATCTTAACAGGGATGTGGTTTGAAAGGTCTCGATTATTTCTCTGATTCTTCCAGTCTCTTACCTACTATAGGTATAACCGTCACCTTCGTGTTCCACAGCTTTTTCAGCTCTCTAGCAAGATCCAAGAATTTGTCTACTTTTTCACTTTCTTTTATTCTCGCTCTTTGGTCTGCTGGAAAGGCAAAATCCACTTGATGACAAATTCTTTTCTTGTTAATTAACACTTGGTCAATGATTATATACGTGACCACGGTATGGGTTTATTTGAATTGTCTTATAAAATTTATTTATCAAATATATTCTAACTGATCATCAGGGATTTCACAAGCACAGATCTTATTGACATTTGGGGGGGGGGGGAGCATTAAAAATCCTGTTCTTCAGTCACATTATCTTTGTTCTAGACTTTTCAGAAATACCTAGATGCCTGTGTCAATTTGCAGACCCCAGGAACAACCGTGACCCTTTCTGACTTAGTGCTACTTAGATGTCGGACATCATGTCTTTAATTTACAATTTAGTTGGTTAAGAAGAGGTGGGCTTCTAACTTTATTGTATGGGGTCTGAAAGAATCCTCAAATAGAAAAAATGGCTGGCTTTTTATTTGGTTTTAGTGTGAAGATGAATTCTTAAAGAATCTGAAAAATTCGAAGTTGGACCTGAAAGAATGAAGGTAACGTTAAGCAAGAGGAAGTGATTATTTACGCTGATCAGTAATCGTTTTTCGCCTGTTACACTCGCCGCTAAAACTACTGATAATGTCTATTCATTGAGAAAATCGATCTTGTAAATTCTTAAGTAGCGGTGAATCATCTGCGCATGCGTGCCTAGAGCAGAATTAGTCGATTCTCGTTCAGTCCATTCCAGTTTTATAGCGCTTGTCCAGGTAAATAGAAACTTATGTCGTAAAAAAGAAAAAGAAATCCTCCTCGGTAAGTCGTGATAATAGGAATAGAAAATCAATACCTACCGCCCAAGTACTTAGAAATACTGGCTCCTTCTTCATGTGAAAAATTAGAAGATATTCGATTTATCTGTTAAAAAATCACTTCAATAATTTGAATAGTGTCATTTTATTACTTGTTTTGTCTTATTATACGGGCCAACACACTATTTAAAAATAATGTTATTGCTTGATAGTGATACAAAGATGTCATTGAGAATCTAAAAGAAAGAATTGCAGAATGACAACAGTTATATATTCTATCTTATTTACAAAATTGAACTGCATGCTGATTTTCAAGGCAGATCTTTACCGCTTAAAAAATTGTACAAAGATCTCCCTACCAGCATTATCTGCCTCTAGCAGAAGGTACTGATATGCTCCATTGACATATCAAAAGTATTTAAGTTTCTTAAAGATATTTTCTCATATAAATAATTATTAAATAGGAACAGTTCTTGAAACCATTTAGTTGTCTACAAATTATTTGTATTAAATTGGAATACTTGAAACCATACAAGTGCGTGAAAATTATTAGTAATAGATTAGAATACTTGAAACCATATAAGTATGTACAAATTATTTGATGGGAATGGATAGGAAAAACAAATAAAAAATACATACTTGAATAATGAATCCATGTGAACATTGTCACATTGTGATTAAATTGCATAGACTAATAAATTGATGTAAAAACTTATTGCAATAGAACCATCAAAATAATATTATTAATGATTATAATCAAAAATTTTCAAATGAATAAAATTTCAGCATTGAATAACCCATAAGGTGTTGACACACCGTTAAATGAATCAAGCAAACCATATTAAATCTACCAGGGTTTACATAAACATTTGCTGCATTAAAAGGAAACTGGTTTTTGTCAACATTTTATGGTAACACGGCAAAATGACACATCGCTTTCGCACTTGCCCCGAATCTTATACTTTCTCAAAGGAAGAAGGTATTAAATGAGAATTGTAAAATTGTTCTTCTTACCTATGTATATTATTTACAGTGGAGTATTAAATTCCATGAATAAGCTATGACTTTATATCAACTTAATAGCCTCCAAAGGCTTCTTTAATAATAATATACAAACCGACCAGACCTAGTGACAATCAAAAGAAAAAAAAACAGAACTTGCCGTATTGAGGATTTTACCATCCTAGCGAACAACAAAGTAAAAATCAAAGAAGGCGAAAAGAGTGATAAGTATTTAGACTTTGCCAGAGAACTAAGAAAGATGTGGGACACGACGGTGATGGTGACGGTGACGCCAGTTGTAATTGGTACGCTTGGAACGGACCCCAAATGCTTGGGAAGGGGACCGAAAGAGTTGGAAATCGGAAGACGAAGCGAGGCATCCAGATTAAGATCGGCCAGAATACTGAGAAGAATTCCAGAGACCTGAGGATACTTGCTGTCACTCAGACTCCAGTGAAAGTCTATCAGCTGACCCTGATAGAAGAAACTTGCAAGGAATATAACAACAACAACAACAACAACAACAACAACAGTAATAACTCGTCAATGGAGAAAACATAAAGCCAATGAGAAACTGGACGTAAATGAGAAAACGGATAAGGATGAAAAGGTCAAAGCAGCAGAATAGAAAGTTTTGGTTATGTAGTGAGATAGATGAAACAGTTAATTACAAAATAAGTGAACCAGACTAACACAAAAAGAAGATAAGAGTAAGCATGACTTAAAATAAACAAAAAGAAAACAACTTGTCAACTAACGGATTTCGCTATTCCTGCGGACCATAAAATAAAAATAAAAGAACATCGAGACGATAAACAAATACCTGGATCTTGTCAGAGAGCTAAAAACTGCTGGTGCCCTTGGAACGTCCTCCAAGAACCTGAAAATGAGGGGGAGAATTAGAGATCAGAGAATAGTAAGTGTAGGCTCTTTGATGACAAGCGATGAAACAGATAATCACATAATAAGTGAATGCAGATAACTAGCACAAAAGGAGTACAAGAACAAGCTGGACTGAATAGGACAATTGAATTGTGCAAAAAACTGTAGCTTCACAATTATAACAAATGGTATATGGACAAACAAGAAGCCATCCTTGAAAATGAGGTGCATAAAATTCTATGGGACTTAGAGATACAAACATAATTCTCAATCCAAGCCAAATTGAATTTTATCAAGAAGAAAGTGTTATCTAATGGGTTTTCTTGAGCCAGCAGACCACTGAAGGAAAGTTGAAAGAAAGCAAAGAGACAGACAAATATTGGACATTGAGCTGTTGAGCACAGTGATACTGATAGCTGATGGAACCCTTCGAATAGTCCTCAAGAACTTCGATAAAATGGAGACCATCCAGATCATAGCTTCATGAAAATTGGGTAGGATAATTTAAAGAGTCCTGAAGAACTGAAGAGACTTACTGTCTCTCAGACTTCAATTAAAAACCATCAGTTAGAGCTGGTATAAAAAATTTACAAAAGGTAAACTAATATAAAACTGTGGAGTCTCTCTTGTAAGATACTCTGGACCCTTCTTAAAATGGACAAGTGAGGAACATAGACAAAAGGACAAAAAATTGATGAGTATGCACAAAGCCTTACCCCGGAGAGATGATATAGACAGGTTATATTTGTCAAGAAAAGAAAGAGAAAGAAGACTCTCCAACATCGAGGATTGTATAAATGCAACGTTTCGCAGACTCAAGAAAAAAGTAAAGAAAGACTAATTACAGTAGTCAATAACAACAATGGCAACAAACAAACAAACAGAAAATCAACAAATCTAAAAAGCAGAAATGGGATGCAAAAAAAAACTGTATGGATATTTCAAGTGAAAAACTGACCAGATTGCACACGAGAAAATGTGGACATGACTAAAAAAGGAAAACCTCAAGAAAGAAACTGAATCTCTTTCAATAGCCGCACAAAATAATGCCGTTAAGACGAATAATATCAAAACGAAAACTGTTAATACGCAACAGCAAGTGTGGATTATGAGGAGACACAGATGAAATGATTAATCTCATAATACACTGTATGCAGGAAACTAGCACTAAAGAGTACAAGACAAGTAATGACTGAGTGAGAAAGGTGACCCACTTTTAACTCTAAGAGAGATTAAAATTTGACCATACAATTAAATGTTCTATGCACAACCCAGAATTCGTCCTAGAAAATGAAACGAATAAAATTCTTTGTAATTTTAAGATACAAACGGATCACCTAATCCCGGCCAGACGACTAGACAACCAAGGAAAAAGAAATTGTCATTTGGTGGATTTTGGACATAAAACTACTATTAAAATAATAAACCACCAATTCTATATGGACAATTTAAAGTGTATGCAAAAAAGAATGAGGATTTAGAGTGTCTACTAAGCACTGTAAAAAGATATAGTGACGACATATGGTTGCAGTTTGGTCTGGATATATGTGCAAACGTCATTTTTCGGTAAAGTTCACTCATAATATCTTAATAAATCACTCTCAATATAAAAACAGAAATTACAGAGTTAGAAGATAGATGCAATCTATCAATATTCAGGAATTAAGGAAGAGAATTGCGTCAATTATATTATAAAAATAAAAAGTGAAATGATTCTATTGTAGAAGAGCCATATGAAGGACAAGATAGAAAATGGTGGAAGAAGCTTAATCCAACTAGAACTGACTTACAAAATAACCTCTGTAGAATTAAAGAAATACTTAGACACAACAACAGATTGGCTGCTACTGTTTGTAAATATACACCAGAAGCAAAACAAAAAAATTTGCTAAACATCTCCCCCCCACCTCACACCGAATGAAATAGATATAAAAGTAAATGAGGCAGCAAAAAAACAAAAAAAAAAAACAAAGAGAAAAGCAAAATCACAAGGACTAAATCAGTTGAAAAATACATGGGAACAAAAACTACAACATGGATGATATGGACAAAGAATGGGAAATTCCAGTGTAGAGGAAGTAAAAACTTATCAATGGCTAAAAAGTACTTCATTAGGCGCCTCTGGTGGTGTAATGGTTAGCAAGCTCGACTAGCAAACCTACACGAGTGAGTTCGAGTCTCATTGGGTGCCACTTTCATATGGCCTTGTGCCACATCTAAGCAAAAAGCTTAGTAAATTTCCTAAAAAGTACTTCATTAAAGGTGGAGACAGAGGGAGTTAACAATAGCAGCACAGGGCCAATGCCTATCAACGAGAAATAGGACAACATTATAAAAAAAAATGAACCTAACCCAATATGTAGACTGTGCGAACAAAAAACTGAATCAATTGACCATTTAGTGCCCGATCCTAACACGGATAGAATGTAAAAAAAAAAAAAAAAAAAAAAAAGGCATGAGAAAATAGGACATTTTATTCGTTGGTAAAACAATAAATTTTGAAAATGGTTTTAACACCAAGTAGAACCAATAACAGAAACCAAGGAAGCTACTGTTCTCTCGGACTTAGCTATCCAAACTGATTGAAAAATAAAAAGCAATAGATAAGTTAGAATGGTTAAAGTCAAAAAGAAAAAAAAATTGCCTTCTAATTGATATGTCATTACCAACAGATAATAACATATCAGTCAAAGAATATAATAAAATAAGTAAACACAAAGACTTTGAAATATATATAGAAAAATGGGACAACTTAAAACTACCACCGCATCATTAATTGAGGGAGTCCTGTATATAATCAAGAAAAGAACGGCTAAACGTATCTACAAGATACAGGACAGTCTAAGCTTATATTAAATACAAATACTTTGTAGAACAGCTCATTTCTATAAGAGAGTAAAATCAATGAAATTGAAAAATATAACGCCTAAAAATATCGATATAACCAAGAATAAATACAATCACTACCTTCTCCCATCCTACGTATGTGGTTATGACCCAGAGAACAAAAGTAAAACTATTATCATTATTATTATGTTACTCCTTTGAAAGTTTTTCACATCTTCATTAGCTTATGGTTTTCCACTGGAGTTTGAGTGACAACAAGTCTCCTCGAGTCTCAAGGACTTTTCTCAGTATTCTGGTCGATCTTAATAATGTTGTAGTCTGGATGTTCTCCACTTGTCTTCTTATTTCAAAATTGTTTCGAGAGCGATTGGAATCACTGTCATCCTAATTTTCCTTAGTTTTTCAGCTCTCTAGCAAGATCCAGGTATCTATCTCTCTTTTCGCTCTCTTTCAATTTTACTCTGTGGTCAGCCGCGACATCAAAGTTCACAATTCGCTAAGTTCAACTTTTTATTGACTATTATTAGGTCTGATCGTCTGACCGAGATTAGATGATCTGTTTGTATTTCAAAATCCCAGAAGAGTTTGTACTTCTCATTTTCCGAGACGGATTTTGGGTTGTGTATATACCATTTATTCGTATGATCAAATTTAAATTTCTTGCACAATTATCAATGGATCACTTTGCCCACTCGGACGTGTCTAGTCTTATACTCTTTCTATGCTAGTTTTCTGCATTCGCTTATTATGTGATTGATCGTTTCGTCTCTATCATCATATAACCTACATCTGTTTTGTTGTGTCTTATCTATTCTTGTTTAGTGCTTATGGCCTTGTTTCGTGCTACTATTAGAAGGGATTCAGTTTGTCTCTTAAGGTTTCCATTTCTTAGCTTTGTCCACGTTTTCTCGTGTCGCATAAAGTCGCATTTTTGTCGCTTGAAATGTCCATACAGTTATTTTTCTTCCCATTTTTGTTTTCTATCTATTTTGTTCTTGTGATCCTCGCGTTAGTATTGTTTCTAATGGCTGTAATCAGGCTTACTCGGCGCTTTTCTATGTTGTCTTTGAGTCGTTGTATCGATACATCGACTCTATCTTCAATGCTGGTACGTCATCTTCCTCTTTCTTTTCTTTTCAACGTCGTCTCTTGGATGTATGTCCTTATGCATGATCATTAGTTTTCTTGTTTTCTGGTCCATTTGTTTAAGTTCTTCTATGGTCCACTTCAAGAATGGTTTCGAGTATCTTACGAGGAGTACAGCCCAGGTATTTATCCCTTTTATAAGGTTTCTACTATATCGTTTGGTTTCAAGTAGCTTTCTCGTTCTCCAGAGATTTTCTTTTTTAAGTTTTTCTTTCATCTCCACTTGTTTAATGGTGTCGACTTCCAATATTTTCAAGTATTTATACGTTTCCTTTACTTCGAGTGTTCGATTTTTTTCTTGATTTGGTAGTTCCATTCATAACGTCGTGTGTCATTTCCCTCTTTCCTTATTAGTATGGCGTATTTTTCTATGCCAAACTCCATCCGTATGTCTTGACTGTATATTCTCACAGCCTGTATTTTAGGGTTTCCAATTCTTTTTTGTTTTTCACAAACAGTTTGATGTCGTCAATGTACATTAGGTAATTGATTTTTCTTGCAATTTACTAATTTTTTTATCCACCGGTGCATTTCCTGACTATGTGGCTTGGTATGTAAAGTGGCGTCATCGTTATTACAAATTACATATGCCTTTTTATAGTCAATTCATTCCATAGCTAGATTTTTCCGTTTCGTTTTATCCTTGTGGAGGATGTGTTGATCAATGTACAGTTGCTCTCCAGTTCCTCTGTTTACCTTGCGGTATCCTTTCTGTTCCTTGGGGAAGAGTTCGCGGCTTATTAACAAGTCATAAATCTCCTTCCTTATTTGTGCCATTAATTTTTTTCCAAATCACAGGTAGGCACATTATGGGTCTGTAGTTGTTTGGACGGTTCCTTTGATAGGGTCTTTCTGGATCAATATGGTTTTTCCTTTGGTCATTCATTCAGGTAAGTCTACTTCTTGTAAGTATCCATTCATTTTGAAAGTTAGTCTGTCATTGAAGGAGGTGAAGTTTTCGAACCAGAATTCATGTACGCCATCATGATCAAGAGTTTTCTGATTCGGATTTTTTTAGTGTTACTCTGAGTGAATCGATGTGTATTTTCACCTTCGGTCTTTCTTCGAGTCCTTCTAATTCTTTTCTTATGTTGCTTATCCATTCGGCTTTTCTGTTATCTTCGTTCCCATATTTTGCTCCAAAATTCTTTTGTTTCCTCGTCTTCCGTTTGGTGGTATGTCTTCGTGCAATCTCCACCCACCCCTTTACTTGCTGGTAGATTTTTTCCAGTGTTTTGGAATGTCCTATTTTGTCTGTATTGTTATATCTGATCTCGATATCTTTTTAGTCTTCCTTCTTTCAACAGTAACTTCTGGCTTATTTCCCCGTGTTGTATTGTTTGTTTTACTTGTGTTGCTTTTTTCTTTTTTGTCCCAACATGTTCCAGATATTATCATTATAATAAATGGCACGTATTATATGTAAAAAAATTATAATAATTAATTTAAAATATAAATTATGTCCTATCAGTAGGATCAAGTATTCTTCTGGAAATAAATGAGATGAATTCACTTATTTGTCTCTTTGTAGCGTTTATAAATGTTTTTGCCAACGATCTTTAATTTTTTTTCTTTTCTTTGTCGACCGACCATGTGTCCGATAAATATAGATTGTTTGATAATAACGACAATGACACGTAAACGAAATCTGAACTATAAATCTCAGTCCTTCTTGACAGCGTAAACACAATCTGTCCCATGATTAATTATTTGCTTAAACAACTCTTCAAGCAGATGATGAACAATTGAATGATATCTCGGCTTGTAGATTTTATTGACTATTCATACATTTGTTCTTGATCTAAAGTCGAATTTGTGCGATTTTGTGAGGACAGAATTTTGTAAAAGCGCATGTTTCAAAAGCACTTATTGAAAAACGAAATCATAAACAAAATTTGCGAAACTTTTTCCAGATGGTAGGCATTTTGAATGGCTTGTTAGATTTTCACAACCAATTATTTAAATACTAGGGTCAGTCAAAAGGTTTGCAATATTATGGCATGTGCGAGTTTGTGGCGCGTATATCTCGTAAAAACCATTCAGAGGAATGTGTAACGTTGACAAATTCGGAAACTTATGCTTTCCAAGCTCGAACTGAGCCATAACGCCATGAAAACAAGGAAAACATTTATTGTGTGAAGGATTTTTTTCTGAGTTTCGAGAAAATGAACAATTTATCTCTTGTAAATCATTTTTAAGATAAGAAAGTTTTTGACAATCAAAACAAAAATGGGTCATTTATTTAGTACCATGTACCAAGCTATTGTTACAATTGCCTCTTCCTTGATTTGCTGTTTAATATAATTCTTTTTTACTTGAGACCTGAGATAAATAAAAGATTTTCTTTGCGAAACATTGAGCATATCAAATTGGGCAGGGGTTTCTAAGTATGTCAAAAGTTGTTCATTATTACAATATTTTGTAATTCAGATAAAGATGGATTTCCTGTAATTTTAAAATGTAAATATCAGTATTTTTTTCATCAATGCTCCTATTACTACTGGTTTAATGGTTCTATTTAAATGACACATTCTTTTAATTTCTATTTCCAGGTCGTTATATTTTGAAAGTTTATCTAGATATCTTACAAAGATATTTTTATCAGATGAGATGATCATATCTATACTATAGCATCAATGTTATTTTAAACTTTTGTTCCATCCAGTCGTTGGGGCTTAGAATATGCTAACAGCCCTCTCTGCCAATAGGTAAGACCCCCTAACAAAAAAATAACAAAAAAAACGGTATCATGGATATGAAATTAAACTTAATTTGGTGGTGAGGCTTCAGTTCAGGATAGAGCAGCCACAAATATAGATTTTTGTGTATACAAAGACATCTGGGATCAAACCCGTTTCTTAGAATATGCTTTGTAATATCTTGGCAAGTTTTGATATGAAGCGGTCAGGATAAACCTTTAGTTTCTGGTTTCTACCAAGAGCTCCACCACTACTAATCGGTCAGATTTTTTGCTACATTCACCTTCTGTTTTGCTATAGATATATAATTTCAGATGTTTGTATTTTGGACTTTGTTTAATGACCAAGTGTGCTTTTTAGTTGGTCATTATTAACCAAATTTGTATATTTGTATGTACTCTATGCTTATATTAAATGTTTCTGTATGTGTAAATGAGTTGAGCTGTCTTTCCTTCCATTTATTCAGTCTTAGTATATATATATATATATATATATATATATATATATATATATATATATATATATATATATATATTACGCTATTACTAATACTGGTCTTTGGTAAGTGGGGACTTGACTAAATATTTTCCCTATCGCCAAGCATTCAAATAAAAATAGTAAAAATAAAGCAGTGAAACATTATCACTGACCAAAAATTAATACATGATAGAAATATTTATGATAGCAAATTAAAATATTTTTTTCAAATTTACGATGCACCATTCGGTATTCCACTTCTTTCAAAACAAAGTCTTTAAGGCAAAGGGTAAGACTGCATTCAAATGTCAACCCACAGAAATATGACCTTTAGAAAACAGAAATTTTGTACACATAACATTTAAAATAAAAATGACACAATTAAAAACAAAGTGCCTTTTTTTCATTTCCTCTCATAAGACTGAAAGTCGTTAATGATTCAAAAACTGTTGACAGGTTATTCTTTCCACCCACTGGACGATCCCTGAGCCCATTAGGTTCCTTCTGTAACAACATTCCATAATACTTTTAGATGGGAAAGAGTGAAAGAGTTTATGTATTTAATTGTTTTCCACCTTATTTTGATAATTTTACTGATTAGAGAACATTCAACATCTTCTCAAAGCCTCACAAAAGTATCATATGTTAAAAATTGTACAGGAAAATGCTTTATTCTCTAAACTAGAGTATTTTAAGTTTATTGCTCTAATAAAATTATCACTAAGATGTGCTGTTATTGATGGGTTAATGGTTACATCATATATTTTACACACACATTTATGAGTGTACGTGCGTGCACGTATATACACATGGGCTCATTGGCTTAGTGGGTAGAGTGTTCGCCAATGGTCCGGGAGACCGTGGTTCAATCCCAGGTCGAGTAATACCAAAGACTTTAAAAATGGTACTTGATACCTCCTTGCTTAACACTCAGCAATATAAGATACGTATCAAGGGTAAGGTGGAGCAATCCAGGGAAAGGAGTCGCGCCCTCTCCTACACCTCGGTGTTGTAGCTACTGAAAAGGGAGCCTTTGGGTCGCCCTCGACTACAGTCGCCAACTTTACTTTTACTATATATATAGTGTGTCTGAAAAGTAACGAGACTGGAGTCACAAACAATTTATTTCAATTTCAAACAACAAAGTACATGGTTTCCCCTTCAAAGTCGTCCCCTCTCAAGTCTAATGTACTTTCCCATCCTTCCCTCCGCAGAGGGGTAAGACCCCCCCCCCCAACCAGTGTTCTGGATATGACACAAAACTATCTGATGAGGCAGCTCCAGTTATGCTGGGGCTATGGGGAATTCTGAGTACCCCTTCACTGCCATCACCCGCAGGTCCACTCTGGCCCTGAGTAGTAGCACTTGACAGGGTCTTATCAAGAGTCAAATAGAACTGTTTGACATTTGAATAAATGACTGTTGCAAAATTGAATAGTAAGAAATAGAACTGTTTGTGTTATATAATTAAGGGATGCTTTTTTTTTATATCAATCATTTTTCGTTAATTATATTTTATCATTCAGAAATGCCAGGTGTTCAGGACGTTGTCATCAGGTGTATTTTCGTGGTGAAACAACCACGATTTGTCCTGCCACAACTCTCGTCTCTTCTCACGCACAAGTATGTGTTAAATTACCTCTTTGTGATGTGCTAATTTACCGGCTGAACTTGTGGCAAGGACTGACTGTGTTCGATGTCTCTCACATCGAAGGACGCCATTTTAACTATTGACTTTGACTTTGTGTTCTTCATCCTCGGTAACGTCGGAAACTTCTGACTCTTCTGGCATTTGGTTTCAGGGTCATACTCAAAAATCTATGTCTCCTCACCAGCAAGTCTGGAGCAGTTTGAAGATTCTCGATGATGTCCAGACAACCTCTTCAGGCGGTTCTTCTTCTGATCATCTTTTAGCAGTTTTGGTACATTTTTTACGTAGATTTTCCGTATTCCCTATTCTTTAGCGATAATCTTAAAAATAAGAAACTAACAAAAAACACAGCACTTTTACATCTTCAGCTAAATTGCGATCATTCAGACACTCAACCCACAACTACTTATCTTACCAGCTCGACGTTAACCTTAGCCCTGCTTGTTGAAAACCTCCCTCTTCAGAGGCATCTTTCACGTCCTCGGGCTCCTCTTCGAACCAGTTGTGCCACTTAAAACACGACTGCGTGACATTATGCTATCTCCATACAGTCGAGGAAAGCTAAAATTACACTCATATATTTCCAAGATATCATGTTAGATAATTACACAATCCGCTTATCCGTCTTAGTTTACACAGGAAATACAGTTCCTTTACTTTTCGACAGCCTTCTTATATATATATATATATATATATATATATATATATATATGAGTATTCATCGTCAATTCGAGTTAATAAAAAATAAGTATATAAATAATAAATACACGCACATAGACATACACAATAAGATTATGATTTACATTTCATCCTAAAAGCATTTTTAACCCTTAGAATCGCAAGAAAAAGCAGAGCAATGTCATAATATATTTGAATTGTAGATGATATAAGATATAAACAGGATAAAAACTCACAACTCAGAGTTTAACGATTTCGATCATATTGTTAACTAATATTCAACGTGTCTTTATATATATATATATATATAAGGTGTTTCTGAAAAGTAACGAGACTGGAGTCACAAACAATTTATTTCAATTCCAAACAACAAACTACATGGTTTCCCCTTCATATATAGTTGCAGTAACAACATGGTTTGATTTATCAAGTTACAAAAGAAAGACTAAATGCAAATAGATCCTTAAATTGTTCAAAATATATATATATATATATATATATATATATATATATTGAGAGAGAGAGAGAGAGAGAGAGAGAGAGAGAGCGGGGGAGACAGTGTAAAAGAGCGATAAAAACAAACATTGCACGTAAATATATATGTATAAACATGAGAAAATTATAAGTATATATATATATATATATATATATATATATATGAGAATTTCGTAATATATTGATTTATTTGCATTATGTCTTTTCGTTTTTTTTCTTCTTTTTTTTCCTTTTCTTTCTTTTTTTCAAGCCTGATAAATTAAAACATCATGTTATTGTAAACATTGAAAAACATGAGTGGCAAGAATATATAAATATTTTTACCTCAGATAAAAATCTTTCAATAGGAAATAAGGAAAGTATTTTTCCTTCTTTCTTTTTTTCAATCTTTTTTTTTCTTTTTATATATTTATTTCTGTTCCCATTTCCTTTTTCACCCTTCGTGAATATATTTCACATGATTTAAAACCCTTTTTGGATTTGGAGGTGCTTAAAAGTATTATTTCTGGAATTGTCATTTTTGTCACTGTAACGGTCGAAAAGTCCTAATGAATATCTGGAGTCGAACAGGTCAGTGTTACTTTTAAACTTTGTTGTTCTTTTTATTTCAGCCAAAATAAGGAACCTATCGAATATGAATACTTTTAAAACAGGTCTATTTGACCCCTAGAGGGGAGCTTAACAAGTACTACCACTCCGAGTCCGTAGACCTGAGAGTAATGGCAATGAAGGGAGCTTTTACACTTCCCAGATCTTAAGTATCGTAGTCTCATCAGATGCAGTTTAGTACAGCGCACTTTTGGGGAATTTTTATCCTCTCAGCAGAGGATGCAGCAGTATATTCTGAGCCTTATCAAGAGATCAGTTAGGTTAACAAGTGATGTTTTCATCGTATTAAAAAGAATATTAAAAAGGTCTCGGGTTAACTGAGGTGCGTGGCTGTCTGATTGCTCCAGTAATTCCTGAGTGGAGTTTTAGGTATTTTTCGTGTCGTCCTGGGAGTCGCTGCATTAGAAAGATTATCACATACATGATAATTAAAATGCATAAACTCGACAATGTGCCGAATGACGTAACATAAATATCTGCACATTCGATATATGCGATTTAAATGTTTACTGGAGGCAATTTAGATGCTTCAAAAATAATGGTTTTATTTTGATGATATTTGCAAAATGTTTTTTGAAATAACCCACCAAATAAGATTAAAAGGTCAAAAAAAATTATTCGTATTTTTCCATCTGGGAGTAATAAAAGGATACACACCAGGAATCATTTATTTCGTGGTAATGTCCTTAAAAAGCGTGAATCCATCTATCCTGTCCCCACCCACTATCGGTAAATAGTAGGGTAGACTTGGATCAATAAACTTGGCAAGGCAACTAGTCTAGGAGGAGGAAAACCTTAAATTCAAATCTGCACACTCCGCTTAAAGATTGACAGCGTCGCATTTTGCTCGTAGCGGTAGGATTGGGTAAATTCACAGCATTCATATATATATATATATATATATATATATATATATATATATATATATATATATATATATATATATAAAATCTTCTGTATGAAGCATATGTAAAGGTTAACAAGAATAGTAAACCAGATAACGATGTGAAAAAAGAGAAAAGGAATATATATAAGATAAAAAAAGTCTGATTTGGTATTTAAATTTTTATAATTACACACACACACACACATATACATATATATATATATATATATATATATATATTGCGACTCGTGTTTCTAACATCTTAGTCCTCTTCAGGGGTTTGAATTATTGTTTGTGTTTTCTAGTTGACTTCAGGTTTAATATATACCTCTGTCCCATTGGAATCAATTTCCGAGATTTTCGGCTGTTCTGATAACGATTTTTGTTTTTTCCCCTTTTTATGTTTTGCATATGTGTCTTTTTTCTTATCATTGAGTATGTGTGTTTGGTTGCTTTCTTTAATGGCATATCAACTTACGAGGGTTATTTAATACCAAAGTCATCTTTGTAGAAGAACAGCAAGGATATTATTTAACTCATCACTGGAGTAATATGAGCGTCCATATCTTTTCCAGGGGGCATTTGTCCGAACGTTAACGTAATAACGGTCTCTATGAGTGTGTTTGTGTGTGTGTGTGAGAGAGAGAGAGAGAGAGAGAGTAAGAGAGAGAGAGAGAGAGAGAGAGTTAGAAACAGATAGAGACTGACAGAGAGGGAATTCAATGGATATGTGTATTACTTGTGTTAGTGTGTATTTTGGTAACAAATGTGTGTGCACACGTATATATATATACACTAGTATACAAGTATATTTTCAAAGCTATGAGTGGATTTAATGTGCGTGGTAATTTACTAAGCTTTTTTTTTAGATGTAGCACAAGGCCGCATGAATGGGGCACCCAATGAGAATCGAACTCACTCGTGCAGCTTTGCTAGTCTACGTTGCTAACCATTACACCATCCAAGGTGCCCAGTGGATTTAATGTGCGTGGGAGAATCAATTTATCTACATGCATAGAATTGTTTTCAAGCTAGTTGATGTGAGTATATGTCTGTGCGTTGAATTTCATATATATATATATATATATATATGATTATTCTGTCAGTTCTGCCTTATAAATCAACGTTTGCCGGATTTCGTGAACATAATTTGGAATCGTAAAGACAGAAATAACCATCCTGTGACAAATCGATCAGGCGAGACTGGTTTATGGTCTTTCTACTAATTGACTAGAAATGGCCAGTGCTATGAAATTTTTGTTCGTCTTTATTGATCGTAACTTAGTGGTCAACCTTCGCAGCCAAATCCAGTCCGGCCAAGCCCAAACTGGTCAAGTGCAGCTGGCATACATTTGAAACACTTTGACATACTGACTTACAACAAGCAATCTTTTACCTCGAAAACTGACTGTAAAGGAGCTACTAATTGCATGAATTATGTGATTTTTAAAAGAGAAATTCTTCATCATTTTCTTTCTCCCCACTCTTTCTCCCAGTCTCTTTCATTTGCTGAATTTTCATCTATATTTTTACTGCATAATATTTGCTCGATGGGATTTATGGAGAAATTTTCAATGAATTAACATAGCAGACTACTGACGTATAGGCGTATATATATATATATATATATATATATGATGCAAAGCTCTTCGAACGAATTGAGCACTCTCGTATCCGGTAGGGTATAAAATGTAAACAAATGAGCGCTGCTGCTGCTGCTGCTTAATACCTAATAATTCTCTAGCCGACGTGGTACGCTTGTTGGCCGAGGGGTCTGATACTAAGTCTAACGTAAAGTTGGGCGAGTTTCGATCCCAGCTTCAAGCGTCCTACGTGTCTAGCCACACTGAAGAGTTGTGATACAACGAAACAGTCTGTCTGTGGATGACTATATATATATATATATATATACATATATATTCCTAGCTATGGGTAAATAGGCAGGCTGGGTTCCATAAAGAAAACTCTGAATTTAAACCAGCTATACTCCGTTTAAAAATTGACCTCCTGCTGCATATTATCGGTGGCAGGGGGATTGCATGATTAATGGGAGGAGTCATACCAATGACTCAGAAATGGTACTTGATACTTCCTTGTTTAATACTCAGTATATTTAGGTAGGGATCAAGGGTAAAGTGGAGCAATTCAGGTAAAGGAGTAGCACCCACACTTATACCTCGGTGTAGGAGCTGTTGAAAAGGGAGCCTTCGGTTGGCCCTCGACAACAGTCGTCAACTTTATATATATGTATATATATATATCCTAGCTATAGTATCTTTATTAAAAGCATACCATATTTTAATAGCAACTTTAAAACTTAAACATTACGAACATTGCAAATTCCACATCTTCATTAAAAGTCAATAAAATTGAAATAAACTTTTGGTTCTCGTTAAAAAATTATACAAACATTCATTACTTATATATATAATAAAGGTATACGTGAATGACACAGAAATGTTAATTATTTAAACCAGCTATTTTTAAATTATGCAAATTAGATATCCCATGACTTCGGTAAACGACATTAGTGAATATACATAAAGTGCCATTTATACGTTGCGCATGCGTATTAATGATTCAACATGATCAACGTTGTTTTCAGTTAAGTAAGGGTGAGAAAACCCACACAAGAATGCATGTAAGCATTTTTGTTTTAATATCATTTTCGAGTGTTCTGGTTTTTGTTTACATTTTTATCATTGGGGACATTAATCAACGAATTCGAACAAGACTTGAACTTGAATCCTTAAAGTTAATTTCTTTTTCTGTTATTCTATCAAGACAACATTTTTTTTTATCCTTTCTATTCCTTGTTGTTTGCTTCGGACATCACCTGTGTTAAAAATTAAAGGATTTTAGATTTTCGTATAATTATATGAATAACATAATACCTCCCTTTTGAAATTCGTACCCGTTCCTCATTTTCATCCGACTTTCTGTCTCTGGGGAATTACTGTTGCCTACACACATAAGAGAAGAAAAATATCCAACAAATGGCATTGTAGGTGTTAAGTAAATTTGTATTAATGAACAGCAAGAATTAGAAATAAATATCTGTCGATGTTTGAAGAAGACGTGTCACTCAAAACACAATTCCATCTCACTTACAGAAACGTGACGAATCCTATTTGTAAACTTAAATCTCTATAAAGGAAATATTGATATCTCAACGAATACGACTATACAAATCACAGATGAGACGCCGCCCTTTGGGAAAAAACGTACAAAATCTTTTTCTTTTTTTCTTTTATTAACTTCAGTCTGTCGCCAGGAAATCGAAAAGAATATGTCTGCAATGAAGTGTAATAAGTATGCAGTCTCGGTCACAATTATTGAAATAACTAAAATTTCAATAAATGATGCAGAATATCTCCTGAATAAATAAAACAAAAAATGAATCAAGTGAAATAACTTTGGTTTAACAATTCATGATTGATAGAGAAAAGAAACTGATAAAACAAGAAATTTATATGAATTTAATTTGTTTTGGAAGATTACCAAAAAATTGAAAGGGTGCCAATAATAATCGACCTGGACTTATATATATATATATATATATATATATATATCTTTAAGAAAAATTATTCCCGACTATGGTTTAACTGGACTGAATAATATATATATATATATATATATATATGTGTGTGTGTGTGTGTGTGTGTGTGTGTGTATATATATATATATATATAGATAGAGAGAGAGAGAGAGAGGGAAACAACTGATTGGAAGAATGCGATAAAATATGTAAAAATAAATGGAAAAGTGGATAAACCGAAACACAGACAACGGATTCAAATAATATTTCGTTTTTATTTACCTAAAGACTTCTTCAGAATGGTGAGGATTTCGTAGTGGTAGGCATATGAAGAAATAGATAAAAAGAGGAGAGATAGAAAAGTTAAAGAATGAGAAAAGAAAATAGAAATAAGAATCTGAGTTTTGAAGGTTTGTAGCGACGTCAGGCCAATGTTGGCTACACATCTGTATATTGTAAACATTCAAATAAAAAGCCATCCAGATGGAGAGAGAGAGAGAGAGAGAGAGAGAAGAGAGAGAGAGAGAGAGAGAGAGAGATTTCCAAATAAAAATTTCTCTTGTCGCCAGAGTTAATAATGTGTGTAGAGCTGATTGTGCCCACACTCACACATTATTAACTCTAGCGACTTTTATTTTTGATACAAAAAGAAAAGAAAAACACCTTCAAATCAATTTTTCCGAACATATCTGGTTATACTAGGGCTAAAGTTATTAAGAAAACTCGTACTTAGTACCAAAAATAAAAATATTCTGGTGATTAACTTGTTTTATTAAAAATAACAGAATGAGAAAGAAAATTTTTGAGGGTAATAAGGCAGATTGGGCTCTTTAACGTTGACTCGTGGTGAGTATTTCTTATGAAGAATTTAGCGACTAAAAAGAATATGGTAAGTAAAAATAAAACCTGTTTACACAGATTATAAATATTTACTTAAGAAATAGACAAAAAACAATTCAGTTTCATTACTTGTTAATAAATTTCTTATTTCCAGATAAACTTAACAAATACAAAATTGTAATCTTATATTTAGATAGATAGTTACAAGGGTACATCAATAAACGTAAAGCCTAAGACTGATAATAACATTTAGTTTATTCAAAAATATCTTTCAATATAAATTTATTTGCTAATTTAACACAGTAATGAATATTAATCATATAAACTAAATATTAATGAAAGTTTCAACGGATGGTTGGTTGGTTGGGTTTTATGACATATCAACCTTTGTAGGTTATTTAATGCCAAATCCATTTTTATACAAATAACCAGTTCTCTTTCAAACAATTCAGTTTAGCGTGAGTACACAGTTTAATTGTCAAAAACATTTCTATTTAAAGCTATTCAGTTTAGTCAAACAGTACTAATTCAAACAATTCAGTTTAGTGTAAGTATAGATTTTTTACAGTTAAATGTCAAAACAGTTTTATTTCAAAAATTCAATTAAACGTAAATAGTTTTAATGTCAAAAACAGTTCCATTTCAAACAATTCAATTCAGCATAAGTACGCAGTTTAGTTCTATTTAAACTTGACGTCGGTCCCGTTTACTTTTCAGCTGGGACATGTTTTTAACATCTGGAGTAGGGTCTGTTTACACCAAACTGGACTTTCTCGTCGTGGGAGATCTTATGACAATAAACAATCACAGGGCGATTTTACAGAGGTCCTTTCTCAATAACCTAAAGGTAATCCATGTCAGTTCGGTGACAGAGTATCGGAGTATTCAGTAGATTTAAGAAGCCATATGAAAATGTACAGGATGAATGGTAAAGCCAAAGACTGTTCTCTAGTTTGTCAGATATGCAGCAAAGTTTGCATGGAGGAACTTGATTTGAGGAGTCTCATGCATTCCGAATGGTTTGAGAGGATGTCAGTCACAATATATATATATATATATATATTATATATATATATATATATATAATATATTATATATATATAAACACACAAAAAAACGAGTAAGTCAGTATTTAAAACACAGTCATTTATGAATGTAAATCTACTTTAAATCTAATGATTTTGCAAATATTTTTACGTTCTTCAGTCAGCATGTTACACTTGTGCTAAACATCGCGAAATCAGTTTTTTGTACAGAGCTGATTTGTACAGCACAAGAGGATTCATGTTACTTGTTAATTCTAAAATAATCAATTATCGACAGCAACTTTCACTTGTTACATTTTTGACACACCCGTTCGAAAAGTTTTCGTCAAAATCGATTAAAACTAAAGCTTGGTTTCTTTGATGACCTAGTTTTAACTGAAGAAGAGATGAATGAATTAGATACAAATTTTAAAATTACTGGTCGGTCGTTTGATACTAATTTCAGTGTCAAGAAATTTTAACAAAAATAAGAAATTAAATATCATGGACGTATATCTATGAGTACTTATTATATGTCACTAAGTCTGGCACAAGGCTATAAATATGATACAATTTTCTCGTTAGAATGTAAGATGACATAGATGTGAGAAAAGATTCATAAAAATTTATCTTCATTTTACTCAAGTAAGAAAATAATTTTTAAAGAAATTAAAATTAAAATCCTTGTTCGCGATATTTAATGTAATATATAAAAAAAATTTTGATAAATACACATCATTCAAACTGCGAACAAGGACATAAATATGTCTTTGAACTAATATATATATATAGAGAGAGAGAGATAGAGAGAAAGAGATATGAGATATATACATATATGATATATATATTATATATATGATATATATATATTATATGATATATATATATATGATATATATATAGTATAATATATATATATATATATATAATATATATATATGATATATATATATATGATATATATATATATGATATATATATATTTATATAGATATATATATATATATATATATATATATGATATATATATATGATATATATATATATGATATATTTATATATATGATATATATATATATGATATATATATATATATATGATATATATATATAATGATATATATATATATATATATATGATATATATATATATATATGATATATATATATATATATATATATGATATATATATATATATATACGATATATATATATATATATATACGATATATATATATATATATATATATATATATATATATATACGATATATATATATAATATTATATATATATAAGGAAGTAAAGTTGGCGACCTTAGTCGAGGGTGACCCGAAGGCTCTCTTTCGATAGCTACCACACCGAGAGGAGAGGGCGCTACTCTATTCCCTGGATTGCTCCATTTTACCCTTAATTCTTGGTGAGTGTAAAGCAAGGCAGCATCAAGTACCATTTTTTTGAGTCTTTGGTATGACTCAACCTGGGATTGAACCCCAGTCTCCCAGACCATTCGGTGAACTCTCTACTCATTTGGCCACTGGCCCGGTATATATATATATATATATATTCTACAGCCCCAGCCGACTGAGCAAAACCTTTTGTGTGTCATCCTACAACTTATCTACGAGTCAAATGTACCATTTCTCTTGTATTTGTTGATATATTCCCTGAGGACCAATTTGTTGGATTCACATATGGAATGACTCAGATTCACGACGCGAATATCTGGGGGTTGTCGCTGGGGAATAGAGCGAGATTAAGTTTTTTTATGCTACATATTCCAACGCTGTCCGAAATATTTTCGCTGACTTCAACACTGTTAACACCTAGGGCATATCCTTTATATCCGCTTTTCTTCGTTGTCGTAGATTGATATCTCGAGTGCGTTGCGATAACAAAGAGGAACTAAACATAAAGATGAAAAAAAAATACGTGTCTATATTAATTATAGACAATTTTTCACGGGATCCATAACTTGATTTGGCCGTAGGGGCACTTGTCATGTATTGTGTTTTGGACACTAATATCATGGCCGAGCCCATCTCTCTCCAGGTCTGCAGCTGGCTTGAATTCAGTTTTCTATCTCCTAGACTGAATGCTATATCAATGTTAAAGAGCCCAATCTGCCCTACTATTTACTTATTAGTAGAGGGAGAATATTTGGATTCATACCTCTCCTAGTGATATAAGTACACTATATAAAATACAAAGAGCCTTGTTCATATCCGAGTCCACTTTCTCCGATATAGCTTTAATGCTACCAGTCCCTCTAAGTGACAATGACAGACAATACTTCAACTAAAATCAAAAATTAATAATAAGAGCATCCTGAAGTGCTGGATACAACTAGGATGAGTAAAAGATTTGCAATAATTTGGCACGTGATATTTTGCGGCAAGTATATCAGGTGACAAAGACAATTCAAGCAGTTCAGGTATTCGCTGTGATTAATAGTATGTGGGTAGTCTGAGCGCTGACATGGTGTACATTGCTTCATTTAAAGTGAGAAATTTGAAAACCGCACAAATGAACGTACAACTTAGTTTAATTCAAGAACAAGTTCAAACTGGACCATAACGCCATGGGAGCAACCCAAAAAATTTTGCGAAAGGTGAAGATGCAATTGATTACAATAAAATCATCAGATGTTTGAAGAAATTTCGTTTTGTTTGATTGAACCTCGACAATCAGGCAAGGTCAGTTAGGTCTAAAAGCGTAAATTCTGTGGTCATGCTCCAAGCCATTAAAGCAAATCTGACGCATATATATATATATATATATATATATATATATATCAGACAAATGTGTAACTGATTGAATAAAACACTGATGTACAAGTTAATACATTTTTATTTCTTTAAATTGAATGAAAAGTTTGTTGAAAAGCAAAAGTTCTGAAGTTTTTTCTTGTAAATAAAAAAAGATAATATTAGTCAGAGCATAAGTATTACAAGAGAGAAAAAATAACGTATCAGTAATGTTGTCTTAATCTAATAGATATATTTTATGTATATAAAAGATCTTTGTGTAAGTATGTCACTAAATCAGAGAAAAATATATGCGTTAAACATGTGTTTAGCAGCTGCTGAAATTTTCATTAGCAGAGAGAAAGATTGAATTGTAGTGAGAATAATGTAAATAAACATATTCATTCAATTGAAGATAATTAAGCCACGTTGAACTTAAATGCAAAATTGAAGGAGAAGAATGTTAGATTTTCACTCAAAAGATATAAACGGAATTTATTTTGAGCAGGCAACAGAATAAATCTGTAAAACGAATTGAAAAACTATTCATTTTATAGTTATCTATACGATTGAGGTCGACTCGAAATTAGATGGAAAAACTTGATTTATCTATTAGTCTAATTGGTTAAGAATGTATTTTTAAAAATCTTGGAGTGAAAAGATTTCTTAAATTATTTTAAGTTTTGATCCTTTAAATTTTTTGCGGCAAGTCAAATATTCTCGTCTGTGAATCTCAACGAATTTTTAAAACGAGCGTTTAAGCACCGATTGGTCAATAAATACAAACATACGCGTCCATTAATGGCAGCTTCTCGAGCTGATTTTTTGCACAAAAATTAATACTTTTTTGGTGTGAAAATTAATTGATATCCCTTAAATAAATAGACTTAGTTCGTCAACCATTCTAAGAGAAAGAAAACTCTGAATTTAGACCAGCTATACTCCTCTTAAAAATTGATCTTGTGCCACATCTTTCACGTGATGGAAATATTGAGTTAATATATACTTGAAGCTTTAAACGAATAAATCAAAATACTTTTTCAGCCACCAAATGGCAATAGTCAATTCGTAATAATTGGATGAGCATATATTTGCTGAGATTAGCATTGAACAAAGCTAAATTGAGAAAATAGAGATAAAAAGATTGGGCTGTGCCAATACTGTAAGTAAAAAAAATGGGTTCCTTTGAAAATCATAATCTGAAATTATTGCTTAAATACTGACTACTATCTCCAGTGTGAAAGACGTATTTTGCTATTTACTGATTTGAGCTTCGTGCGGTACAAGGCCAAATGTGTAGAAAGAAGAGTAAGATATTGTTGCGCCAGTCCTTTAATTCGAAATGTTTTGACTATTTTGAAAATCAGTATTTGGAATCTGAGCTTTTACTTACGTTCAAACAAAGGTTAGATGAAAATTTAATATTAGTTATCTATACACAATCATCATCATCATCATCATCAAGTGGAGCTGATACCACGAGATTCCCTGGCACACATTATCTCCCTTCTTCTCTTTTACCATCTGTAACAAGATATCTGGCACGGCACCAAAAGTAATACTGTGGTTGGTAACAGTACCAAATGTGATACTATCCTCATAACAGCGTCAAATGTGACATTATGGTGGTAACATTATCAAATGTAATACCATGTCCGGTGACGGTACTATAGTAGGTCCTTCATTCTGAGACTACCACATGCGCCTCTGGGTAGTTTGTTTATCAATCCCCAGTGTGCCCACGTTGTGTTTGAAAGATCCACAGATGGATACAATCCACAGATCGATACAATCGACCCGGAACTTCTGACCGTCTGGGTGGTTCGTTGGAGTAAGTTAACTGGGTGCCGGCAACTCAAAGACAAGAAAAACTCTCCGTTAAGTTGGTTGGTTGTTTGGGTTTATGGCATATCAACCTTTGGAGGTTATTTAATACCAAATTCATTTTTACACAAATTATCAGTTCTATTTTAAACAATTCGGTTTATCATGAGCATACAGTTTAACTGTCAAAAATATTTCTATTTCAAGCTATTCAGTTTAGTCAAACAGTTCTAATTCAAACAATTCACTTTAGTATAAGAACGCAGTTTAGTTCTATTTAACCCATAGATAAGCCCTTATCAGGTGCTACCATTCAGGGCCAAAATAGACCTGGAAGTGATAATGGTCTAGAAATGACAGTTGTCCCCTATCCTTTTCCTTGGTGCACACGCTTGAACTTTCCAATTTTACTTATATTTCCACTTAAAGATTTTAGCTAACTAAAATACATCTGAAGAATTCGTGTCCTGACCAAATTAAATAATGAAATAATTAATGCAATTAACCATCACAGGAATTATTTTATACATCCGTCCCTATCATTCATCACCCCTCGCAGGTCCTCTTGACAGCATGGAGTGTCCTCTTGACTGCATGGAGTGTCCAAAAAGAGTTGATGTAAATCCTTGCTAGTCAGCTAAAATGGCGTTTCTATGTGTAGTAGACCATAAGAGAACATTTCTTATGCGTGTCAAGCATGTCTTGTTCATCTTACTTGGATCGTTTGTAAGACTGGAGGTAAGTTGCCGTACAGCTACCTTTTTGCTGGGCGTTACTTCCAGGATTTGTTCAAAACAGCATCTTTGTACAGTTCCTATCAAGCATCTTCTCCATGCGTTTCGTAGCGTCCAAGTGGTGCATCCATACAGCAGAACTGACACGGCCACAGCTTGGAAGAAATCTCGTTTTATTTTATCGGATGGATCAGATTTCCATATGATCGATAACCTGTCAATAACATATACATCAATAACTAATTATTGTTAAATCAAAAATCCAACCAATGTTAAATCAAACCTATGGATGAAGTTTTAAATGAATGTAGCAAAAGTAAACAGACAAAATAACTATTTACCAGAAAAAAAAGGAGAAACTTGAGATATCTGAGAAAAAAGGTCGTGAGCTAGAAATAAGTATGTGAGGATAAATGGGGAAAATTGTGAAAATATGGATGGAAAATAATTAAAGATGAAATATATCGCTGCTATTTAAGTTGAGTTTTCCCAAGTACGGCAAATTACTGAAAAGCCGGATTATCATTAACAAAGCGAAATTGCGCCGGCTTCAGAAATTTGTCTTAATCTTTTGTTATGGATATAAGCTAACATAGTGGCTGCATCGAAATTGAAATTTGATCAAAATTGGAAATGTGTTGGAGAAGTGCGTTATTAAGATTACCAACTCTAATATCTCTCCTATGTTCGTATAGAAGCTTATGAATGTTCCCCAATTTCAGTTTACAGTCTTTGAAAAGAATACAATATACACCAGCGTCAGAAATGATATTGTGTCGAGGACTCGAGTGTAGTGAATCGAGGATTGTTTTCGAGGATAAAGTGACAGTTTTAATACCAAGTTTATTTCAGTTATTTCCTATGATGTTATTGGAAAAATTGTTAGGTGAAGTAATGTGTGTATGGGGGAAGTTATTTTATCAAGGTGTATTGACATTAATTCGAGGTCCATTTCTATGGTAGATTTTTAAAGGCTTTAAATTAGGCAAAGTGTATAAAAGATTTGGGGTAAAGAAGGTTAAGAAAGGAATTTTCTATGTAATTAAACTCATCATTTAGATATTTCGAAAATCTATGATAACTCCTCTTTTAGTGTTAGTGTTATTGTGTGAATAGAAATGTGTGTTCATATTTATAGGTGGGTTTACGATAAACTCTGAATTCTAATTTGTCTTTATTTTTAATAAGTAACACATTCAAAAAAGGTCGAATGTTGTTGGATTCAAGTTCACATGTGAACTTTACAAAAGGTTACTTAATCTGTTTAGTGATACAATTTAAACTAAAATGTTGTGGGTAAATTAGAAAAAATGTAACTAGTACTACTGGGGATAATATATTTAAAAGGACCAGATTCCAGGAATTTGGGATAAAGGCACGCTAGAACAGCAGTAAGCGGAGAACCCATTGGTAAATCAAAATTCTGTTTATAAAACGTGTTATTGCTTTGGAAATAACAATGTCATGTATATAGGGTACAAATTTTAATTAATTTAGGGACAGGAAGGGGTAATATAGAATTAGTTTTTCGAAGGTGATTATCAAAACGTTCAATGCACCGATCGACAGATATTTTAGTACATAGAGATTTGATATCTTAAAAGATTTGGTTTTCATATTAATGTCGATTAATTTGTTAAAGAGTGAGCTAGAATTCTTGATGTGTACATCACTGGTAGTACCCAACAGAGCAGATAATATTTTAGCTAAAAAGCTTAGCGATGTTATAGCGTGGGGGCAGATGCTATGCCAGAGATAATAGGTTATAAGGGAATGTCAGGTTCGGGGATTTGGGGAAAACCATAAATTCTAGGGATGATGGGGTGATAATTGATAAGCGAAAACCAAGATTTGTACTCCTTTGAAATTGATTTTTTGTAAGACTTAAAATAATTGATGTTATTTAGAACCGAAATATAACAACGGCTTTCTTTAAATTAAAGTCTTCTCTTTGGATTACCTTGTTTTTAAAATTTTCTCTATATTGTCGAATTCATTTTCATTATTTACTTATACAAGAGAATTCGATTGACGGTTTTACAAGGACTTAGAATATACTGGTTGCCTAAAATTCACAAAACAAATGTTCCATTGAAACCAGTTCTTTCAATGTGCGGCTCAGGGTAACACGAATTGGCTAAATGGCTTGTTAAATTGGATCCGGTTTTACAATTTGACCCTGGTTGCCGCGTTACGGGCTCCTTCCGATTTACGTCAATGATACGTCAACTTCCCTGGTGCGTGCATACAATGTTTCTTCTTTCGTTTGATAGATTTTTATTTAATAACATCCCTTTGGACTAGATCATAAGTTTTTGTGCCGATTACTTATATTGTAGCCATTCGAAGCCTCCATCATTTCCTGAACATATATTCATTAAATTGATGGCGACTAAGTCTGTCTTGTTTAGCTTCAATGATACTCTATATCGACGACAAGTTGATGGAATGTCGATTGCCCGTCCTCTTGTCCCCATTTGAGCTAATGTATTTGTGGTGTTTTCGGAATAACAGGTTTTTGACAAGGTCTGTTACGTTGATGATACTTTTGCTAGCTTTCCTTCACGTAACGAGGCATTAGAATTTTTTCATTATCTGAATAACCTTCATCCTTCTCTGACTTTTACTCTGAAGTAGGAAAATGACAATGTTACCCATTTTTCTTTTTTTGTCGAGAAGAACCCTTCTTCCCTTATTACTTGTGCTCACAGAAATCCAACTTTTACAAAACTCTACATTAATTGGAATTAATTCACCCCCAAATCAAGGAAGGTCAGCTGTGTCAAATATCTTATTCACCGGGCACTGATGATTAGTTCTAATAGCAGGATCGATGCCGAAATTTTAAAAAAGTTACTAATACTTTTCTAAGGAAAGTGTACTCAGACAATGTCATCTCGTGTAATATTCGATAAACGATATCCAAATGTAATTCAATTAAATCGTTTTGTCTCTCTAAATGCCCTGTATATCTGAAAATACATTGGATTGGGCCTGTTAACCAGGTATTTGTTGATAAAATCTCTGGGTTGGTTATGCGTTGTTTTAACTCGATTAAGCTAACAACCATCTTCACCCTAAGACCTTCCTTTTCGTTTTCCCAAAAGATATCTTACCGATACTTCAACAAAGTATGATGGTATATAAATTTCAATGTTAGAGTGAGGCTGGTTATATTGGTAGAACTACTCAACGGTTAGAAAGTCGAGTGAAAAAGCACGACCCACGAGAACTACTTCGACGGCTCCAACACATTACATCCGGGTCTTCTCAAGGACAAAAGTTGGCCATTGGCGACCACTTGTCTGATTACTATACAAGCAGGACAATCTATTCTAAGGATCTTTTCTCTGTTTTGTACAAGGTGAGGTGCAACGTTTGTTTTTTGTTTTGTTTTTTTGTTTTTGTTTTTGGAATTAAAACACTCGATAATGATATTTACTTTTAATCGTTTCCGGTGAAACTATTGAAAACCCGCCGGACGGAAGGGTTCCTTTAGTTAAGTTTTATTTTTTAAAGCAGATACAATAAAAAAATATTAAGTAAAAAAGTTTAAGTAATTTATATATATATATATATATATATATATATATATATATATATATATCATCATGTCGTGCCCCTAGCACGGATATCCCTGACCCTCTCTCGCCACTTTTCCTTATCGTTCATCGCTTCTGGCAGATCCTCAGGGCTACATCCCGTATCCTCACATAGCTACTGTATTTTGGTTCCAGCTGGTCGTCCTGCTTTTACTCGACTATATAAGGGGGTCCATAGGAGTACATCACTTATAAGCTTGTCCCTGCTTCTCCAGCAGTGTCCTGCATGTCTGGTTCGTCTAACTTGGATAATACGACTTCTTTTTTCGGCTTTTTCTAAAGCTTTGATTCTATTCTCCTAGTATAGGCTTGAATTTTTTTTTTGCTCCAGCGATGCTGCCTTTATTGTTGTATATAGTTGTTCATTTTAATTTTAATCCGTATCTGGAATATTAAAAGTTTGTTCAGGAACCATACTTAAGGCAGATCTAGCTGCTTTATCAACTTACTCATTTCCACAAATTGCTGTGTGACTTGGAATCCAACACAGCAGAATTTCATTGTCATCTGACATTTTTTCTAATTTACATAGGAGTTTTATGATAAATGGGTCGTCAAGTTTCTTGCTTTGTAATTATGTTAACACTGACAACGAGTCAGAAAAAAATAATGAATCTGATTTTTTGATTTTTGAATCAGATCGAGTGCCATATCTACCGCATTGAATATGGAAGTATCGTTTGGGAGATATTTTTAATCGTTTTTCCATTGTATACTGCAGCGAATCCAGTTGTTTTCTCCTGCTTAGAACCATCCATAAAAATGTGTGAATGTCCAGGATATTTATCATTAATTTTCTTTTGTTCTTGGAAAATTGCGAAAGAGTTTTAGTCTTTTGGGGTTTGCACAGAGTTAGAATTATTTTTGGAGACTTTATGGTCCAAGATGAGATTTTTGGTATTTGGATCGTATTGTGTAGTTTTGTTAAATTTATTTTTGCTTCTTTTATTGTTTCCATCTGAGGGCCAAAATATTTTATTGCTCTTTTACTCATTTCGAATAGTTCCCTATATTTTGGGTGGAATGTACCATCATATACAGGATTAGATGGGCATGATTTTAATTTAACAAAATACTGGAGAGCCAATTTATTGCTTCTGATATTTGCTGGTGTTTCGTTAACCTTTACATACAGTCTCTCAACTGGAGATGTTCTGAAGGCTCCATTTACTAATCCCAGGCCCCCATGGTAGATTGGTTAATTGTTTGGGTTTTATGGCATATCAACCTTTGTAGGTTATATAATGCCAAATCCATTTTTATACAAATAATCTGTTCTATTTCAAACAATTCTGTTAAGCATAAGCACACAGCTTAATTGTCAAAAACATTTCTATATCAAGCTATTCAGTTGAGTCAAACAGTTCTAATTCAAACAATTCATTTTAGTATAAGTATAGATTTTGTTTACACACAGTTAAATGTCAAAAAAGTTCTCTTTCAAAAAATTCAGCTTAACATAAGTACAGTTTCAATGCCAAAAACAGTTCTATTTCAAGTAACTTAGTTTAGCATAAGTACGCAGTTTAGTTCTATTTCACCCATAGATAGGACCCTTTCAGGTGCTACCACTCGGAGTCAGAGTGGACCTGGGTGCAATGACAATGAAAGCGTGGTCGGCATTTCCCAAAGCTCCAGCATCACTGGAACCTTACCATCAAATTGTTTAGTGTCATATCCAGAACACTCATGGGTGGGGGGTCTTACCCCTCTGCAGAGGTGCAGTCTGTGTATTCTACAGCCCCAGCCAACTGGGCAATGGTAGATCTGGTTATGTATTTTTAGTTGGGTTTTTCATGCAGATTTGTATATAAAATTAACATGGTCAAGCTTCGATCAAATCAATGACCGATACAATTTCAGTAGAATTTTTCGATTCGCACCCCACTTCGTGTGGGCTATCATACATAACAGTTGTAGTGTTCTACTGCATTTAACCCTCAATTATTTCAAGTGGGGAATAAAGGTCATGCTTTTATAGAATATTAACCCCAAAAATTTGTACTCATTTACAACTGGAATTTCTGTCTTTTCAAGTTTCAGGTTAGGTTTGGTTTGGTTTGTTTAATGGCATATCAACTCTTTTTAGGTTATTTAATGCCAAAACCATTTTCTTAGAAGAACAGTAGTGGTACTATTTAACCCATAGCTGGGAGGATAAGGGGGTTCATACCTTTCCCAAGGGTATTTGCCCCAAAGTGAACGTAATAGCGCGACTGGAGTACGAACTCGCGTACTACGATTCCGCAGTCCATCGCTTTAAAAGTTTCAGGTTAGGATCATCGTGTAGTTTTCTCTTATGACAGAAATGAACACATTTAGTTCTAGTTTTAGAAAATCTAAACCCATTTTCTTTTGCCTAATTGCTGATTTTCTCTAAGCAGTTTTGGAGTTTGCACACAATGGTGTGTATATATTCCAACCAGTAACATATCAAGAGGTTGTCTACGTATAAAGACCTGTCCACTCTGGGAGATAAGCATTTGGTTATGTTGTTTATTTTAATGTTCAACAGAGGCATGGATAAAACACTGCCCCGAGGGACTCCCTCTTCCTGATTTTTCATATCAGAGAGAGAGTCGATCCAATGCGGATTTTAAATTTTCTGTCTAATAAGAACCCGTTGATAAAGTGTGGAAGTCTGACTTTTAGATCAAGATCTCGCAGGTCTCGCATCATTCCATATATCCACGTCGTATCGTAGTCCTTCTCTTGATCCGTTCCTATTATAAGATCTTTTTATAGCGCCTTTTGATTCTCTTAGGGAAAATAGGCTATTGTCATTTTCCAGGTTTTTTGATTGGAAGTTTAACTTGTACTTTTCCGTTTTTTGTTTGACCGTTATAAATTTTGGTTTGCCGTTTTGACTAGATGAATTTGAGAAAATGTTTCGGCTAGTAAATCTTCATATTCTTTTTGTCAGTTTTTGTGCAATTGTTTTTGGAGAGGTGTTTTATAGGCGTTGCCTGATATGTAACTGCAATTTTCCGGATCATCTCCCATACAGCTTTTAGTTTAGAGGAAGAATTCAATTTGCTGACATATCTTTGCCAGAATTCTTTTTTCGCTGTCTTTATCACCCTGCGGGCCTTTACTCTATTTAGCTTATACTCTATTAAATCGGAGGTGGTTGGCTCCTTTTGAAACTTCTTTAGAGCCGCTCTTCGCAATCTGATAGCTTTTTAGCATTCATTGTCGAACCAGGATCTGTTGCGTTTATTTGGTATTGAGTTTCTAGGAACGCAGTGTTTTGCTATTTCAATTAGCATTTCTGCGAAGTTTTCTATTTTGTGGTTTGTCTCTGTATGGGTCAGCTTATTTTTACATTTTTCTTGGAATATTTCCCAGTTGGCTTTGTCTAACTTCCAGGGGGTATCTTTTCGCTGCTGGATTCTGTATTTTTGATCAGGATGAGGAAGTGATCACTACCACAAGTGTTATCATGAACCTTCCAAGTAAAGTTCATATAGACTGTGGGGGGGTTGCATATAGTTAAATCAATGGCCGAGTGATTTCCGCTTGATTGGTTGACATATTTGAGTGCGCCATTGCTAAGTAGGCACATATCTTTCTCATTGATGATCTTTTCTAGAATTTTGCCCTTTTTGTTTGTGTCTTTGCCCCCCCCGCCTCCCCCGAGGGTATTGTGACTATTAAAACCCCCTAATAAGGTGAAAGGTTTGGCCAATTGATCAACTAACTTCTTTACTTCCTTTTCATCTATGTCATCACTTGGTGGAATATATAGTGAACATATATTCACTGATTGATGCAGAGTTACTTTGATGGCAACTGCTTGGATATTTGTTTTGATGTTTACTTTGCTGTGTGGTATGTCATTTCTGATCAGAACCGATACTCCTCCAAAACCCCCGCACCCGATTGGTTGGGTTTATGGCATATCAATCCTTGTGGGTTATTCTATGCCAGATCCATTTTTATACAAATAATCAGTTCTACTTCAAACAATTCAGTTTAGAATGACTACACAATTTAATTGTCAAAAACATTTCTATTTCAAGCTATTCAGTATAGTCCAACAATTCTAATTCAACCAATTTAGTTTGGTATAAGTATATATTTTCTTTACACTCAGTTAAATCTCAAAACAGTTCAATATAAAACAATTCAGTTTAGCGTAAGTATAGTTTCAATGTCAAAAACAGTTCCATTTCAAACAATTCAGTTTAGTGTACAAAAATAGTTCCATTTCAAACAGTTCAGTTTAACATAAGTATGCAGTTTAAATGAAAGTACATAGCTTAATTGTTAAAAACATTTCTATTTCAAGCTATTCCATTAGTTTTATTTAACATATAGATAGGATCCTATCAGGTGATACCACTCTGAGCCAGAGTGGACCTGGGAGTGATGGCAATGAAAGCCTGGCCCGCATTTTCCAAAGCTCCAGCATCACTGGAACCTCACCATCAGATTGTTTAGTGTCATATGCAGGACACTCATTGAGGGGGGGTGCATTCTACAACCCCAGCCGATTAGGCAACCTACATCCGGAGTCATAAATGTAATTAAACAGCAGATAATTCTTGATATTGGTGTTATCATCTGTGGCTTGAGGAAGGTTTCCTGGAGGCAGATAACTGCAGGACATTCTTGCGTTATTAACAGAAGCAATTCATTGATATTTGTTTTCAATCCACAACAATTCCACTGGATTATTTTTTGACCAATGGTTAATCAGTTGGGAATTATGTTTTGTCTTTGATCAGTTTTTCTTTGGTTGGTTTGTTGGTTTCGAATTTTTGGTCTGCTCTGTCAATTACATCTAGGCCCTCGAATCTGTTCTATGTCAAGTTGATTTTTTTTTTTTTGGTCGTTCTGTTTATTTAAACTGGAGATTTTCTCTCAGGTCTTTCTTTTGTTGGATTCGAGTCAGGACTATTTTCTTTGGGTGTTCAGTGCAGTCGGTAGGTAACTTTCCGTTATTTCGTTCTGTGTTTTTATCTAGTGGTGTATCTTGAGTGAAGTTATCCGGTTAAATGGGTGGTATATTGATCCCCTTTTCCCCTACATCTTTTGTTTTCACCTTTGGTTCCTCGAGTTCTGCTCTGAAGTTTTTAATAATGTTTGGCCAATTCCCTGGTCCAAGCACTTGCAGTTTCTGGATAAGATTTTGGTATTTGCTAGTCGATTCTGTACTGTTTTTTTTTCCCTTTTCCATTTTTCACAAAATACCCGTTTTCTCAGCACAACTGACCTTCAACCCCCGCTTTCTAGCATGTATAAGATAAAGGGTTGGGAATTTTTCCGCAAAAGTTGACTGGGTAACACGTTCGGGAGAAAATAAACGTACGTGTGCTAGGGCATGATGGGATCAGCCGATTGATCGGATCCAACCGCCCGTCTGACCAAGTAAGGGCCAAAGTGGTGTGTTGGAAGTCATTGACCCCTCTGTCGCCGGATCAATGACTGTTCAACCACCAGGATTCCGTCCTAGCACCTTACAGATCGCCACCCCGCAAAGGTGCAGTAGGCGTATTTATTCTACAGCCCCAGCCGACAGAGCTTTATAATTTTTAAATGATTTTTATGTCTGAACATAATACTATTTTGATTCGATTATATGTTAGCGAAAAATGAAATTTGATGCCTTACAAGTATGACAATACAATCACTTAAATTCACCCTTATAACATGAGTTACTTTTGCTCTTGTAACATTTTTACCGTTGGTCATCCAGCTCATTATTCATTACACCACAGCCGCGAGGTAAGAAAGTTCAAACTCCAATCACGCTGTCTGGTTCATTTTGGGAAAGGTATGACCCTCTTAATTCACCCCACCAACAATAGGATATTTCTGCTGTTCTTTTTCAAGGATGGCATTAGCATTGAATATCGATATGTCATTAAACAATGAAAAAAAACCCAATGATGATGATAATTATTAATATATAAGTAGTAGTAGTTATTGTTGTTGAAGTTACTGAAAACCATAATTGCAAAAAAAAAGCCACTGAATGCGGCATTAAATAAACCAGTAAAAGTTGACATGTCAAAAAAATCAACCAACCAACAAATCCCTAAGAACGGTTGTAGCTATAACCACCAAATATTCTGTAGTTACTAATGAAGTGCCGAAACGTATTTTTTATGTGTTAGTTTAAGAAAAACAATTTTTATTTTTCAGCCAGCAGGGCTCGATATATAATGTAAGTACAATGTGAAACAGGATATTTGGTGTCTTAATTTTTTGACCGTTAACTGAATCTTTTTGTTTAACTTTAAAAACATTTTTTCAGCCAGAAACTAATGTTTTGACTTTTTTTTTCTGTTAGTTTTTCCACGTATTTTTTTTTCTACAAAAAAGAAAAGAAATTCAAAATCTAAATTGTGTCGTGCTTACATTTATAGTCCAAACGATTCTTACCAGGATGTCATAAACCTTAAGCGATCGACAAGGTTTAACTCAGAAAAAAATGTTCGGTTTTATGTTTTTGTTTACTACTCCAATAAAATGTGGCAGGGATAAATTTATGGTCAGTTGGAGTTATTTAAATTCCTCACGTCAACTTTTTATATCTTATGTGATTATCTGGAGTATATATCAACGAAAATTGAAAAATAAACATTTGTTGAAAGTATGGATTACTTTAAAACACGCAAAATGCTATCATGCACTGACGTACTTAGACTAGTGACTCTCTTAATTATTAGATTTCCAATATTCCATTATTGTATCAACAAGCCTTCTTCGGATACCTGTTATAGTTGGTAACCGTTTGCGATAATCATTCATTTTAAAAATTCAGATAAAATTATCGGATAGTCATAATGAGTTGTGTTTTATAATTATTTTATTCCTTTTTGAGTTTTTCACACCAGCGCTAACTGATGGTTTTACACTGGAGTTTAAGTGACAGCAAGTCTCCTCAAGTCTCCAGGACTCTTCTCAATATTCTGGCTGATCTTAAAATAATGCTGTAATTTGAATAGTCTCCACTCGTCCTCTTATTTCCAAGTTATCCAGTCCCTTTACTAAACCTTTGATGACTGTACTGAGTGCATTAATTATGATCATCTCCACGTCCCATCGATTGTTTTTTAGTTCTCTTGCAAGGTCTTGGTACTTATCTCTCTTTTCGCTTTCTTTGAATTTTGTTCGGCGGTCTGCCTTGAGGGCAAAGTCCACTATTTGGCAGGTTCTTTTTCGATGACTATCATTTGGTCCGGCCGAGATTACGTGATCTGTTTGTATCTCAAAAACCCAAAGATGTTTGGGCATTCTCTTGGATAGATCCTGAATTGTGCATTAAGATTATCATTAATATTTTACTGCTTGATATTTTTCACACCAGCGTTAGCCGGTGTTTTTGGGGGTGGGGGGTTATGGAGTCTGACAGCAAGTCTCCCCAAGCCTCCAGGGCTCTTCTGAGTATTTAAATCAATCTTAGTAATGCTGTCATTTGGATGATATCTACTCTTCCTCTGATTTCCAGTTCTACCACTTTTTTTCGGAAGATTTTGGGACGGTTCCAAGTGCACCAAATACAATTGGTATCACCATCATCCTCATGTTCTACAGTATTTTTTTCAGTTCTCAGGCCAGTTTTAAGTATTTTTCTATCTTTTCTGTTTTTCACACCGATGTTAGTTCATAGTCTCTCACAGAAGTTTGAGTGACAGAAATTCTCTTCTAGTCTCCAGGACTCTTTTCAGTATTCTGGCCGATAATATTTTAGTCTGGATAGTCTGCACTCTTCTTATTTTCAAGTCTTTCAGTCCCTTTGCCAGACTTTTGGTGACTCTACGGAGTGCACCTATTACAATCAACTTTATGTTCCATATTTTTTTAGTTCTCTAGCAAGGTCTAGGTACTTATCTCTCTTTTCGCTTTCTTTTATTTTCACTCTGAAGTCTGTTGTGAGGGCAAAGTCCACTATTCGGGAGGTTCTCTTTTTTGTTGTTGATTATCATTAGGTCTGGGGATCTGTTTGTATCTCAAAATTTCAGCCAACTTTGTGTGTCCCATTCTCCTAGACGGATTCTGGGTTGTGTATATACCACATGTTCGTATGGTCAAATTTCAATTTCTTGCACAATTTCCAGTGGATCACCTTCTCCACCCAGTCGTGTCTCGTCTTGTACTCTTTTAGCACTAGTTTTTTTTTTTTTTAATTTTATTTACTATTTTGTTGTGTTTTATCTATTTTTGATTTATATTAGATTGTCCTTATGGCGTTGGTTTTAAAATAGATTCACTTTCTTTTAAGGTTTCCCTTTCATATCCATGTCCAGATCATCTCGTATGAGGTGTCACTAGTTTGTCTTTTGAAATATCCATACGATTTTTTTTTCTTCCAATTTTTATTTTCTAGTTGTTCAGTTGGTCATTATATTGCCTATGTTGTTTCTGGTCGTTTTAATTAGTCTTACTTTGTTCTTTTTATGTAATCTTCGAGTCATTCAATCGATGCCTCGACGCAATCGCCAATGCTGGGGAGTCCTCTTCATCCTTCTTTTCTTGATATATATAGTCTATCTATGCTTTCTTGTCCTCTGGTCTATTTGTTAAAGTCCTTCCTTTGTTCATTTCAAGAATGGTCCCAAGTTTCTTACAAAAAAGAACGCCCAAGTGTTTATCCTGTTGATGAGATTCCTGTATTATTATTATTATTAATTTACTCCTTACAAATTGGACACATCAGTGCAAACTCATGGTTTTTAACTGGAGTCTAAGTGACTGCAAATCTTCTCAAGTCTCCAGGAATCAACTGAGTATCATAGCCGATTTCAGTAGTGATGCAGTCAGGCTGGTTTCAATTCCTCCTCTAATATCCACTTCATTCAGTCTCTTTTCCAGGTTCTTAGGGATTATTCAAAGAACTCCGACTTCAAACGGCTCCATCTTCATTTCCCACAACTCTTTCAGTTCTCTGGCAAAATCTTAGTATTTAATCAGCTTTTTGACTTCGTTCATTTTCGCTCAGTGATCCACCGAAAGAGCAAAATCCACTCGGCGACAAGTTATTTTCTTGTTAATTACGCCTAGGTCTAGTCTTCTGATCGGGATTGGGTGATCTGTTTGTATCTCAAGATCCCATAGAATTTTATGTGTTTCATTTCGTTCATTTACCATTTTTCAGTAAGAATAAATTTCAGTCTCTTACACGATTTCTACTTTCTCCATTCAGTTGTGTCTTTTCTTGGATTACCTTTTTGGCTAGTTAGCTTCACTCTTACGTGATTAACTGTCTCATCTTAATCATCATATAATCTACAATCACTATTCTACTGTATATTGTTGATTTTTGCTTTGACAAATTTAGTTCTTATGGCACTATTTTGTGTTGCTTTTAATCACGATTAAGTTTCTCGATTCAAGTTTCCTTTTCGTTGCCATGTTCTGGTCATCTCATCTGCAATCTCCTAGTCTCACAATGTATTCATATAGTTGTTTTTCTTCTCACTTTTTGTTTACTAGTTTGTTTGTTTTTTTTATTTTGTTTGTTTGTTGTGGTTATTATTTTTACTGTCTGGCACAATTACTTTCTCTTTAGTCTTGTTTACATATTTTTCGAGTCTTTGTATTGCATCATCCACACAATTCTCTCGTAAGTACTCTTCCTCCTTCTTTTCTTGCCACAATTAAAGTAAGCATTAAGTCAATTGCTCATAACTGAGCCACTTGCTTAAGTGTAATCAACTTGACTTCTCAAATTCATGCGACAAAACATTGCAATATATATGTTCTCAATTATGCCCACACCTCCTAACCCTAACCCTGACCAAAAAGTATTTATCAATGTCATTTCTTGTATTTAAGGTCTTGTGTGCAGTTATCAACTTTCTTTGTTTTATGTCCATCGGAATTTCTTCCTTGACCATTTTAGGAAGGATCCAGATTATCTTACAAGGGAAACTTTCCTGGTATTTATTTCTTTGATGGGATCTTGGCACCAGAGTTTAAATTCCTGAAGTTTTCTTGTTCTTCAGAGATACTTCTTTTATTTTCTTTCATCTCTGCTTGATAGTGTCTGCTTTTAATATTCCCAGATATTTGTTGATTTCTTTTTCTCCAAATGTGTTGATGTTTTCCTGATTGGGCTGTTCTATTCCTTCTGTCGCTTCTCTTTTTCGTTTCTTTATTGTAATTGGTACTTTTTCAATACCAAATTTCATTTCAATATCTTTGCTGTAGATTCTAAAAGTTTTTTCTTATTAAAGTTTCTAGTCGTTCTTTTTCATTTGAAAATATCTTGATATCATCCATATACATGAGGTATTTTATCTTTTCCTACGATATTGTAAATTTGTTATCATTATCGAATAATCATAGAATATAAATTAGCGACATTATTGCTATAAGAAATTGTGGCAAGAGTGCGTCTCCCTGTGAGATGACTTTTGGGGTTTTAACTTCTGCCTGGAGTTGTCCTCCTGCTGATAATTCTACTTTCTGGATTTCCTGTTCTCATCATATTTTGAACATTTTCAGACATTCCATAATCCAATTTTGCAATATCATGTCGTATGCTTTTTTTGTAGTTTATCCATTGCTACATTTTCTCGCCCTGTTTTTTACCTCATCGATAATTTCCTGGTCTATATATGATTGGTTATCTGTTCCTCTTGTTTCATTTCAATATCCTCCTTTATCATTTCAGTCGGCTGGGACTGTTGAAATTTACTTAGCATTTTTGCTTTGAGGCGTCACAAGGCCGTATGGATGGGGCACCCAAGGAGACTCGAACTCACTTGTGAAGGTTTGATAGTCTAGTTTGTTAATCATTACACCTCCAGAGGCGCCCAGTCGGCTGGGACCATTGAATACACCGACTGCAGAGCGGTAAATGTCCCTCCAACCAGTGTTCAGGATATGATACAAAAAAATCTGATGGTGATGTACCAGTCTAGGAGATCTGGGGAATGCGGAGTACCCCTTCATTACCATCACACCCAGGTCCACTCAGACCCGAAATAGTAGCACCTGAAAGTTTCCTATCTACGGGTTGAATAGAATTGCTTGAGATTAAAACTGAGAGAAAACAAATTACTAATGTTAACTCGAATTGTTAGAAATAGAATTACGTTGCATTTTATCGTCACTCTTATAATTGGAAAAAAAGATTCAAGTTGGTGAAACGTTTACGATTTCCTACATTCTGTACCATCGCGAAATGTCTTGACGAAAATTTAATGTCACTGACATGTCACAAGGAGTGATTAAAATGCGTGTGGGTGATTGAACTGTTGAACAAGCAACACTCCCTTGACTACCTTACTTTCTGAAGCAGTAAAATCCAGTCACAATATTTCATCTCAGAAATTCATGTTTAATAAAACGCTTTTAACATTGAAAAACTTTCATCAAATAGACTTTAATAGTTTTAAAGAATATAAGGATGATTCCTGTTACTTCGGTCATCGGTGTGACATACACCGGAATTCTTATGCATAGCATGTGTCTAGTTAATTAACTGAGCCTTTCTCCTCTCCAAGATACGACTAGTTGTACAAAGAATGATCCCCAGTACCAAAATGTGTCTAGTTAATTAACTGAGCCTATTTCCTCTCCAAGATACGACTAGTTGTACAAAGAATGATCCCCAGTAACAAAATGTGTCTAGTTAATTAACTGAGCCTATTTCCTCTCCAAGATACGACTAGTTGTACAAAGAATGATCCCCAGTAACAAAATGTGTCTAGTTAATTAACTGAGCCTATTTCCTCTCCAAGATACGACTAGTTGTACAAAGAATGATCCCCAGTAACAAAATGTGTCTAGTTAATTAACTGAGCCTATTTCCTCTCCAAGATACGACTAGTTGTACAAAGAATGATCCCCAGTAACAAAATGTGTCTAGTTAATTAACTGAGCCTATTTCCTCTCCAAGATACGACTAGTTGTACAAAGAATGATCCCCTGTAACAAAATGTGTCTAGTTAATTAACTGAGCCTATTTCCTCTCCAAGATACGACTAGTTGTACAAAGAATGATCCCCTGTAACAAAATGTGTCTAGTTAATTAACTGAGCCTTTCTCCTCTCCAAGATACGACTATTTGTACAAAGAATGATCCCCTGTAACAAAATGTGTCTAGTTAATTAACTGAGCCTATTTCCTCTCCAAGATACGACTAGTTGTACAAAGAATGATCCCCTGTAACAAAATGTGTCTAGTTAATTAACTGAGCCTATTTCCTCTCCAAGATACGACTAGTTGTACAAAGAATGATCCCCTGTAACAAAATGTGTCTAGTTAATTAACTGAGCCTTTCTCCTCTCCAAGATACGACTAGTTGTACAAAGAATGATCCCCAGTAACAAAATGTGTCTAGTTAATTAACTGAGCCTATTTCCTCTCCAAGATACGACTAGTTGTACAAAGAATGATCCCTAGTAACAAAATGTGTCTAGTTAATTAACTGAGCCTATTTCCTCTCCAAGATACGACTAGTTGTACAAAGAATGATCCCCTGTAACAAAATGTGTCTAGTTAATTAACTGAGCCTTTCTCCTCTCCAAGATACGACTAGTTGTACAAAGAATGATCCCCAGTACCAAAATGTGTCTAGTTAATTAACTGAGCCTATTTCCTCTCCAAGATACGACTAGTTGTACAAAGAATGATCCCCTGTAACAAAATGTGTCTAGTTAATTAACTGAGCCTTTCTCCTCTCCAAGATACGACTAGTTGTACAAAGAATGATCCCCAGTAACAAAATGTGTCTAGTTAATTAACTGAGCCTATTTCCTCTCCAAGATACGACTAGTTGTACAAAGAATGATCCCCTGTAACAAAATGTGTCTAGTTAATTAACTGAGCCTATTTCCTCTCCAAGATACGACTAGTTGTACAAAGAATGATCCCCAGTAACAAAATGTGTCTAGTTAATTAACTGAGCCTATTTCCTCTCCAAGATACGACTAGTTGTACAAAGAATGATCCCCTGTAACAAAATGTGTCTAGTTAATTAACTGAGCCTATTTCCTCTCCAAGATACGACTAGTTGTACAAAGAATGATCCCCTGTAACAAAATGTGTCTAGTTAATTAACTGAGCCTATTTCCTCTCCAAGATACGACTAGTTGTACAAAGAATGATCCCCAGTAACAAAATGTGTCTAGTTAATTAACTGAGCCTTTCTCCTCTCCAAGATACGACTAGTTGTACAAAGAATGATCCCCTGTAACAAAATGTGTCTAGTTAATTAACTGAGCCTATCTCCTCTCCAAGATACGACTAGTTGTACAAAGTTACATATAACCAGTAGTCATTTAATAAGTCAAGTATTATTTGGTAGAAGGCTTTAAGTACTGAACATCTAATGTGGGTGTCGTCGTGGTGTAATGATTAAAGCAATGGACTGTGGAATTGTAGTATGCGAGTTCGTACTCCAGTCGTGCTATTACGTTCACTTTTAGGCAAATACCTTTGGGAAAAGTATGAACCCCCTTATCCTCCCAGCTATGGGTTAAATAGCACCACTACTGGTCTTCTAGGAGAATGGATTTGGCATTAAATAACCTACAAAGGTTGATATGCCATTAAACAAAGAAACCAAACTGAACATCTAATCAGAATTGAACTCACTGACAAACATTACACCACGAAATTATCTAGCGTGAACCAATGCTTTCAGAGTAACATGACTTAAACAAGAGGAGATTCTTTATCCCTTTTAGTTTACACCGTAAGCCTTATAATTAGGGCAGAGCGCTTTTTACTATACACTCTGAGCCTGATATTTAGGCTTTGGTGCTATTTAACTATAAACCGTTATACATAGAGAACTCAACACTACCTTAATTTATATTCGAAATAACAGCTCTTAATTAGAGATAAACAGGGATGATGTCAATGTCAGCAATCTCTCTATCGTTGCTGCCACTGAGCAGGCCTAAAAAGTAATATATATTTTGCATGATAGAAAAGGTCTATAATTAAGCAAGTTTATAAAAGCAAAATCTGCGTACCGAGTTCGAGTTCCCATTTAATATGTTCATTTAATATTCACACAAATACGCTTAAAAAAGTTATGAATTCATTTCTAACTATTTATTTTGGCTATCGATTTTTTGCCAGTGCATCATGTTAATAAACAGTGAAACAAATAAGACGATGATAGACAACTTACTCTTCCATAATTTAAACACATTCATAAAAGTAAATTTACCTTTTATTTAATGATTTTACCAGTATTTTTCCCCCTTTTTTAAAAGTTATTGTGTTTATTTGAAATTATTTTTGTGCTAAACATCACGAAAGCATTTTTTTACGGAGCTGATTTTTACAGTACAAAAGTAATCATGTTGCGCTTGTTAATTCTAAAATAATCGATTATCGACAGCAACTTTCACTTTCACATTTTTGACACACCCGTTCAGAAAGTTTTCGTCAAAATCGATTAAAAATAAAGCTTGGATTCCTTGATGACCTGATTTTAGCTGAGGAAGAGACGAATGAATTAGATACAAATTTTAAAACTGATTGTCAGTTGTTGGATACTAATTTTAGTGATTAAAAATTTGAACAAAGAAAAGAAATAAAATTTAGGCGAATATCTATGAGTACTAATTATAGTAATTCTGACACAAGGCCATCAATATGATGCATCAAAGAGGATTGAGCACACTAAAATTTCATATGCTTTACAGTGATATTAAGTAAGTTTTGGTGTGTCACAAAGCTACAATATAAACCACCCTGTGAGGATTAAGCTCACTATAGTTGTAATTGTGATTTGAGAGACTATTGCTTCAAAGCGACGTTTTTTTATTGACATTTATTAAATGCTATTGTACCATACACCCGAAACCGGATATTTCGGGCAAAGTGCTATTTTACTATACATCGTAGACTCTTTATTTTCGTCCTAGCACTATGTTACTATACACGATAATCCTGATATTTCGGGCTAAGTGCTATTTCACTATAACTCCGATATTGCTAGCAGAATTCAATCGAGCAAATTGTTACTTGAACGACCTGTAAGAATCAAACCCACTACAAAAGTAATAGTGGTTTATAAGACTCTTAATAATTGTCCCATTGGAGGATAAATTCTAGAAATGTTCAATATTAGATTTGGATTGATCTAAGTATTTATAACTTTTTATAATTGGTACGCAATTATATAGTTTTAAATATTCTTAATACTCGACTATTGCAAACAGCAAGTTATTATTATTATCATTTACTCCTTTAGAGTTTTTCACATCAGTGTTAGCTGATGGCTTTTCACTGGAGTTTGAGTGACAACAAGTGACAACAAGTCTCCTCAAGTCTCCAGGACTCGTTTCAGGATTCTGGCCGTTCTTAGCAATGCTGTCGTTTGGATAGTCTCTACCCGTCCGCCAGCTTCCAAGTCCTCCAGGCCTTTTAATAATCCTTTAGTTATTGTGCCTAACGCACCAATCACAATTGGCACAATCGTTACTTTCACGTTCCACAGCTTTTTCAATTCTCTAGCAAGGTCGAGGTACTTATCCTTTTCGCTTTCCTTCAGATTTATTCTGTGATCCGCCGGGACAGCAAAGTCGACAATTTTGCAAATTCTCTTTCATTATTATTATTATTATTATTAACACAATTTTCAAATAGGTTTATTTGATTCATAGATGGCTCATTAACAGGTACTACCACTCGAAAACAGAGTCGACATGGCAGTCATGGTAGCAAAAGACTGTCTTCAGACTCCCTGGAGTTCCAAAACTGGAGCCTCAACACCGGATGCAGGACACTAAGTTGTTTGTGGAGGAAAATGATGTATATAAATTGATTATTGAAAGGATTTAGTAATCTGATGCAGCGATACTTTTTAAAATTTTGATGATTTTGCCTGTGTTCATCGATGTAGGCTGTGATCGCATTTTGATTTGATAAGCCACTGGTATACTTCAATACAGATCTTGAAGATGACTGCATTAGAATCTGAAAGGACTTAACCCAGCTTTAATTGCAGATGACACTACACGGAAATGGTTCATTTGATTAGAGCAAAAATAGTTAAGTATTTCTCAGTGGTTTAAATTGTCGGTTTTGGGAATACTGATATTTTTGAGTTTGGTTTTGTTATGTTGGGTTTTATGGCATATCAACCTTTGAAGGTTATTTAACGCCAAATCCATTTTTATGTAAAATAATCAGTTCTATCTCAAACAATTCAGTTTAGCATAAGTACACAGTTGGTTAAAAACATTTCTATTTCAAACTATTCAAGTGGTTATATATAACAATTCAGTTTAGTGTAAGTGTAGCTTGAATGTCAAAAACAGTTCAATTTCAAATAATTCAGTTTAGCATAAGCTCACAGTTTAAATGTAAGTACAGTTTAATTGTGAAAAACATTTCTATTTCGAGCTATTCAGTTTAGTCAAGTAGTTCTAATTCAGCGAATTCAGTAAGTACAGATTTTGTTTACACACAGTTAAATGTCAAAACAGTTTTTATGTTAAACAATTCAATTTAGTGTAAATACGGTTTCAATGTCAAAAAACAGGTTTATTTCAAAAAATTCAGTTTAGCATAAGCACGCAGTTTAAATGTAAGCTCGGTTCAATTGTCAAAAACATTTCTATTTCAAGCTATTCAGTTTAATCAAACAATTCAGTTTAGCATAAGTATGCCGTTAGTTCTATTTAACCCATAGATCGGGCCCCATCAGGTGCTACGATTCCGGGCCAGAGTGGACTTGGGAGCGATGGCAATAAAGGGGTACTCCGTATTCCCCAAGGCTCCAGCATTACTGGGACCTCACCATCAGATGTTTAGTGTCATATACCAGGACACTCGTTTAGGGGGGTCTTATCCCTTTGTAATTTTTGAGGTTGGCATAATGCAATCTTTCTATTCTTATATCATCCTCATTTAGCCTCATTTTCTTCCTCTAGACTGATTTCCGTATCCAGGCTAAAGACCTCGCCTGCCCTACTATTTACTCAAAGCTGAGAGAGATTCATTTTTTAACGCGAAGTAAAACGCAAGCATCCTCGTCCAGGATTTGAACTCTAATTACCGGATCTATCTTTTACCACAATGACCGTAATGCTAAAAGATTGGTAATCTGAATTTCAGCTAATTCACGTTAAGGATGCGCCTCTAGCGTGACGGTTATCGTCATTGGAAATAGACTCGGCGAACCGATTTCAAATCTTGAACAACACTGTTTGCTTTTCATTTAATGCTAATACTCTTGAGAAAGGCATGAATCCGTTCTTACCCTAGCCCTGGATAAATTGTTGGGTGTACAGAGCCTTTTAACCTTGTACAGAAGGAAAATTCTGAATTCAAACGAGTTGTGTCACATCTGGTTTGGGAGACAAAACTGAATTCCAATCTGTTAAACACCGCTTACAAATCAACTTTGTATCGCACCCTATTCATGGTGGTGGGATCGGGTAAATACATATACATATTTAAACCGAACTTTTTTAGGTATATGTTGGTTGTCCATCGGATCCGATGATATATATATATATATATATATATATGCACACATATTTAAACTGAGTATATATATATATATATATATAGAGAGAGAGAGAGAGAGATACTCCCCTACCCCCGTGGGGTTGAGTTCTCTGGCGAAGAAGTAATCGTGTTGCCATTAGCGTCTATTGCAAGTCTCTTCGTAGTTGATTTGAGGTCTCGGCAACCGTTGAACGGGTGTATGTAAACAATAGTAATTGTGATTCATAACCGTTTAAAATTTACTTTGCAGCTAATATCTCCTCGTGGCTGAATGGTTAGAAGCTTTGGTTTGACGTTTGAGTCAACCGGGTTTCGATCCCAGCTACGGGAAGATACTGTCTAGCCACACTGATGAGTTCTGATAGAACGAAACAGATCTGTCTGTGGATGACTATATATATATATATATATATATATATATAAACCGAGCATATATATATATATATATATATATATATACATACACTGTTTAAACCAAGCATACATATATACATACGTATATTTAAACCGAGTCTATATATATATATATACAAACACATTTAAACCGAGCCTATATATATATACATACGCCTATTTGAACCGAGCATATATAATTTGACTCGGAGTATTCAACATTTAGCTTTTGGCGGCCCAATGCCTCAGCAGTCAGTCTTAATTCGTATCAATAACCAAGTCATAAATATCAACAATGATGAACCGTTGCCATTTATAAACGTCACTGAATTTCATTGAAAAGGATTAAAATTGTTAGAGTGACAGGATGTTGATGAAATACGAGTTGTCTACTTTAAGGTCAAGTACTTTAGTAATCTTCCGAGTTGGGTCCGTGGGCCACATCCGGTCAGCCGCAACTTGAACATTTGTAATGAATTAACTACTTTTTTCATGGGCAGTTAAGTAATTGATTATTTGGCCAGAGCATTAGCACAAGTTTTTCTTTTTGATACATTATATATTAGCATTGTACCCGTCAAAAATAACGTATGGATCGTCATTCATACCAAGGATCAGAATATGCTCTGCTCAGATCAAAATGTCCCTCCTTGATTCTCTGCCTAATATCAATTTAGTATCTTAGTATTTTAAGTTAATTTTAACGTGTAGGTCAAGCATATTCTTAGTATAATTCTCAAAATGTTACTAAAAGCTAAAAGTTTATTACAATTAAACAGAAATAAGTCCATATCCAATTTCATATTTTTTATAAGGTTCATCAAACCATAAACATGTTTATACTATATATAAAAAAGTTTGTTTTAGGTTCAAAGAGAGAAAGAAATATTTTAAAATGAGTAGGTTCACGAAGACAGACAAAGATTATTTGTATATATATATATATAGAGAGAGAGAGAGTGAGTGACAGACAGACAGAGATAGAGACAAAGAAATAAAAAGAGAAAGAGAGAGAGAGAGAGTTAAGTATGGCTTGGACACAGAGTCGATTGCTTATGTAATCAACAAACCTAGAGCGCTCGATCTACATTATTGTTAGATTTACATACTCCTTTTTATCAAGGATATTTGTGCACCCTTTATAGATATTTATAAATATTGCAAACTGCATGATAGTAAACCACATACATACACACATTTAACGAATGAATATGGAACATTAGTCCATTTTCTGGCGTTTCGTTTATGGCATATCTTTTTAAATTTTTTCTTTAAAAAATCTTTCTCCTGAGGTCGAAAATTGATGAGAGCAATTAAATATATAACTACAAAGAAATATTTTTTATCTGTTTTGTCCCTTTTGTTCCTCTCTCTCTCTCTCTCTCTCTCTATATATATATATATATATATATATATATATATATATAAATTGTTAAGGTTACATAACAATACTTGAAATCATTTAACTGCGTAAATGAATGAGTAATGTTGAATATAATTTTTAATGTTAAAAAGGAGTCCTTGAAACCATATAACTGTGCGAACAAGTTATTAATACTATATAAGATTATTTGTGTTAGATAAGCATACTAGAAAGCATTTAACTGTGTGTAAACAAATGATTAATATCAAATTAATAATAATTTATATATCAAATGGATTTTTCAGAGTTAGATAACATTTAAATGAGTGTAAACCAATGAGCTCTATGTTATTTAAAATGTTACCTATGAATTGTTCGTTTACAAATCATATATACGTTTAATATATACGTGGCGCATTTAATAAGTTTCCAGACTTTTTTGTACAGGCATTTAAAATTGTCGTAGACTCTTGAAAATTCAGTATGTTATTGCTATACATCTTATGAGATAACTGACCAATTTTTATGATTTCAGGTTCAAATGAACAGCCGAGAATACACCCTACTAAAGTCCGATAGTCACAGCTGGTGAATTTCAAAAATGCAATCTGGACTTTAAAAGAACGATATGCAATAAAATTCTGTTTTAAACTTGGAAAAAATGCCATGCAATGAAAGCTGAATCAACTGCTATGACCCATAGACCAAGAGACAGAATTCCCAGTGGAAGCATGCCAAGAAGGCCAGACATAGCAAATCCACCCAGAAACTTTTGATGATCTCTTTTTTTGACAGCACTGGCATGATCTATATGCACTGGGTTCCCACTGGACAGACAGTCAACAAGGAATACTATGTTGAGATTTTAAGGGAGTTCAGGAAGAGATTCCGTCGGAAGAGGCTGGCACTCTTCAAATCGGGTCAGTGGCATTTCCACCGGGACAATGCACCAGTCCACACACAACTCCATCCCTGTCACAGACTATTTGACCAAGATGGGCATCAAGACAGTTTGTCACCTTCCCTGTAGTCCAGATGTTCCTCCCTTGTGACTTTTGGTTATTCCCTAAGCTCAGAGGCTGTTGTTATGAGACAATCGAGGAGATGAAAGAAGCTGTGACGAAGGTCATTGATACGCTCACACAAGAGGACTTCCATGGGGCCTTCCAGAAGTTTTTGGAACGGCACAACAAGTGCATTGCAGCCGGAGTAGATTACTTCGAAGGGAACTAGAGTTTCATGTGTGTACTATCAGTAAAAGTGCCCATGCGAAAAAAGGCTGGAAACTGATTTAATGATCCTCGTATATGTATAAACAATATTTGGCATTGACTAACCTATAAGGGTTGATATACCATAAACTTTAACCAACAAATTAACATATATATATATATATATATATATATATATATATATATATGTGTGTGTGTGTGTGTGTGTGTGTGTGTGTGTGTGTGTGTAACTTCTCATGACCTGCAAAACGCTTTCTTTAATTTAAACACAGTTTTTATTGAACTATTTCGAACAAATTCGCGCTTTAAAAATATTATTAAACAATTTAACAGATGACGTTATCTAGAAATACACTGAATCAATAAATATTAGCTGGAGATAGCAACCAATCACTGACAAGTGATTTAGCTGATATTAATTGCATCGGGTTATCTTATCAGTATTGATTAACGCTGGATGTTTAAAATGATTCTTTGCACACACATAGGCATGCAAACCATGATAAAAGTACACTAAAAATAGAAACATACGAGGGTCATTCAATAAATATATTCCCATCTCATAAACAATTCAAATAGGACGAACAAGACATACTGGACACTGACGGTGAAGTTAGGGCGAACTCATAAGCAATGTTCTCTTATGGACCTCTACACGTGGACACAGTAGAGTTAGCAGACAGTAAAGACTTGGTTCTTGGCGGACACTGGTTGCAGTTGAAAAGACTTACCAGGAGCGATGGATCATAGGGATGGATGTTGAGAGAATCAGAGAACTCTATGCTATCAATGTGACTTAATAATATTCGAACTTAATTCGGTCAAAAATTTGGCATCAATAACCTGCGCAATCGAAACCAATTACACATAGATCTATGGATAAGAAATTAATTAGCAATAGGATTTTACTTCATAGAGATTGCAAAAATGTTTTACAACAAGTGCTGTTAAGCATGTTCAAGCAGTAACGACCAAACAAAAATTATCTAAATGCTTTTTGATCATAAAATAACATTAAAGATTGGACGTCGAATAGCATCATACAAAAATGTTACCATTGTTAAGTATAAAATCTTTTGCGATTGTTTGAAGTTAGAATATTTCAATTTTCATTTTACTCTTAACAGCTCTTGAATTCGCATTCCCAAGTTATTTCTGTTGTATCGAGAATTTTGATTATCACAAGAATCATTCAATAAAGAGAAATTTGGAAGAACAGTAAAAGAATATTTCTGTTGTATCGAGAAGTTTGATTATTACAAGAATCATTCAATAAAGAGAAATTTGGAAGAACAGTAAAAGAATTTTTTTTCAGAATTTTTTTCCATAAATGTAAACTCTGTATTATTCGGAATTGGTTTATAACAAAATTAATTCAATCTCACAAAAAAATTATTTTGAGGGTATTCAAAATGGTGGCTAATAAAATCGATGCTTCCGGCATGACAGAGGTCTAGCATCAAATGTTTGGTGGCTGAGAAGTACAAACAATATGAAATTTACAGAACAATGTCTGATATGTATGGAGAAACATTTTTAGTCAAAAAATGTTTACAAATAGGCTAAACATGGGTTGGACACTACAAGACTGAATCGAAAAGACAATCCATGGAATGAAAACACTGACTCTCCAGATGCAGTTGTCAGTAAATAAGTTCATGCTGATAGTCTTCTGGTTCATGAAGGACCCATCCCTTTTGATTTTCTTGAACAAGGTGCAATTGTAAACTAATTTCTATTACCAAATCCTTAGTCAATATTCACCTAATTTATTGAATGGATCGAATGTAGATATAGATATTATATTATATATATACATATATATAATATTATATATATATGTAATATTATATTATATTATATATATATAATATTATATATATATGTAATATTATATTATATATATATAATATTATATATATATGTAATATTATATTATATATATATAATATTATATATATATGTAATATTATATTATATATATATAAGTAGTAAAGTTAGCGACCATAGTCGAGGGTGACCCGAAGGCTCCCTTTTCGATAGCTACTACACCAAGGTGTAGGGGAGGGCGCTACTCCATTCCCAGGATTGCTCCACTTTACCCTTGAACCGTACCTTATAATGCTGAGTGTTAAGCAAGGTGGTATCAAGTTCCATTTTTAAAGTCTTTGGTATGACTCGACCTGGGATTGAACCCAGGTCTCCCGGGCCATTGGCGAACACTCTAACCGCTGGGCCAAACCTTTAAAATTACTCATATTTTTTGTAATGATATTTATTTCAGCAGACCCTATATTTTAAAAAAATGTTAAATCTGCATCTTCAGACACAGAAATAATGAGAAATTTCTAATGAAGATTTAGAAAAAAACCCACAAAATTCAGATCACCCTATCTCCATAATCCAAATTTCATTTGTTTTTTTATTATTAAGTAAAGACCAGACCATTTGTTTTTCCTGCCTGGTTGACAAGTGACATTCAATTCCTGTATCAATTTTTGACTTCTCTTTCCTTTCCATTATTTTTATTATCTAATGGCAAACAAACTTTTAAACTCAAATGAAGGAGATAAGTAAAAAATATAGAATGATGGAATAAATTGATTTAGGGAGAGAAAATTATCTACTATAAACAACTTACATGGGAATTAAAAAAATAAAATTATATAAAATTTCATATTGTATATTAATATTATTTTATAAAAAAAAAAAACTAAGAAAAATGTCATTTTAACACAATTCAATATCATTGATCACATTAAAAGTGAAAATATAAATTATACCAGTTATTGTTAAGACATCATCTAAAATTATAAATGCAACATAATATTATTATATATCCTCAAGATGACAATTATATCATACACATTATAACAACATTCATATTATTACTAAACCTCAAATCACAACAAATATTATAGATAATACCATATTAAGAATTATCATCACAATTAATATTACTATGACAATTATTACAATTAGTCAAGCCTATTAACATTATAGACAAATCATCAACACATTTTTATTATTATTAAAAGTATTAATAACATCAATACAAAAAAAACATATAACAGCCACAATATGTCATTACTTAATATAATAATTAATATCTAATTAATAATATCAATAGCAAATCATTCTAATTAATCTTATTAATTATTACTATGTACAACAAAAATATCTGTCATAATATTCACTCAGTAATCAAAATAAATTAAATAGATTCTTAAAATGTTTGAATGTTAATAGGATTATAGTAAAATGTAAAAATAACTCTCTTGTCGTTTTCTCAATGCAATTCTCAACATCAAAGATAGAGTCACTCATACATTGAAAGACCTTATATATATATATATATATATATATATATATATATATATATATATATATATATATATATATAAGAAAGTCCAACATAAACTTGACATTTAAAAGGGCCAAATGGCCTGCTGTCATTCCAGAACTTGTTCACAGTTAAGTTAATAGTATCAACAATGACTTTCTCGGGATACCCAATACTCAAAAATAGATTTTTAATTGGCTCAAATTCACTTTTAATCTTGCTATCTGAACAAATCTTTAAAGCCCTGAATATAAGACACTTAATCAGGTTGATCTTTCTAGACTTAGGAGCAAAAGCATCCCAACTCAGATACAACCCAGTGAACATAGGATTTCTATATAAACAAGTCAAGAAAGCAGACAAACAAAGTCCCACCAACACATCTAAAAACTATCATTTTTCCTTCTGTTCCTCCATAGTAAAAGTTAAAGAAGGGTGTAAATCATTCAAATTATGGAAGAACAACAAAGCTTTGTTTTATATATATATATATATATATATATATATATATATATATAGAGAGAGAGAGAGAGAGAGAGAGAGAGAGAGAAACAAAAAACTAAGTAATCCAAAAGTGAATTTATTACGAAGGAAAGTTGATGTCGCTCTATCAACACTTGCTTAATCATCTTAAAGTCCTGATGAAGGTTCATTAAAACCGAAACGTTTTAACGTTAACTTTCCTTCGTAATAAATTCATTACCTTGTTTTTCACTTTTCCCCATACTGTCCAATTCCTTTCTATTATTTACTTTCATACATATTTCTATAAATATATGTGTGTGTGTGTGTGTGTGTGTGTGTGTGAGTGAGTGAGTGAGAGAGAGAGAGAGTGTGTGTGTGTGTGTGTGTGTGTGTGTGTGTATGTGTGGGGGGGTGTTATGCGTACCGGTCTAGAAGTCGGCATGATAACGTTAACTTGAGAGAAACCCGAACGAGACTATTTTATTGTCAGATAACGCTAATACACTTGGGAAAGGAATAAACCCAACAAGCTCCGTCCGACTATAAGTAAATAGTAGGGCAGAATGTTCTCTTTAATCATGGGATGGTGACCAATCTTAGAGAAGGAAAATTTTAATTTCAAACCTGTCAAATTTCGCTTAAAATTGACTTTGTGTCGCATCCTACTCGTGTGGATGTGTGTGTGTGTGTGTGTGTTCGTCTGATAATCTCATTGACGAGAAACTGGCCTTCACCAAGAGACGTTAATACTCTGATTACGCTATCATAACTTACATATGTTTTTTCACTGACATTGTACACTCTTTATTTATATATAAAATTACATGTTATATATATATATATATATATATATATATATATATATATATATATATATAATTTCCTGGGATCCTTCACTGACCTCTGGCACCAGTGGAAACATTTCAATAAACAATCGCCTCTGACTATAGAACACTTTGTCTTGCCTCTAAGATGGGGTGTCCTCGGATCTCTTCACCAACAGCCCAATTCTCTACCTCTTAAACCAAAACTAATTATTATTCTGCGTCAATTCTTGATTCTAAAAAGAAAAGACATTACCAATACAAACAGGATATTCAAGGGTTTGTTCAAACCCTTCTATATTAGAAAATGAAATATATATGTATGTATTTACTTACCCCACCCTCTGCCTGAGACGGATGCAACACAAGGTCAATTTTTAAGCGGATAAAGGAAAATCATCTAACAATTCAGCACTTTTTCATTTTATGTATAAGGCAAAGGATGAAAACATATTCAGTAAAGTGTTCACAAAATATTACTACGCGTGCATACGAAAAAATTAGTGTATTTACTCATAAGTATATATCGGGACGGGATACGTCAGTAAGAGTTTATATTTCTTACTCTTTATATGTGTTAAGTGGATGGTCATGGTACATACTGACACTCATACACACGTCATTTGGGCCAACAAACCTTATCTCTGCAGTACTGAACTTTAAAATTCTCTCTAGTTTTACGAGACAAACAAAACCACTGGCTTTACATTTGCTACACGGACTTCTTCCTTATATTGAAGCTAAAAATATGAATTCTCCTTTTGTGAAAGAAAAATCAATAAAACAGGCAACCATTCCAATTAAAAGATTTTTTTAAAATACGAACCGAAAACAATACTAACTTCACATGATGACACGTTAAAAAAGACAATTTAACGTAAGTTCAAACGAACAATTCTTCATGAATTCTTCCTTATTGATGCATTTTTCTTCCTCCATACTTTCTCTCTCCTTCTCTCTACCCCTCTCTCATTTTTGCTTTTCTCAAGTATCTCCATTTTATTTCGCCAGTGTTTTCTTCTCGTTTTTTCATTGTCTCAATATCATTTTTTGTTTCTCTCTCTCACCTCACCTTTAAGCAATATGTCTTTACAAATCTTTTCTTTCTTTTGCCCTTAGTCTTTTTATTTCTCTTGATACATTCCTTTTTTTTCCCAATTTCCTTTCTCCTTTCATTTTTTCTTCTGGATTTTTACCCTGTAATTCTTATGGTCAAATATTTTCTTTATTGCCTGTCTGTTATATCAAAAGTTCTGATTCCTCTTACAAAATTCACAATACGATTCCTGTATTAATTCATAAGAAATATACGAAGTTTGTACAAATGCATCCAATCATTTTGAATATCTCAAGAACTGGTTGTACAACTTTTGTAACTTGTCTTACTACGCATGTAAAAACTCTACCGTGACGTTATTTCCGTCGGAGTAAACTTTAGCAATGCCTGACTGTTGTGTTCACTGTGATTATACAAGGAGATTCTTCAAATCGCCTGCAGGAATCTATCGGTTTTTTGGATTTTTTTTTTTTTTGTATCTGTCTTGGTCTTTTTTTTTTTTTTTCTGTGTGAAATCATCGCATCCTACAGGTTAATGAGCTCCCACTACCTATGATCCATATTTTTGTGTCCCTGTATTTTCTAGTACCGTTGGAAGTGTGTATTGAGGGAGAGTTTTCGGCCGTAAATTAAATTAAAAAGAACGTGGAATAGCAATTGTTTGCAATGCTTACAGAGGATTTTGCAGACTCTTTTAAAAAGGAAAAGTGACGCCCGTATAAGTGTCTCAACCACAAAGGAAGTACCTTGAAAAGGACTAAGGCTCCGTAGGTAGGGTCTGTTTTGTTTTTGTTTTAATAGTTAATACGAATTGGCTGTGTCATTTCCGGACAGACATTGTATTTACGAAATTTTGGACAATTAAAGATTTTTTTATTTCGTGATATTTTTCTTTTGAAGATTTCATCAGTCTTTTTTTATAGCCTTCTGATTCCGTCAAGTAAGTCCTCACGTTACACTTTGTCCAATTTTTCTTTTTTATCTATACGCGTTTTATGTACCAAATAAAACACTTTCAGTTAAAATTTTTTAAAGATGATGATAATATACACTTTTCATTAACGAAATAATTGCTATCGACACTTTGTAGGTGGTTTTAACATCTCTTTATGATTTTTCATTTATTTTGGATACTCGTTTTTCATATTTCGAACAAAGAAATTATTCTCTTTACGATTTAATGTATGGTTTCTTAATCTTTTCCTTGTGGTTCATTTTTGGTGTTTAAAAAAAAAAAGTTCAGCTCCACATGAGCACAAATAAGTTGCATGTAACAGGAAATGAATTTTATTTGCAAAGGCAGAATGTAAAAAATCTAAATAATTAAAAATTACTGTTTCTGTTTATCAAGTTTAACTTCCAAACACTTGTTTCGCTTCAGTCGTAAGTCTCTTCTCTTTCTATTCTGCAATAAATTACATTTCTTTGTAAGAACATCATTTCCTGCCGAAAATCCCCCACTCAATCAACTAGTTGATGGTGAAAACCAAGTAAGAATGGAAAAACCTTTTCAAAAAGCGAGGGATGGGAGGATTTTTATTTCAGCAATCCAGTCAATCCTTCCCTTTCAATTCTCCATGTCCATTCTAAAAATTTCTCGGGACCACTTTTGGGCCTAAAGTCTCATTTTGAGAATCACTTATTTAAAAATAGCATAATCATCACCGGAAAATCAATTTTTTAAAAATATATTTTACAATTTTATTTAAAAAAAATGATCAATCATCTTTCATAATCAGTTTTTGTTCTTCTGATTGGATAGCGACAGTGTTACCACGAACAATTATGAGAAATTTGTTTATCTTTTGATCGTTTGCTTATGGATACATCGCGTGGTTTGTTACTGGGAAGCTAAACTGAATATAATGGCTATTCCCCTCTTGTTTATTCATTTGCAAAAGTACATTTTACATGTTACTGCAACTTTACGTAATGATACCCAATTTAGTCTCACGGATAATTAAAAGGGGCCTCAGTCCTTTATACTTCACCTACACTTGTGACCTGAGCGTAGTATAAATAAATGTATGTATATACTCAGCCCCTCCACACAAGCAGAATGCGAAACAAGGTTGATTTTTAAGTGGAGTTTAACTGGTTTGAATTCAGTTTTCCTTCTCCTATACTGGTTACCATTCCATGGTTAAAGAACCCAGTCTGTCCTATTATTTACCCATAGCTGGAGAATAGTTGGATTCATACCTTTCCCAAGGATATTAATACCATGTGAAAATGCATACAGTCTTGAGAGGGATTTGAACCCCTTTTCTTTTGTTTCATGACTAATAGTTTCATGTATTCAATAAAATAAAAAAAACACAATCGTCAGATGAAACGTTATGCATAATATAATACAATGTCGGTTAGAGTTTCTTTTAATTTGTTAAATTTGTATTTTAATCTCCTACATAGCTTAAGTTTTAATTTTGGGAGGAAAGGAGGAACGGTAAATTAACAGTTGGGGATTCATGGATTACACAGTGATTTCCATATTGCGCCACTGTGATAATTTATCTGTATGAGTTACTAGAGATACATTTCTTGATGCAAAGTTATGTTCACATTTGTTCATCATGAAACGTGTTGGTTATTTTTAGATTTCGGCAAATATTTATCTGTTCTTTTCTTTACGCTTCTGAAAGTTTGACCATTGTATGCATGTTGTTTTCTTTTTTTGTTTTGTTTTTTTTTTAATTTATTTATGTACTTTTTGCAATTGCTAACAGACTATTTCGTAAATTCTTGCTTCCGAGGTAAAATCTGTTTTACTTATTGCTGATTTTTATTATTCTGTAAGTGTTTCTTACTCTATTCATACAAAGATTCGTTTAGAACTCTTTCGATTTTTTCTTATGATGTTCATTAGTGTTTGTGTTTTCTTTGTTTTTTATATTCTTTATTTTTCATAACTTTCATTTTGCGTTGTCTATGAAGTTTGGTTTGGTTATGCTTAATGGCATATCAACCTTCATGGGTTATTTAATCCCATAGCCATCCTTATGGAAGAATAGTGAAGGTTCTGTTTTACCCATAGCATGGGGATAATGCAGTTCATACCATTCTCAAGGGGTATTCGTCCAAAAATAAATGTAATAACGTGACTGTAGTTTGAAATTGCTTATTACAATATCACTGTAGAGCATTTTTGTCACTACCTCGTGAGGACTCCCCCACTCCGATATGGTTAGGATTATGTAGAGTTTTGAAGTTATTTACTTCTGTTCAGGGCCACAAATCCTAACGACTCTTAAATAAAAGCCTATGACTATTCTGGGTTTTATTTTGATGTTATATAACGGATATCTATCAACAACGCATGAACAATACAGAACATTAAATGATTGAACAACAAATTCATCCAAATTTGATTATTTCCCGTTTATTTTTGAAGGTATAGCAAAAACATGAATGGGTGTCAATAATGCTGCATAGGACTAATTATATTCACACACTGCAAGAAAAAAGGTTGGGACTATCGTGCATTTCTTCAAAAAATATCCTAAAATGAAATTTTTGCATCTTTCTAAAATGAAAGATAAAATTTCAGTAACTCCAGTGTATTTGCCTTTATTTTTAACTCGTCACATATTTAACTTTTCACATAATCTATAAAAAGCGTTTTGTATTGTTTAGTTAAAAGGTGAATTTCCCAATTATGCGTAAACCAGATAGTAGAGCATATCTTTGTAAAATCGAATAATATTGTTCTATTTTCATGATTCCTTTAACCTGAATTAAATCTCCAATCTTTTCACCACACACAATAACAGACCCAGCACCAAAATTCTTTACTATTGGAACCACACATTCATCAGTTAGTCTTTCTTCAGGCTTTCATCTCACATACCTACCCACTCACAAACAAAAAGTTCAAATTTTGACTCATCAACAACTTTTTTATTGTTCAGTTCTTATGTTGTTGTTTTTTTATTGGGGGGGGGCATGACAGTCTTTTCTGTTTATTCACCTTCAATAACAGGACTTTCTTCATGGCTATGTACCTTTTAGCTCCTATAAAAATATCGATCAAATGGCACAATCTTTTTCTTTCTTCAGACAGAGACAGCTATACTTTAGTCAAAACGGGTGTTTCTTGTAAACATCAACAAGTCTTACAACCTTAATCAAGGTTGTATTAACATTTACCTTTGAACATTTTCGAAATCTCAAAATGTCTACTTAGGCGTTAAATAGTGAAAAGAAAATGTGGTTCTTATACAAAATATTCATAATTTAGCAAAATGTCTCTTGGACAGACGAATCGAAATTTGAACTTTTTCATAAAAGAGGAGAGTTTGTTAGAAGAAAACCTGCGATTGATCTGACATCTCACCGTGTCAGAATTTGGTACTAAGCCATTTTATGGTCGGGGGCTACGCAAGAATGTAAAAAGAAAGCATGAAGAATAAAAATTAGTTCCTGAAATTTTATCTTTTTTAAAAAAAAAAACCCATAAAGAATACCTTAAGTTATTAAAAAATGCAGGATGGTCCCAAACTTTTTGTCCGTCGTACACACACACGCACACACACACACACACACACACACATATATATATATATATATATATATATATATATATATATATATATATATATATAAACGGTGAGATAGGACACAATGCAAAAGGAATAGTATGGAGAGTTGCCTGTACGTCACAGCGAGGTTTCTAGTTTAGTTTAAGTATACATATTTTAACAACTCAATCAAATTTGACTCGAGCAAGATGCAGTCAATGACAGTTAAACTCACTATAGTGACATTTATTACATTACACCTGTCTGCCCAAAATATCAGCATTCTAAATGCTTGCATATACCTGGGTTCGAACAAGATTGCCTAAGCAGGTAAAACAGGTAAAAACTGTTTTATCAACTTTTATCAGTTCCTCCTGCTCAAACGTTTAGGTAGTTGTCACTTATTAAACCCAAGATGTATGGTGCACCCAGTGAGGATCAAATTCATTTTCGATGATCTGCTAGATTAGCTCGTTAACCTGTACACTATACAAAGTATCCCAGGTCGGTTAGATAATAATGGAAGTGTGGTTTGTCTAATTGTTCATTCACCCGACCCTTCTTTTTCTTTTTCCCTTAATGTGTAAGTCGATCACCAAATGTAGCATGCTAACAAGATTTTCACAAGACATCTGGTGTTGAGATGGAGCAAAAAGGAAAAGTGGAATCGGGCCTTTCCAAAAGACATCAGATCTAAGTCAATGTAAAAAAAAAACCCTTCAAAATTCGAACTCTCTTATATATCCCCGTGTGTATGCACATGCGTCTTTGCATACGTTAAGTTTTGTCAGACACTAGACTCTACCTATCAGATATGTTCAATACTCCGACTTCAACATTGTTTTGGGATCTTTTACGCAGTGTGTGTGTGTGTGTGTGTGTGTGTGTGTGTGTGTGTGTGTAATATATATTATTCGGTCCAGTTAAACCGGAGTTGGGAGTAATTCCATCATCATAATAACAGGATGGAAATATATTTATTATCCTAATGTGACCGGTTTTTGTTTTTTCTTAAAGAAATATATATATATATATATATATATAATCAAGAGAGATATAAAACAAATTGTTAAATTATCAAACAGATATATATAACAAAATGATTCAGGAAGTGGTTAGTCTCTGGATGTTATATCGTGATAAGACGAACAGAAATCTTATTTCTTTGTAATTATCTTTTTTTTTTATTTGGTTCTCAATTTTGGTCATAGGTCATCGGCAGAAGAATTTTTTACTGGTTTATTGATATACGACAAAATGCGACGAAAAATAATCCAGTAACTTGACATATCTTATGCGATAGATGAGGCTTACTTCTTCAAGTATTTAAGCGTTTTGAACGGAACGTGTCATAACCTGCGTACGGTAAACTACGTGACGCTTGAGGCCATTCGTGAAAGATACTTCTTAAGGGATAGAATGTCTCCGTCAATGGAAAAGTTTCATTCCAGCTAGAACTACTTTAATTAGATATAACGTAGATAATTTTTTAATTAAGATGAAAATGTGACATGTTACTCGTACATCTTATTACAAAGCTCATCTCTTCTAAAATGGCTGTCCAATTTACAATAAATGTGTTAATGTATAAGTTGAATTCCCTTAAATTTGAATCTTTTTTTCTTGCTAATGACATAAGTCAATGCTATTAAAATTCTCGTAAGTTTGGACAAGTTTCCTGTTTCAAACCTGATAGAAAATAATCTTTACGATTTGAAAAGAAAAGTAAAATGAATTAAATATTTTAGATTTTTTTTAAACGGCAAAAACTGATTTTAAAAATGTTCTCAATTTGTACACTCTGGGGTAAAATCTTTTGAATAATTAAAAAATACTTTATTTCTAGGTATGTTGTTGTTGTTGTTTCCTTCCATTTCTCTGATGACGATGGCAAAACTATTTGTAGAAAATGTCTTCGATTAAAATTAAAGTTTAATGTTAATACATGAGTCATTAGGTTGGTTATGACTTCTCTAATGGTATTTATCTTTTGTAGGGGTTGTTGTCATCTCTGACAGGATAGGTGAGAATAATAACAACTAAGTTCCTTTCGTCTCAAAGGGGTAAGGGCTGAGTTTATTGCTAGGCACCTGAAGGGATGCTGAAGGAGAAAGCCAACAGAACTAAGCAATTTTTTGTTACCGCCCTACGGGGGTTTCGAATCCTACAAAGCATTTCCACACTAAACTGACTTGGGTCGCATTTTTACTTCGTGGGAAACCAAATAAATACATACTTCTATGGCGATGAAGGTGGATTCTTTTAATTTCCTCTGGTTGAGTCATTCTTCTAAGATTGAAAGTCCTTTATTACGCTTAATATTTGAATACACATTGTAACCAAAATCGCAAGATTTATTATTTTGATATTTTTGGTTTTGTTTGAAAGGTCTTTCGTGAGATATATAAGAATTTACTTCTATTAAAAGTGATTGTAGTACCCAACGTGTTTGGTTTGGTTTTATGGCACATCAAATACTGTAGGTTATTTAATACCAATTTCATTTTTTATAGATATAAACAGCCCTATGTCAAACAATTCAGTTTAGCGTAAGTATGCATTTTACTTCTATTTGACCCATAGTTAAGACCCTATCAGGTGCTACCACTTCAGGCCAGAGTGCACTTGGAAGCAATAGCAATGAATGGGTACTCCGCCTTCCCAAAAGCTTCAGCATTACTGGAACCTCACCATCAGATTGTTTTAGTGTTATATCTATGACATTCGTTGAGGGGGGGGTCTTATCCCTCTGCAGAGAAGCAGTCGGTGTATTCAAAAACCCTAGTCCACAGGGCAAATTTCGTATTTGGATAATTTGGTTGTGTAGCAATTAATTTGGTTGCTGTTCTTGTGTGTTTTTGTATGTAAGATTTTGTGTTAATGGTTTTAAAATTTCCGATGTTTTCTGGTCAATTATTTTTTAAAAACATTATTTTATGAGTTTATGATGGTGTTCTGATAATCCCCGGGGGAATGAAAATTTCTTTGTTGAATTTTATATTATTGTCAACATCAAGATGTTTTTTGATACACTCGGTCGATATCCTCGATATTCTGTTTCATCAATTGATAACTTCTCTCTCGCTTCGGGGTTGTTTTTTTTGTTTTTTGTTTTTTTTTTTGTTTTTTTGTCAGGTTATCATGCAGTAAGTATCGTTTCTTTATTGATTGATTGATTTTAACGGAATGTCAACCCATCTCTGGTTATTTTATGCTTAGACATTAGAGAATCGCGTTCATTGTACGTTCATATTTACATTTTTTCTGTGGTTGTGTCTTTTTTAGAAACGGTCCTGTCGAATACGAATAGTGTTTAAACATATCTATTTGACCCCTAAATATTTCACCCCTAAATGAGACCCTAATTTTTTTGTGGTTTGGTTTATTTATTTAACAGAATATCAACCACTTTGGGGTTATGTATTGCTGAAATTTGATTGAAATAAGTTGAATAGTTATAATGTTTCAAGCTTTCCTATCTAGTACTAATCATTCATGCGCAATTACATGGTTTCAAATAACTATTTCTGTCTGATTATATATATATATATATATATATATATATATATATAAACAGTAGCGGCTATAAGTTAAGGAATGGAACAACAACAAATATCTAAATGATTTTTACTTGAAAAAATTTGCATGTACATTTATGAAATTTTCCCAAAATATACTTGGAACATATATGCATTTATTACATATAAAGTTTTCTAAATTTTCTTTTACAGGAAATTAATAGTCAACTGAAAAAACTAATGTATACATTTTTTCCGGGTCAAAAGTTAAGAAACGCATCATAAATCCTTGTTAGATCAATATAAACTAAAAAATTCAATATTAACAGAATTTTCCTCGTTGTATCTTCGACCACAGGAGCCAATTAACTTGTTATAAAAGGTGATAGTGATACTTTCCTAATCTTCTTCCAGAAAACCCCATAAATCATCAATATTTTGAGGATTTCTATTCTGAGGTTTTTCTCCTATGATTTTCCATACATTCTCTATAGGATTCATATCTGGGTTTTGTGGTGGCCACTTCATGGCAGCTATTCCTTCTTCTTCAAGAAAACTTAACACAGTTTAAGCTTTATGGCAAGGCATGTTGTCTTGCATAAATATTGGAGTTTCAACTGTCCCTTCGTGTAAATGAGGAAGAGCATGCTGGTGAAGAAGTTCTTTATAAACACTGGCATTAATATTACCGTGAAAATAAACAATATGTCCTATTCCCGCTGAAGAAATCATCCCCCACACCATTACGCTTCCCTCTCCAAATTTCACAGTTTTCTTAACGCGTTGAAGAGATAAGCGTTCCCCATTTCTACGTCTTACAAATCTCTTACCATTAGATCCAAACAAGTGAAACATATTCCATTGTTTCTCTGTCCACATGATATGCTTTGTGGCTAAGTCAAGACGAACCTTTTGATTTTTCTTTGAAACAAAAGGTTTGTGACATGGAATCCGAGCCACTAATTTTTCCTTATTTAACCTATGAGAAACAGTTTTTCTAGATATTGGTTTTCCTGTTTGCTCAAAAAATACACGAGAAATAGATGTTGCTGTATCAAAACGGTCTTTTAAAGACATTTTAACAATCACCTGATCTTCCTGTTTGGTAGTCATAGGAGGCCTGCCAGTTCTCGGTTTTGGTTCAAGTGTCTTGACAGCCATAAATCTACTGATCACACGATAAACAACACTTTTTGACCTTCGTACGATGCCAAGAATTTCAGAATACGATTTGCCTTCTTCATGATTTGCTAAAATGAGCTTTTTTTTCTTCTCAAGTTAAACAATTATGTGTTTTCGCCGCCATCTTGGTTAAAAATAGTTCCAATGATGTATGAGTTGACTATAAATCAAAATTAGCAATCAAGTTGTTTAAAAATCATGTAAATTACTATTATTCAATAGTGTTCCTTAACTTTTGACCATGGCAAAATGTGTATTTTTGTTTGTTTGTTTTTAGTTTACTATTAATTTACTTTTAAAAAATTTAGAAAACTTGATATGTAATAAATACATATACGTTCCGAGTATATTTTGGGAAATTTTCGTAAACGTACATCCAAATTTTTTCAAGTAAAAATCATTTAAATATTTGTTGTTGTTCCGTTCCTTTAACTTATGGCCGCTACTGTATAGTGCTCAATATCAATAATAGAGCAGTTATACATATATGAACACACACACACACACACACACACACATACATACATACATACATACATACATATATATATATATATATATATATATATTTAAGAAAAAAACAAAAACCGGTCACATTAGGATTATAAATTTATTTCCATCCTGTTATGGGTTTTGAAATAAATCAAAAACACCAAAAAACTAACAGGACTTCTTCAGATCTTATGGATGAAATAATTCAGAATAGACACAGGAAAGGAGGGTGGGAGGGGATTATACTTGTAGAAGAACAGCAGTAATAATAAATAGCCCCTAGCTGAGGGAATAAAAGGATTCATGCCTTTTACAGGAGTATTTATCCAAAGGCGAACGTAATAGCGTGGAATTCGAACTCATTTACTTCAAGACTGCTCTCCAGTACTTTAACCACTACAACCACGAGGACTTCTCTATTAATTATAAATGTTTAACAAGTACTAGACGACTCGTAAACTCGTTGGGTTTCCGTTATAACAACGGCCATTGATGATTCTGATACCTCTATTTAGGAAGATGTGAAAGATTTTAATTTAACTTTACATAACTCTCTCCGTTAGAGCGAGAATTTCGATGATAAAAAATAACACTTAGCGCAAATGGCAACCCTACAAAATTATTATCATTATGTTGCTAATAGGGATAGAAATTTCTTTATTCTGCAAGATTATTCTAAGTTTAGTTCCTTATTAAAAACTCTCGCTATCAGATTTTTTTTCTTTTTTTTTTCTTTTTTTTTTTTCTTTTTCTTTTTATTACGGTTTCACGCATCCAGTCATACAGACATAACGATAATTTAATGTTGAATACATAGATAGATTAAACATAATGAGAATTAAATGATAGCCAGACGTTTATATCGGGTTTTAGAGTAATGGTATGCCATGTATACAAATTCGATGAATCGAATTCAAAAAATTAAATTATTCAATCTAGTTTGCCTTTAAAAATTTAAAACTGTTTCCTCATTCATCAAGTAACATCCAATTCCTTTAAATATATACATAGACTTCGCTTCAAGATCGACAGTTATTTCAATAAATTCTTAAGTTGTATGGTTTTAATCGAATACCAAAAATTCCTATCGAATGCAATCATATCGTTTCAATTAATTATTTCTATCTTATAATAATCATTTATTTGACAAGAGCCAAATAATTTCAAGTAACTGATAAAAATAATAATACTTAGTTAACAATAATAGTTTCAAATAACTTTTCTTAATACAAATGATTTACCCCGCCCAGTTGGTTGGGATGGGGCTGTGGAATACACCGACTGCATCTTTGCAGAGGGTTATAACTATGCCCCAACAAGTGTCCTGATATGACATCAAACAATCTGATGGCGAGGTTCCAGCCGTAGAGATTCGGGGAATACGGAATACTCCTTCATTGCTATTGATCCTAGGCCCACTCTAACCTGGAGTGGTTGTACCTGATAGTCCTATCTATCGGTCAAATAGAACTGTTTGACATTTAAACTGTGAACACAAATGATTTATAAATTGAATAGTTTGAAATAGAACTGTTAGATCAGATCAAGAGATACCCACATTGTTAGCCCAGTCGGCTGAGGCTGTAGAATATACCGGCTGCATATCTGAAGTGGGGGGGTAAGAATCCACCCCCAAACTAATGTCCTGGATAAAACATTAAACAATCTAATGGCAAAGCTCCAGCCTTAGAGATTTGAGGACTGCCGAGTACCCCTTCAATGCCATTGATCTCAGGTCCACTCTGGCCCGGAGTAGTAGCATATATTAAGGTCCGATCTATGGGTCGAATAGAACTGTTTGATCATTTAACTGTGTGTAAACAAATTACTGATGTTTAATTGAATTGTTAGTGATACATAGCAATACTTTTTTCACTAATGTTTATAAATCATGTGTATCTAGAATATATGTATAAACCGGATTTAGCATTAAATAACCTGCAATGGTAGATATGCCATTAAACCCAACCAATCTCACAACAATTATTTTTCAAACAGGTCTATTTGAACTATAGATGAGACCCTAACGGGTACTATCACTTCGGGTCAACCAGGGAGTAATGTTAATGAAGGGGAACTCTGCACTTTCTTGGTTTCCTGAACTGAAGCCTCCCTACCGAATATTATTCCATATCCCCACCTGCTATACAGAGTAGACTGGATTCTTTTGGCAACCAAGTTTACATCCTGCCGGTGGCGGATGGGTTAGGTAAACTCATACCCCTCCGCCTATAAAAAAAAAACTCTTTTCTAACTGCAAACGTTGTAGCAGCACAAACAATAAATTTAATAGTCCGATCATCTCTTCGAATGTTCGGGGTTGTTAGAATTTAACAACCGTGAAACTTAGTCACGTATTCTCATTCTGTCATTTCTATGTTCTTTTTTTTTTTTATTTGTTTTCGAGATTTGTAGCGGAAGGTAAAGGCAAGGAATTTAGTTTGATTAAAGTCGCCCAAAACAACAAATATAGATTCTGCATTTTTAATTTGTTCTTTTGTCTTTTCAGTTACATATCTCTGGAGTAAAACAAGAATCTATCGTATAATGCGAAAAGTGAATTTCGGCAAACGTTATTGTCTCCAAAAATCATTCGTTGTCCTGCTGGTATTTTGTACTATGGCTATCACTTTCTACACTCTTAACGGGATCCTGATTGATCGGAGTAAAGATGATATTTCAGGTATTTTAAAACTATTTCCACAATTAAACGGAACAGTTTATGTTCCAGGAAAAGTGTGGCACGCAAAACACCGATTTTTACAACAAAAAGCACAAAATCCATTATTGCCGAAAGGTTTTACTTTTTTCCCTTGGACAACTCAAGTGGCTAGCATGAAAAGCCAAAATGAAAATCTGTCGTACACATGGCCTAAGGGTGATAAAGTTGAGAAGAATGTTGAAAAAGATTCAATTTTAATGAATGAAATTCGAAAAATCACGAACATGGAGAGAAATCAAGATCCAGACGTCGCTTCTAAAAAAGAATCCGTAGAAAATATGCAAAATATCCGAAATCATTCCGAAAATTTGATTTTTGATAAAAGAAAAAAAGCTGGTGATATAAATCACTTTCAGAATCCACACGACGCGAAAACGAGGCTCGTATCCAACGAGTTGAAGACACCGCTATTTTACAACTTCGAACACAAATCATACATCCAAAATCTTTTGATTCGTGGAAATCCGGTTCTCTCCATCGATTGCCAAAAACTTATTAATGGGGACACGGCGGAAATCAATAAAGCCAAAAAAATTCAAACCAATCAAAAGGATCAATCGATATCAACGCGTTACTATGACATCCAAACACAAAACTGTGAATTCTTTAAACGACGTTACGGTTATATAACGAGTCCTCTAACCGAGAAAGAACGAGATTTTCCGTTAGCATATAGCATTTTGATGTACAAAGATGTGGAACAAGTAGAGCGTTTACTGCGGGCAATTTACCGTCCTCAGAATTCTTATTGCATTCATATAGATGCCAAAACGAAACCAGCCATTCGAAACAGTATGAGAAATATTGCAAAATGTTTTCCGAACGTTTTCATAACCTCCCGTTCAGTGGATGTCCGCTGGGGACAGTTCTCCGTCTTGGAACCGGAATTAATATGTATGAAAGAACTGTGGCAACATAAAAAATGGAAGTATTTTATAAATCTAACTGGTCAAGAATTCCCACTGAAAACTAATTATGAACTTGTTCAAATATTGACTGCGTACAATGGAGCAAATGATCTCGAGGGTACAATTAAACGGTAAGGTATCTTACTATCATTATTATTTTTTTCACACCGGTCTAAACAGGCGGTTTTTCACAAAAGTCTGAGTGACAGCTACTCTCATCAAGTGTCTGGAACTCTTCTAAGTGTTTTAACTTATCTTAAAAATGCTCTGTTCGGAATGGTCTTGATTCTTTATCTGATCTCCAGTTCCCACAGGTTTTTGAAACCTTTGGAATCGTTCCAAGTGCATCAACTACTCTTGGCATCACTGTTACCTTCATGTTCCACAGTTTTTCAGATCTCTGGAAGGGTTCAAGTATTTGTCTATTTTTTCTGTTTCTTTTATTTTCATTGTGCTTTGCAGGAACATAAAAATCTACTAGATGTTTCGGGATTGAGTGTTCTGTTTGTTTTTCAAAATCCCAAAGAATTTTATGAATTGCATTTTCAAGCGCGGATTCTCGTTTGTGCATCTACCATTTGGTAGAATTCGCAAAATTCAATATGCTATGAACCATTCCGACCCAGTCAAGCCAAGGCTTGTACTTCTTTTATGTCAGCTGCATTTGTTTATCATGGGATTAACCGTTCCGTTTCCGTAAATTATAATTTGTTATTCTGTTGTTTATCAAATTTTCGCTTTGGTATAATTGATCCTTACGACATCATTTTGTGTTGCTATTTGAAGAGATTCAGTTTCTTTTCCATCTCCAAGTCTTCACGTGTGTAATCTCGCTAGTTTGTCGCTTGAAATATTTGTATAGTTGTTTTTCTATACATTTCTGTTTTCTAGTTTCTGTTGTTTTCCTTTTTGTCCCTCTGCTGCCCAGGTGTTTATTATTCCTTTGATAAAATTCATTCTGCTGAGCGTAGTTTCGAGAAATTTTTCGTTCTTCTGAGGTACTCTTTCATTTATTTTTTCTTCCATTTCTATTTGATGGTTTCCTCTAAAAATATTCCCAAGTACTTGTAATTTTCCTTCTCCCAAAACGTTCTGATGTTTTCCTGATTTGGCGGTTTTATTACTTCAATTATTTTTCTTTTCCCACTTTCCATTATCAGCATAGCAAATTTTTTTAATGTCAAATTCCATTCTTATATTTTGCCTGTATATTCTTATTGTTTTTCTTTAGGTCTTTAGTCCTTTTTCCTTTTTTGTAATTGTTTCATCATTGCTATAACAGAAAATAATGGCGAGAGTGAGTCTTCTTGGAAGATTTCTTTTTGGATTTTTACGTCTTTTGGGGTTTGCCTTCCTGTTGTTAATTCCAATTTATAGTTTTTCATGGCTTCCGTGATGAAGATTATGACTTTGTAGGATATTTCGTAAATTTTCAGACATTCTGTTGTTATTATTATTATTATTATCAGCTTTACTTTCGCTTTTTTACAATCTTTTATCGGATGTTTACCTAAAATTTCAAATGAACGAACACAGTGATTAAATGTATTCTATGTAGTTATGTTTTTTGTTTCTTTTAGGGGGCTTTTTTCGGTGATGTTTTTTAGTCAAATTGATTGTACTCTGTGGAGATAAACAGTTCCGCAAAGCGCAACATTATGTATTTCATATAAACTGGGACTACCCGGTATCTGGTTGATGAGTTTATCTCCCTTAATTCTTCCCCCAGTCTCTTTTCTATGTTTTCGGCATAGTTCAAAGAGTCCATGTTTTGTATTTCTGCTAATTTCAAGTTCCATCACGTTCTCAACTCTCTAGCAAGGTCCAGGTATTTATCTAGTTTTTCACTTTCCTTTACTTTAGTCTTTGATCTACTGGAAATCAAAGTCTTCTAGTCGACAAGTTCTTTTCTTCTTAACTAAAATTAGATTTAATATTTTGGTCGAAATTGGGTAATTCATTTTAACTTAAAATCTCTGAGTATTTTGAGAATTTCATTCTCCAGAACAGATGAGTGTCTATGTATATACCATTTTTCTATCTGGCCATAGTTTTTCCACTGACAGAATTACCAGTAAATCTTTTTCCTCACTCACCACGCAGAATTCCCAGTAAATCCCCATCCCCACAGCCCTTGCAGAATTCTACTGAATCCCCTTCCCCACAGACTCTGAATGATTCCCAGAGAATCACCTTCCCCCCTCACTTTGCAGAATCTCCAGTGAATCCGCTTCCCCACTCACCACGCAGAATTCTCAGTGAAACCACTTTCCGACTCAACTTACAGAATTCTCAGGAAATCCCCTTCCCAACTCACCTAGCAGAATTCTCATTGAATCCCCTTCCTAACTCACCTTGCAGAGTTCTCAGTGAATTTCCTTCCCCGCTCACCTTGTAGAATTCTCATTGAATTCCCTTCCCCACTCACCTTGTAGAATTCTCAATGAATCCCCCCCACTCACCTTGCAGAATTCTCAATAAATCCCCTTCCCATTCACCTTGCAGAGTTCCCTGTGAATCTCCTTCTCCACTCACCTTGGGGAATTTCCAGTGAATCTCCTACCCCCTTCACCTTCAAGAATTCTCACTGAATCGCCTTCCCCACTCACCTTGCAGAATTCTCAATAAATCCCCTTCTCCACTCATCTTTAAGAATTCTTATTGAATCACCTTCCCCACTCACCTTGCAGAATTCTCACTGAATCCCCTTCTTACACACTTTGAATATTTCCCAGTGAATTTCCTTCCCCACTCACCTTCCAGAATTCTCAGTAAATTCCCCTTCCACACTCCCCTTGCGGAATTCCCACTAGGTCTCACTCTCTTCAATTTTAACTTTTACAAAATTACTTCTGATGATTCTATTCCAGACTGCTATTTATTGCGATTCAGTTTACCTCATCACGTTTTCTCTACGTAGCCATATCTATCTATCCTCGTGCGCTGTTTTTTTTTTTTTTAGTTTGACTTCTCACGTAATTTTTGATATTTGTATCCTCGATTTGATAAATGTTTATTTCGTGTTTGTCTTTGTGTTGTTTTTGTTGCTGCTGCAGTTGCTGTTATTGGCTAATGTACGTGGGTCAGCTGAAAATTTCATAGGCTAATATACTTTCAATGAATGTGACCAAATGAAGTCTATTTTCAAAATTCTCCCTTGCAGTCCACACACTTCTTCCATCTGTGTAGCAGTGTTTGATCTCATTGGTTAAAAAAGTCATCTCCAGCAGATATGACGTCATTAGATGACCCTCATGACTATTCTTTCTTTGCTCTTTTTTTAATAATCTTTGGGTCACTAAAATGCTACACCCACACATCCTCAATCCTGGTAAGTCGTCTTCCTCTTTCTTTTCTTGTAACTTAACCTCTGCACCTTACCTGCCCAGTGTAAATCATTAGATGCTTTAATTCATACAAAAAATTCCCTGTATTTTTTTATTTTATGATCTGCTGATACAAACATGTTTATAATATGACAGAGGGTTTTTTTAACTGAAGAGGACAATGGAAACTTTATGAGAAAAACAGCAAAAAGGGGGGATACTAATTTCTGTTACATTTAATTATTTCATCTTATAATTTCAAACAATTTATTGTATTTGCCCCTTAAAAACTGTTAATCTTTTTAAAAAAAGTCACCTTCTTGGTGGAAATAATTAAGGCCGAACCTACATTGAATGGTTTACGGAGGCTTATTAGCGTAACGGTTATCCTCGTAGCAAATGGAATCGGAGGTCCGAGTTCAAATCCTGTTGCTGTCTATGTTTCACTTCGTTTTTATGCCTCTGGGAAAGGATTCTCTCTCCCAGCTATGGGCATAAATAGTAGGCCAGACTGGATTCTTTAGCCTTAGCTGTGCAACCAATTTAGGAAAAGGATAACTCTAAATTCCAATCAACTTATTATGCTTAAAAAATTGATATTATGTCTTATCATAGCCTGTTGAGGAGAGGTTGGATAGATACGTTCTATGTTTGATTTTTGAAACAAACCTACATAGCACAGTATCGTAGCAAACTTTTCTCAAATCTATTTACGTATTTTTCAGTCAATAACTTTATTAAAACGTCGATCAAGAATTCATACCTGATAATATCATAATTTGACCATGTGTCCAACTGTGATCCTTTTAACAAATATCTAATAACATTATTATTGTCTGAGGACAAGATTTCTATTCATTGATTATACAAATTTATGCCATTAAACAATATAGAAATAAAAATTTAGTCACACATCTGTTACTTGTTGTTAACAGTTTGTTTCAGGTAAGTGCCTCTAAATATTCGCTTTTCAACCACGACTGACTACGTTGTATTTCGTAATTTCTAACAATCGTGAATAACTCGGATTTAATATTGGCTGAATTATTTATACTCTTTTTTTTTTCTATTTCATTTGAGTTTACATTTTTCTCTCTTACAGAATTCTTATCATAATTTCCTGTTTGATGTGCAAAAATGATAAATTCTGAACATCAATCAGCCTCTTTTTTTTAATTCCTTTTACTTATATGATACAAGTGAGCCTTCAAGAAAACTTTACTTACAGATTCTCTTAGGAATCAGATTTGATTTTATTGTCGATATTTTAATGAATATACGTTTGTTTTATAACAAAAACTGCACACGTTTTATTGTTAACTTGGAAAATAAAACAATCTCAAAACAAAAAAGTATGGTGGCACAGAATGATTTTTTTTCTATCCGTTTTCTATTTTTATTTTGTTTTCATTTAGTATGATGTTCGCCAGGTATGGTGAGATTTGATAAAAACCTGGACGTTGTTTTATATGGTTTGTTTTGGAGATGGCTGCAGATTCTAGTAGTCTTCGGGAACCCAACGCAATCTAGAAAAATAATTTACGAACACAAACGATCAATCAAAATAAATGACAATCGAAACGCCCTTTCCTCCCATATGTTAGAGTTCAAACACACATTCAATTTTTCCCAAGCCACCCTAATCAAACCCATACACTGCAAAAAAAAAAGTGCAACCATACTTTTGAGAATCCTTTCCTTTTGCCTTTCTTTATCACTTTCCCTCTTAGCCTTTCTTTCATCCTAATTACAACCTAGACACCACAATATAGACAATTTTCAGCAATATCAAATTATAGTTAATATATTTCCATGAAACAAGTTATGCCCAAACCCTTCCCAACTTTCTTCTTATTAGCTCCATGAAATCTGTCTCCACTTTCAAAACAAAACAAAAAATCTTTTAATGAAACCTGATACATTTGACTTTAAATCCCTCCCAGCTTTCCTGCTACATCTATACCCCTCCACCATCTTATCATTTCTCTTCACACAATTATAAATAGAAAAACTCAGAAAACAGTCTGTGTCTAAAGAAGTTCATGATGAAATAAAGCCGAACGAAATATCACACATCTAAATTTGAGTGAAGTGTTTGATCTATCAACCTTTCCACATATTTCTATTATATATATATATATATATATATAGCCTCGTAACTGCGACTTCATTTTATACTTATGCTTAGTATTTATTAATAATCGCACACACACACACACACACATATATATATATATAGCCAAGTGGTCCTGGGCTGTAGAATACACCGGCTGTTTTTCACTAAACAATCTGATGGTGAGATTCCAGTAATACTCGAGCTTTGGGGAATACAGAGTACCACTTCATTGCCATCTCTCCCAAGTCTACTCTAGTCCGGAGTGGTTACACTTGATAGGGTCATATCTATGGGTCGAACAGAACTAAACTGCATACTAACGCGAAACTGAATTGATTTAAATAGAACTATTTTGACATTTAAACTGCGTACTTATGCTAAAGTGAATTGCTTGAAATGGAATTTTTTGAATGCTAAACTCGATGGTTTGAAATTGAACTGTTTTGACATTTAAACTGTACTTACGCTAAACTGAATTGTTTGAAATAGAAGTTTTAACATTTCACTGTATGTAAACAAAATCTACACCGATATTAAACTGAACTATTTGAATTAGAACTGTTAGACTAAACTGAATAGCTTGAAATAGACATATTTTTGACAAATTCTTGCCAACTATTGAAGAATGCCTGTAGCATTAATGCTTCAGATGTCCTTTAATTGTAGGTGCACTATGAGATCAGTGATTGTTATCTCGAAAGACAAAACTTGATGCCGGTAAGTGATCATGAAAATAAGGTACAACGATTTGATCCTGGCATATTTTAGTCATTGCAATTCAACTTCAATATCATAATATCAAATTTACAGACATACAAGCACCAACTCAAGATCATCACTTATCTTCCTGGATTTGGGGATAATGGTATGCAATTCCCTTAACATATTTGAATTCTGCCAAAAGTTACATGTAATTAGAACCGAGTCTCGTCAGACAGCTAACACCTTCTTCCAAAAATTGTCATTGGATCTCTGTCAAATTTCCTGTATATCCATCAGAATGACATCGGACAGGACACTCCATTAAACAAGACTACTTAGTTTAGTCTTCTTTTAATGATACTGAGGGATTTTTGTTGAACTGAGTTCTTTTCTGACAAATCTTTGAGGCAACCTATTCTCACTATCATTGATTTTTCTTGACTTATCCTTTTCATCGCCTGTTGTCATGTCTTTTTGCACCAGACGACGAATTAGTGTATAACTTATGTTGAAATGTTTACCAATCTGTCAACTTGATAACCCAGTACTATGTTCCAATAATCTGTTAATGATGATTGCCAACAATTCTTTTGTCTCGACATGTCGCTTTGTTTGAGTTTAGAAAAGGAAAAACGTGCTCTTTTAAAGACAGGGTAGAGATACGAAATGCTTTTTTTTAAATGTGAATTTGCGCTGCATGACCAGACGATATGTTGATAACCCCCAGAACTGTATGGAGGTGCCCGTGGTGTAATGGTTATCGTCGTAGGAAATGGACACGGCGATACGAGTTCAAATCCTGGACTGATTGCATTTCACATAGCACTAATACCCTTGGGAAAGGTATGAATCCAATTATTCTCCCTCCATCTATGGGTAAATAGTAGGGCAGACTAGGTTCTTCAGCCTTGGTGAGGCAACTAGTCTAGGAGAAGGAAAACTCTGAATTCAAAGCTGTTAAACTCCGCTTAAAAAATTGACCTTGTGTCATATCCTGCCCGAGCGGAGGGGTTGGGTAAATAGGATACCCCCCCCAGAAACTAATGCGCAAAACGACCTTTTGTATTTCTCTTGATACATGGTAACCGTGTATACAGCTCCAAAAATTCCATGTAATCGTCATTTTTCGAATAACATTATTTGATGATGAATTATATGATGCTTAACTTTTATGACGTGCTGATGGCACGGATTTCTTTGATTCTCTCGCCATCTGTCCCTACGTCGAATTGCACAGAGCTGATATATGTAAGGATTTGCGGAGCTGCCAACACTAGTGCGTCAATGTGAAAGAGTCTAAAAAAGAATCTTGCTTATGAGTTCGTCTTTATTTATCTTGCAATACATAGCGTGTCTTGTTCGTCTTATTTGGAAAGTTTGTAAGATGGGAGGTAAGTGGCTGTATAGCGGAAATCACTATTTCAGCCCTGCGAGTATAAGAGGAGATAGTCATATAAATGTGGAGCCGCGACTTAAAAGAGCTTTAATTTTATTAGCACACCTTTGAGGATCTCCTGGAGGCAAAGAGGCAATATTTTTTATATCCAGTCTATAGGTGGCTAAAAATCCCGCAGTGAGGAATATTCACTCCTGCATATACACAAGTAAAGTCAGTCTGCAACTCAAAAGGGACCAAAAAGAGATAAACAGTGAACTAGAGATACAGAGATACAGATACGCTGAAAAGACAGATAGACGAAGATAGAAAATGAGACAAGAGAACAGAGACAGAAAGACATGCAGATAGGCAGTGTAGATAGAAGACAGATAAAGATAGAATATAGGACCAAAGAGAGAGAGACAGTGGTATACGGAGAGGACCACAGGTAGACAGCCAAAATTCTAGCGGTCAATTAGTTTTAGTTTGGGGAATTTTGCCAGCTGTCTTCGTAGCGACAGTGAGGACTCCATAAACCGTCATTTTACGAAGTGTCACTGACCCTTCCTCTGTTAAACAACATTTATTCAGCTTTTTATTTTCGCCTCTTTCTTTCATTGGGGACCCGTCTCAACCTGCAGAGAACCTGCAAACACGACGTGGGGTGAGATTGTCATTTTGCGAAGTACTTGGGGCCACAGACGATCTCCCACAGTGGTTGATAATTACTTTTTAAATGTATCAACCCTTTTTCATGTAGTGGCATTACGATTGCTGTTTTTTTAATTCTAGGAATCATTTAATGTTCTATATATTTCTCAAACAATTTACATGTCCATTCGGCTAGTGAGGCTGTAGAATATACCAACTGCAATTCTGCAGTGAGGTAAGACGACCCCCCCCAACGAGTGCCCGAGATATTACACTAAACAATCTGATGGTGAGGTTCCAGTAATGCTGGAGCTTTGGGGAATGCGGAGTACTCCTTCATTGCCATCGCTCACAGGTCCACTCTGACCCAGAGTGGTTGCACCTGAAAGGGTCCTATGTATGGGTCGAATAGAACTAAACTGTGTACTTAAGCTAAACTGTATTGTTTGAAATAGAACTGTTTGACTGAACTGAATAGCTTGATATAAAAATGTTTTTGACAATTAAACCGTGTATTCATGCTAAACTGAATTGTTTGAAATAAACTGTTTATTTGTATAAAAATGGATTTGGCATTAAATAACCTACATAGGTTGATATGCCATAAAACAAACAAACAATTTACTTATTGCATTGATAAAGTTTTCATTTGATAAGTACTTTAATATCTTAGGATCTATTTCATCAGTTTCCATATTTTTACCAACCCCCACTTGTACAATAAAAGTTTTATCTTCAGCCCTTATAATTAGTCCATCCCTAATTTTTTTTGCACCTTCTCCATAACAAATTTCTTATTGTAAACCAAACTCTTCCAAAGAACCTCTTATTTCACCTGTCTTATCATTTTTTTTTTTTTTTTTACTGTATTAACGTTTTTTATTAACTTTAATTTTTGATTTTACCAATTTAAAAATGATTTGTAATTATGTAAAATATCTTTAATAATTTTCATTTTCATATTTCGCTTTTTCATTAACTTCTAATTTTTCATATTCATTTTGTTTACTAAAAACATTTTCATAATTTTCCATACTTGGTATAATTTCAGTTTTTTTTTTTCAAAGCCTTTTCTTTTACGCGATTGATGATTTCTGTCCTAAATTAATTTTCGAATAAATCCCCTGTTTAGAAAATTTTATAACTTCAGGAATATTTTTTGTTATTAATTTCATCTTTATGTTCCTTTCCACATTTCGTTTATATCAAAAGTGTTAGACTTATAATCCCAATTAATTGATCGGCATTTCGATCCATGCAACCACAAAACGTTTCCACTTATTCGCAGAAACATGTTTAGGGATACAAGAAATAACGATTTGACTGTAAGGAGCTCTCCTAGGTGTCATATGACAGTCCCAGAAAGTCCTTCTCGGTATCTATTTGCTTTGGTTCATTGATCTGTAAATAAAAATCTGATGACATTACTTACACTCACCAAATAAGTCTTTCTTCGCCTATTTTTGTATCCCTTCAATATACTGCTTGTTTACGGAAAAATGGAAATAAAATACTTTTAAATAAAAAATTGTAACAAAAAAAGTTTCATTTGAAAATATTTTTCAGATGAAACATTTAACATCTATTTCATAGCCCTGATGATATTTTTTGAAAAACCGAAATGTTGAAATATTTCATTAATAAAAAATCCTCTAAATATTTTGTTTTTTCATATATATATATATATATATATATATATACAAAACCATCAAAGAACGGCAAGACATACTGGGCCCAGCTGGTGAACCAAGTGACGTTCTTTTATGGACTTCTCCACATGGGCACCCTAGTATTGGCCGACCATGAAAAATTTATATTCATCCGCTCTGTATGTACACTGGGTACAATTTACAACACTTTCTAAGTGCGATGTCCACTAGGGACGAACGGCGAGAGAGAATCAAAGAAGTCAGTGCTGTCGGTACACCTTGATGATAATAATGAACACACTTTCTTCTTTTAATCTCTCTCTCTTTCTCTGTCTCTCCCTATCTGCCTGTCTTTCTCTCTCTCTCTCTCTCTCTCTATATATATATATATATATATATATATATATAGAGAGAGAGAGAGAGAGAAAGAGAGAGAGCGCATTAACAGAACTCCTTCCAAGAATCAATAGCAGCTTCATTGATTTTATGTATGTAAATCTGTGAGTGGACATAAGTATTATCGGTTTGTTTACCCAGCTAAAATCTCCATGTCTCCACGAAATGTTCCCTTAGATCTCGCGTGTATATTTATCGCCTTTTATTCAAATTCCCCGCACCCACCCTCTTTCACTTGGACAGCTAACAATTTTGAAAATTGTTTATTAATTCTTCTAACACTAGAAGCTTTATTTATTTATTGAAATTAAATTCAAATGAATATGCACTGTTTTCTCATGCAAAACTGGAAACAACAAAAAAGAAAGAAAAACTGTCTTAATTATCGTCCATAAAAATTTGAATAAAATGAAAAATAGAGCTATTCACACTTTCATTGACTCAGTTTTGTCTGGCACAAGGGGAGTCCTCGTAACATAAGGACTCGTAACTCCGACTTGAGAAGACGTAGCCCTGGTGGTGGCCGTGTCCGCTTTAGGGAATACGTACCTATAAAAAAAAAAGACACATTAGGTCAACTGGTCGTGCAATTTACCATCACTCGTTAATTCATTATCGCTTATACGTGGCATGAACCAGTGGCCCAGTGGTAGAGTTTCGGCTTCTGCATACTGTGATTGTTGGTTCGATCTCATATCGCCGGAATTTATTCCAGAGCTTATTTATGTATATATAACTTTTTTCGGTCTTTCCTATGACTTTCCAGTGACTACCGACTTTTCGCATTTAGATTTCTCAAAGTTAACTTCATTAGTACAAGTTAATATATATGATGGTATTGATCTCTGAACTTGGCTCGTTATTCCTAAGATAGATGGATAGATAAATAGATATTTGACAACTCTATCAGTGATTATTCTAGGAGTTCAATTTAAAACTGTTAGAGTCTGATTTCATTTTGATTATTTTAATTTATTCCATTAATTATCGATTAATTATTATTATGAATTGCATTGTGAATATCACCATGAGTTTTTGATGGACCAGCTTAGGGGTAAGGACAATGAATTATACAGGGAGAAATCTGAAGTTTAAATTATAATTGCATGACTGTGAAAGTGATGACAATGTTATCCCTCAATTCCAAAATATTATTGACAGGTTGAAAGAAAATAAATTAACTCTTATATTTTTATCACTTTCTTCTTTTATTCGAAAACATTTTCATTATTCAAGCAAACCTTCTTAGTGAAGTTTCTATTTGATACCGTCATTAGCTAGAGTAATTTTTTCTCTTCCAATTTTTTGATACGGTAGCCTAAACGGCTAAAAAAGAGCCAACGCCCAAAGCCAATCAAATATGTCTGTTCTTATCTATATCTCAATTTCAACTCTTGAAATTTAATAGAAAAAAATACAATCTTACGTCTTTGCTGATGTGTTTGTATTAACCAATCTAAATCCATATTTTCATTAAACTATCGTTTCAATTTTGGTTCCAGTTTGTCACTACATAACCTAGACTTGCTACTTTTCTATGCATTATCAATTTTTGCTTTGACTTAATTACTTTTTATGTTGTTATTTAAAAAAAAAAATCAGTTTCTCTTTTCAGGTTTCCTCTTCTTAGTCATATTTAAGTTACCTCGTGTTAAATTTCCATACTTTGTCGCTTGAAGTATCTGTATAGTTGTTTTCTTTCCATTTTATGTTGTTATATTTATCCTTAAGTTGTTTCTGTTAATATTGCTATTGCAGTATATTATACTCAGTGTTTCTTTGCTCTTTTGTTTTTTTAATATTCGTCGAGTAGCAGAATAGTTGCATCTACATAATCCTCAATCCTGGTGAGTCGTCTTTCTTTTTTTCTTGATACTTACTCTGTCTGTGTCATCACTTGGGAGTAAGGTCTTGTAGATCGACATCAATTTTCTTTTTCTTTCCTTTGAGAAGGCTATCTTACAAAAAGAACTGTCCCGGTGTTTGTTCCTTTCATGATATTTCTGCTTTAGAGTTTAGTTTCAAGAAGTTTTCTTGGCCTGCTGAGGAACTCTTTTCTGAATTTTTCTTTTATTTCTGTTTATTTAATGGCTTCCAATTTTAATATTCCTTGATATTTGTTTTCTTTTCTGATGTTTTCCTGATTGGCAATTCTATTGCTTTAGTTGGTTCTCTTTTATCGTTTTTCATTATGATGTTCATATTTACCCAACCCCTCTGCTCGGGCAGGATATGACACAAGGTCAATTTTTTAAACGGAGTTTAACAGCTTTGAATTCAGTTTTCCTTCTCCTAGACTAGTTGCCTAACCAAGGCTGAAGAACACAGTCTGCCCTACTATTTACCCATAGCTGGAGGGAGAATAATTGGATTCATACCTTTCCCAAGGGTATTAGTGCTATGTGAAATGCAATCAGTCTCGTCCAGGATTTGAACTCGTGTCGCCGTGTCCATATCCTGCGACGATAACCATTACACCACGGGCACCTCCTTCATTATGATGTTGTATACTTTACATATACAAAAACACAATATAGATACAAAAACACAAAAAAGATACAATACATATGCAATACAAGCAGACTCTGTTGTTCTGATACGAACGCATTTATTAACTTCTGACACAATTCTTAAACGTCTTTCGTAATCATACTATGCTAACCCCAGCAACAACGTTGGGCAGATCTCGTGATGTTTAAGATCTCTGTCGGTAGAGATCCGAAAAACCCAACTACAAAACTCAACGGTAGAAAACTCAACTCTCGTCTTCCATGGTCCAATCTTAACTCCCAACTGACTCTTTTTTTAAAATCCTCAAATTCTCAAAACCATCTCTTCCGGGCATGACGTCATCCACACTCCAGCTTCATTTTCTGTCTGGGATTTATCATGACAGTAGTGATTTTCATATCCTTTGCGCACGAGCGTAAAACAGTACCCAATGACTATGCACCTGAACTCTTAACCCGAATAGTTCAAAGCCCAACCAAACTGAATGATAAAATATAATTAACGGAAAATGATTAATATAAAAAAAACCATTCCTTAATTATATAACAAAAAGAATAAAACATTTTTCAATCCGAAATTCCGTTCCTATATATTGACTCTAGATTCTAATTGTTAGTGACTGAGTTTCTAGTTCTTTTTCATTTTTATCAGAATTCTTAATACCATCCATGGCTCATCTTTTCCTAGGACTTCGTAAATTTGTTGTCTTTTTCGCATTTTCTAAATAATTGAGTGGCATCAATACTATAACAAATATCGAATTGCGATTTCCTCGATTTCTGTTGTCTTCAAGTCGGTACATAGAGTTTTCATTTGATCTGCATTTTGGTCAGACTAGAATAGTTGCTTTACAATGCAGTTAAGCTCGGGAATAGTTCATTTTTGTTCTTTTGGAGGAATGTTCCAACGGCCAACAATTGAAAATGAGTAAGAAGAAGAAGAAAAATCAGTAAGGACTGTCACACCAATAGAACAAAAATCAACTATTCACGAACTTAAATAAATCTTATCAAGCCAAAAATTTAAGAATTGTGTGGATTTTTACCAAGTTAAAAACCATTTAATTTAATGGTTTAGGCATCCACGTTTTTTTAATATTTTTATGGTCCGCTAAAGTGCCTTCTTCCTTTGAAAAATACTAGATTACATCTGTTACAGGAGCACAGATAATAATCCACCCATGGGTCTGATATAGTAACATTATACTTCACATGAAAAATGTCTTATGCAAATTAACGTAAGACACAGATTTCAGTTCTGGGTCTCCTGATCAGCAGGTACTCCCTTAATAGCCAACATAGGTCAGAATCCTATGAATTTTGGCTATTTTAATTTCAGGTACATAAAAAACGAGCAAAGAAACTTCTCAACGGAGAGAAACCAGCGGAAAAAATAAACTAGAGAAGTTTTAAAAAATGTATTTCATTGATATTTTAAGAGCCGTCCTACACAAACCATTAAAAAGAATGATTGAAATTTGGGCCAAATCCACTAGAGATGTAATACAATTAGCCAAAGGCTTCCTGACAAAGCTAGAATGATATCAAAAAAAGGTTGATACTTGAAATATATGGACAAATAAATTGTAAAGAATATGAAAAAGATCCTCTGACGCGATTCAAAAGACTAAAAAGCAAAAAATAAAAAACTCACCGAATTGAAAAGCAAAATACTGATAACGCAAACGGAACAGATTCCAACACAAATATTAACACAAGAAGACAAAATAAATGTAGATTTGATAAAAAAAAAATCATTACTGAAAAGAAGACTACATTACCATCTCTCAGGAACAAAGGCTTGAAAAGTTAACGTTAAAACCGAGAAGGTAAATAAATTAAGAAATATCCCAACAGGCAACATTACTGAACTAAAAGTAAAGTAAAGCTGGTGACCTTAGTCGAGGGTGAGCCGAACGCTCCTTTTTCAAAAGCTACTACTCCGATGGATAGGGGAGGGCGCTACTCTATTCCCTGGATTGCTCCATTTTACCCTTGATCCTTATCTTATAATGCTGAGTTTTAAGCACATCGGCATCAAGTACCTTTTTTGAGTCTTTGGTATGACTCAACCTGAGATTGAACCCTGGCCTTCCGGACCATTGGCGAACACTCTAATCCTTTGGTCATTCATTCCTGAAATGAGCTATTTTAGTCTGGGATAAAATAGACGTTCCCCTAAGAAACCCGAACAAAAATACAAAACCTGGATGGAAAATTAGACCCGAAGGACAAATAAAGAAACTGTGAAAACAAACGAAAAAACTATGGAAGGAAAACACATGTAAGGATATGTTAGGATTAAAAGAACAAAACAGCAGACAAGTCTGAGACTTTAACTTGAAGAGATAAATGAAAAGATATTGGCGAAAGATGTGAGACTTAAAAGATATCGAGACAATACCAAGCAAAACAAACAAAGCATGATATTCCAAATTCAACCAACAAGTAAGTGGAGAATGCACGAGGACAAACAACCGGATGCAAAGGAAGCAAAACAACTTTGGAGTAAAATATGGGAACAAAACAAAAAAGCCGACTGGGTAAATAACATGAAAAAAGAATTACACGGACTCGAAGAAGGCTCTGAGACTGACATACTCTTAGAATTGCTCAGAGCAACACATAAAAAGTACCATAGTGGAAAACTTCAGGACATGATGGCTACATGGATTCACGTCCATCCACGAAAGATTGACACTTAAACTGAGCAGATTCTTAGAAGAAACCGAATGGGTGAGTAAGAAAAGACTACTCTGATCCAAAAAGTTTCCCAAAAAGGAACCATTCCTTGCAATTACAGACCAATAACGTGTTTAATTATATGGAAAATCCTAACGCACAGATTAGGAAGGAGATCTATTTTTGGCATGTATGCCATGGACTGTTTCCGGAAAAATAGAAAGGATTCTACAGGGGAATAAGAGGAACAGGCAACTTACTGTACATTGATTGGCACATCCTCAAGGAAAGCAAAGCATGGCGGAAATGTGTAACCCTGGCGTGGATTGGCGACAAAACGGCCAATGATAGTCCTGCAAATTTGTATAATAGCTTGTCTGAAAATGTATAAAATAATGACGAAATCATAAACTTCAGCGTGAATACCATGAAAAACTGGAAAGGGGAATTAACAACTAGCGGATAAACTTTATCAACGGCAAAAATCCAGAGAAGTATTGTCTAAGTATATACGCTTTCTTCATTACTGTTTGTAATAGTAATGATGTCACTCATTTAAATACTTAGGAAGTGCACAAGGGGCTATAGATTTACAAAATCATAAGAAAAGATAACACTCTTCATGGATATGGACGACATCAACTTGTTTGCAAAAAATGAAAACGAACAGGTGAATCATACAAACAATAAGAATATACAGCTAGGATATAAGAATGGAATTTGACATAGAAAAATGCTCCATGCTTATAATGAAAAGTGGAAAAAGAGAACGGAAGGAATTAAACAGCAATATATAATAAGAACTGGAACATTTGGAGAAAAGGAAATTTACAATTCCGCGGGAATTTTGGAATAGGACACCATCAAACAAGCGGAAACAAGAGAATAAGTAATAAAAGAGTTCCTCAGACGAGCAAGAAAGCTTCTAGAAACCAAACTCTGCAAGAGAATTATCATCAAAGACGTGATAAACTAGTGAAAAAGAAAGATAAGAGTAGACATGACTGGGTGGGGAAGCTAATCTACTCGGAATTGTGCAAGAAATTAAAATTTGACCATACTACCAAATGGTATATGCAAAAACCAAACTTCTTCCGAGAGAATGAAACACACAATTTTCTGAGATTTTGAGATACAAATGATCACGAAAGCCAGAAAAACAGACATAGTAAATAATTAACAAAAAGAAATAGAATTAGCTGTAAAATAGATTCAGCCGACCACACGGAAAACTAAGAGGGTGATGTTGATACCAATTGTAATTGAATAGCTTGGAACAGTCCTCAAAAGCTTGAAAAGGAAACTGGAAATGTTAAAAATCAACGAACGAATCGAAACCATCCAAACTACAGCATTGTTAAGATCGACCCGAATACACCTGGAGGCCCGAGGTGAGTTGTTGGCATTCAGATTCTAATGAAAGATCATCAGCAAACGCTGGTGGGAAAAACTCACAAAGAGTATAATGATACACTGTATATTTCCATAAATATGATGATGTATTTTTTGCTAACGGCGTCAGTAAACTGAAAACACCTCTTGGTTGCAAGGATACATTGCACCAAAACATATGAAAACTACTCTTTATAACACGTTCCATGTCGGTTTTTAAGCGGATAAAGAAGTGTCACGTTTCTCTCTGGGTTGGGATCGAAAAAGCAGCAACTGGAAGAAAATCCTCTACTCACTTCAGTAATTATCAGAAGCGGAATAATCTTAACTACCAAGATGTTCACTACGACGAATAAAAAATAAAACACAAAAAAAAAATTGTGAAAAGAGATTTTTAAAGAAATATTATGTGTGTTCTTTTATGCAATTAACGAACCATTCGGAAGAACTACAACTCAAGGAATCTACATCAGATGACAAGAAAGGACTAAATTTACAGATACACTCTTAAATCCAGATAAAATAGCCGATGTGAGAAGATAGATCATTAAAAGTAACCGCTTAATAGATGCTGAAAAAACATCTAAAAATAGGACGTTACTGATATTTCACGAAGTGACAAAGTAGAAATTGAAATTAACGCAGACAATAATGCAACAGAAAATACGTTAAATCACTCGAGCAATGATTGTATGAAAACTCCAACAACAAAAACTGTTGTATAGCCATAACCATGACCAACTATACAAACACATAATACATATACATCTACATATGCATGCAGAATCATAACGACACAATAACGACGAGCGACACAGTTCTTTAGAAAAATATGTACCTCTCACTTTATTTGAAAGGCAGTTGGAGACCGAACAGAACTGCAACATATTGACCCTCACTCTACTGGCCATAACCGCGTTTCTTTCCAGTTCTCATGGGCTGCTCAACCGGGGGCCTGAGGGCCCACTCTACTGGATGCTGGCTTTCTCTACAGTATCTTGTCTCCAACTGGTGCGGTCTCCAAACTAACTGACTTCCTGTCTTCACTGAGTTATGTAATAGTTCAACGCCCCCTTCTTGTTGTGGGCGTCACAATTGCACTCATTCAATCCATCCACGGTCAGGGTTATAATTCTGATATTCCCCGACTGGATGCACTTGTTATTTACATAGGTGCATTTCCTATTTTGACAGCCCGGCCGGATCGTAGGTCAATATGAATACAATAAATAAGACCATTGTTAGCTTCAAAGAGGAAATACAGACTACATATAAAATAAAATTAAAATCGACAAAATGAAACAAATTATAATCAGAAAACTCAATTAGGTAATTAATGCTGGTATGAAAGACAGAAAACCTCTAAAAAATGTGAAAATGATAAAAACAACTTAATGCAGATAGAGTTGTCAAACTCTGCCCTAAAAGATCTTTTGCAAGACTTTCAACCAAATTATACGCTTTTAAATGAAATAATATATTTACTAAACATCTCGACCTCACACTGACAGAAATAGACCTAAAAGATCAAGCAAACGAGGCAGCAAAAATAAAAGGACTGAATCAATTAAAAATGCCACGAAATAAAAACACCTACATGGACACAAAGAATTAGAAATGCTGACATAAATTTGGTAAAAGGCTAGCAGATAGCTGAAAAGTTCTGGACTGAAGACAGAGACAGAGGGGTTAATAATAGCAGCACATGAACAGAGCTTACCGACTGAAAACTCTCTGACAAACATTATAAAAAACAAAAACTGAATCAGTTGACTACTTTGTGTCCGGTTGCGAAATTCTTCCACTAATAGAATATAAGGAAAAACATGATAAAATAGGACATTACATTAATTGGAAAGTTTGTAAATACTATGGAATGTTGGCTTAGGAAAAATGGCATAAACACCAACCAGAATTATTGTCGTAGGAAATGGGCCAGCGACATGAGTTCAAATCCTGGACGAGACTGATTACATTTCACATAGCACTAATACCCTTGGGAAAGGTATGAATCCAATTATTCTCCCTCCAGCTATAGGTAAATAGTAGGACAGACTGGATTCTTCAGCCTTGGTGAGGCAACTAGTCTAGGAGAAGGAAAAATGTGAATTCAAACATGTTAAACTCTGCTTAAAAATTGACCTTGTGTCATATCCTGCCCGAGCGGAGGGGTTGGGTAAATATGATAAACACAAACCAGAACCAATAGAAGAAACAAAAGAAGTGACAATTCTCTGGAAAGAGCAATCGAAGAGATATCGTGATTAAAGACTATAAAAGAAAAATATGCCTTCTAATTGATACGTCAGTGCCAATAGATAATAGCATTTCAATCAAAGAACATAATAAGATAAGTAAATACAAATGCATGGAAATAAAATTAGAAAAAAAGTGACACCTCAAAACTACCACGATACCAATAATAGTGGTCGCCCGCAGCATGATGAATAAAAGGACAGATAAACATATTAAGATAACTGGCAATCCCAGCCTATATGAAATACAAAAAAAATTGTACTTTATAGAATTGCTCATCTCCTTAGGGGAGTACTATCAATGTGAAAGAAAAATATCACCCAAAAAGGCAGCAAAATACATAAATGCATATAATCACCACCTTCCCTCACGCTAGGTCTTGGGTAAAGACTCTGTGAAGTATTGTAAGGAACCGAAAATAAAAACTGAAAATTAAATAATGATAATAATAACAGGATGATGCCATAAGGATAAATTGTGTCAGGGTGAGGGTTGATGGTTCTGAGCAGAATAGCAGGTGTTTTTTTACGAAAGAGATCACATGATAAGCATTTGCAGCCAGCCGGCACAAAATACTTACTACAAGACAAGGCATGACTGGGTGAGAAAGGAATCTCAATTGAGAATTGTGCAAGACATTAAAATTTGACTATGCAATCGAATGGTATATGCTCAAACCAGAATCAGTCCGGATTTTGATATATAAATGGATTCCCTAATCCCGCAAGAAGACCAGACCTAGTGTTAATAAACAAAAAAAAATTGTCATCTCGTGGATTTTGCCGTTGCTGTGAACTACAGATTGAACTTTAAAAAAAGCGAAAAGATAAACAAATTTTTGAATCGTGTCAGTGTTTAAAAAGCTTTGGAACATAAGGGTGACAGTGACACCAATTGTAATTTGTGCACACGGAACAGTCCTAAAAACTTAGATGAAAGAATGGAAGAATTGGAAATCAAAGGAAGAATCGAGACGACTCAGACCACAACATTTTCAAGATCGGCTAGAATAGAAACTTAAGAAGACTTTATGTCAATCAGACGCCAGTTAAAGATTGTATGAAAAACTCGATGGTATAATCATAAAAACTCAAAATTGATATTGTCATTGGGTTAATTATGTCTCAGATTACTTTTATTAGCTTTTAATAATTGCCACTCCAAGATAACCTATTCGACACAAAGTTTGATGTGGGATACAACATATGTACTTACGATAAAAAAAAACTCTAGTTGGCACTTAGCTTTTTATGCATTCTAAACATCAATGACAAATGATATCTTCGCTTCTCTTATTGCAATAGCACACTTTAGCCTTGGTGTATGGGCGCCCTTTTAATTGGTGTGTTTCACCAACTTGGCCGCTAATATTTATCAAACATAGATAAAATTGTATTTTTTAGTCAAAAGTGTGTCAAATTTCATTTTAATTTGTCTTTCTATCGTTATTGTCAATAAAGTCTAGGACACAAGCTTTTCTTTCAGAGATTTGCGTGAAGTGTTTTTGCTTTTTAAACTTTCCTAAAAAATACAATATTCTTTATTTGTTCATATCTATCTATCTATCTATCTATCTATCTATCTCAGAGAGGCTTTCTGTAAAGTCCTGCAACTATGCCAGAGCTGAGAAAAGATGAAACGCCTCATCCATTCGACTGGCCGGTCGGCAGTGCTAAGCAGATCCCACTACCCCTACCCCGAAATGTTTCCTGTGTATGACACTAAACTGTATCTTGTGAGGCTTTATTCTAGGGGTCAAATAAATCCGTTTAAAAATTATTTCCCTCCTGATGCAAATATAACTGCAAATTGTTTTTATTTTTATCTTACTTGAAGCTATTATTGTTTATAATCATTTTTCACTTGAAACCATATAACTGGTTTTTCAACTCTTAAGAAACAACAACACAAAATATTAAATATAAACATACAATGAATTCTATTCCCCAGAATAAACCTAGACGGGTTGGCATTCCGTTAAAATCAGTCAATCATTCATTAGGTTGATCGATGACTATTTATGAAGGGCATGTACTTATTTGTCCCTGCCTCCCACATTCGAACAGGATACAACAAGAGTGAAATCATTCGAACAGGATACAACAAGAGTGAAATACATCAGGGTTTTCCTTCTCCTAGACCGGATGCTGCACCAAATTTAAAGAGCTAAGTCTACCCTAATATTTACTCATAGCTGGAGGAAGAATAGTTGGATTTATACCTTTCTCATGGGTATTAGAGCTATGGGACATGCAAGCAGCCTAGTCTAAGATTTGAACTCGGATCACCGGGTCCATTTCTTACAAAATTAACCATTAGACCATGAGCGGCCCCTTCAGGGCATGTACTGTAAACAACCTGAAACCTGCGGGTCTGACTGCAATATTATTAAAATGTCATTTGCTATGAAGTGATGGCAAAGCTGTCAACTATGCTAAACTTGAATAGTGAATTCCATTCTCACAGAATTCTTACCAATGTGATATTGTGCGAAACTTTCTTTCGTCTTTTTGATTGTCCATTTCCTTTCTTTCGTCTTTTTGATTGTCCATTTCCTTTCTTTCGTCTTTTTGATTGTCCATTTCCTTTCTTTCGTCTTTTTGGTTGTCCATTTCCTTTCTTTCATCTTTTTGATTGTCCATTTCCTTTCTTTCGTCTTTTTGATTGTCCATTTCCTTTCTTTCGTCTTTTTGATTGTCCATTTCCTTTCTTTCGTCTTTTTGATTGTCCATTTCCTTTCTTTCGTCTTTTTAATAGCCCATCTCCTTTCTTTTCAGCCCTACCCTATTTCATTTTGGAGAACAAGTACGGAGACAACTTTTGTTATGAAGAATATATACCAAGACATATTTGTGTTCTCAATTATTTTATTTATTTATTATCTAAGATGTCTTTTCTTTACATATAAACTGTTTAAATCGGGGAATTGACCTTTTGTTCATGGATGGAAAAATATATGCGTTCTATTTTCACAAATGTTTTCTCGTTGATTCTGCTGGACTAAATGATTAAATTTCAAACTATCTTTTCTTAATTCTATAAACCTTCGGGTACCTGACTGAGATTATCCAATTACAGCCAAATTCTGTCATTCTCACCTATTTGACCTCATGTCCCTGCATACAATTTCTAATTCATTTTTTTTTCAAATTCTACATTCTCAAATAATAGATACAGTTTATCTCTTAATTGATATTATCCTGACGTATTTAGATCTGAATTTCTTCAGTTTATGATAAGATCTTCAAGAGTCTAAAAAAATGTTGCCTCAAAAATTTTAAAAACATTGTTTCTTGTTTTTAATCAAAAAAGAAAATTCCAGTCTCTCTGTTTTTTCTTTTACTTTAAAATACTTTCTGTTCCAATTAAACAAATGAAGAATTTTTGAAAATCCACTTTTCAAAATACTTTCACTGATTTATGTTGTTTTTTATTTTTATTTTAAATAAATCACTTTTGATAGAATAAAACTTCTTGAGGAATAAAGAGCAAATTTTTTAAAAATAATCTTATAATTCGAATTTTGTGCAGAATTTTTAAAAAGTTCACCTATGTAAGTTCTCATGAATTATAGATTGTTCAATCTCTGTAAAACAAAAGAAAAAAGAAAAAAAAAGGGTTTCTTAGAAAATAGACAATTGTGAAATTAACTATATAACAAATGCATACATAAATAATACCATCATTTCTATGGACACGATGCAAGAATAAATTTAATCCTGGGAAGAAAATCCTTACATGAAATATTTAAAACATAGAAAAGGGGATCCACACATAAATACGACCATAATGGGTTTTGGCACTAAAATGGATTTATTTATTGATTCATTGATTTTAACAGTATTACAACCCATCTAGGGTTATTTTATGCCTACAGGTTAAGTAATCGCGTTCATTGTACATTCATATTTATATTGTTTCTGTGGTTGTTTCTAAAGAGTTTTCTTTATAGAGTTACATGATATCAAGTATTTCCATCAAATACAAATAATTCGCTTACAATTATATGGTCTCAAGTATTCCTATCTAATACTAATAATTATATCGTTTCAAGTAATTATTTCCATTCAATAATGGTTATTTGTTTGCATAGAGTTATAAGGTTTCAAGAAACTAATCTTTAGTAGACAATAATAACTTCAACTATTCTTAATATAAATAACTTACAGTTATAATAAATCAAGTATTTTTAGAGCCTCACCAGATGCAGTTCACTTTCATACCATGAACAACCCTTTTGGGGGGCGGAGGTCTTACCCCTCTGTAAGGGATAAAATCTGCCTATTCTAAACCCCATCGACTGACCGGACAAAAAATGAAATCATTAAACTCTCTGCTAAGACATCATAGGCCAGCGTTGCACAGTAAGACCTATCACTCCTCATTAATGTTTTGATTTCGATATCAAAAAAGAAAGTTATATATGCTGTTTTTACGTTTCTTTTTTTTTTTTTCTTTTTCTTTTGGGTGTGTTGCTGATTTTGTGCGGTAAATTAATCTGATTATTTAATTAATTGTAGAGCAAATGCCGAACGATGGAAAACAGCCAAACGGCCCCCTCATCATATTCAACCTACAAAAGGTGCTGTCCACGTAATCGTGCAAAGAGGATTTGTTGATTATGTTCTTCATTCGACTGTAGCAAAGGATTTCCTGAAATGGGTGAAAAAAATTAAAGTCCCGGATGAGACTTTTTTTTCTTCACTGAATCACAATGTTCATCTGAAAGTTCCGGGATCTTACCTCGGTAAGGCTGCTTGTCCTTTTGCTTCTCTCTCTCTCTCTCTCTCTCTCTCTCTCTCTCTCTCTCTCTTATAATAAAAAGATTCATATGATTACATTTTTGATCAATGGAATCCAAGCACTGCAACACCAATAGAAGCAGTGTGTGAACTGTGGCTTCGCTAAAACGAATTATGTATCGTATTAACCTTAGAACTTCTGTATTGTTGTAGCCGCTGAAACAAAGGAATTCGATTTGCCGAGGAATGTGTGATAGCCACTTTGAACTGCTCTGTTGGATAAGAGTTTTTTCAGAGAGACGTAAATGTGATACACGGGCACAGCTCTGCTCTATACCTGAAAAGTCTTCGAATTATTGTTTATTTTTTGTTTACCGATAAGTTAGCACATTCCTGACTCCTTTCTGAATAAAAAATATTGTTCTTGTGATGCAAATACGAAACGATACAAGCGTAAAGAATTTCAGTTTTACTATTACCTTTTATCGTTTGTTCATCGGTGATCTGTCAAAATAAAATTGACTTTTGAAGCCATTGACACAGAGAAATAGAGCTGATAGAAATTTGACTGGTATTTCTCGTGTCTCACTTCTGATCCAAACAAGATTTCGATTCAAAAGATCAAAACTTTCTGACAAACCGCGCAGATGGTTCGATACACTCTAACTTCTGTCAAAAACTCTACCCTGGTCACCTACCCTTTCTGACAGTCTAATACTCTCTGACTTCTCATACGAGAGATATTCCCTGACAACTCAAAATCTTTCACCTCAATTTCCACACCGTCTTGCGTGAACTCCAAAGAATGGTCGCTACGCTATCTGGGATTTGTCATTTATTTTGCCTGTGTGGACCGACCGTGACTTCGTTTATTTATTATTTTCTTTTTCTCTCATTCGTTTCAGCTTGACCGAGCCATCGTTTATCTATTTCTTCAACTAAAACAATTCTTAAACCAATCAATACCATGTACCCACTGATAATGTAACACTATGTTGAAAAATAGACTTTATTTGGTCACATTCTATGAGAATATCTTGGTCAGCCTCTGAACTTTTCAGCCGACCCTCAAATTTGATTTCCGCCAAGTTGGTTTTCTTTAAAGACATATGGGTTATTAGAGTACTTAGGGGTAGGGAAGATATTTACATGACTGACTGATTAATTTAAACGGCATATTTTATACCTAGAGGTTAGCGAATTGCAAATTTTCATTTTCATGCAATTCTTTCTTAAGAGTTTTTTATGGTCCAATCAAATAGGAATAATTTTTAAAGAGATCTAATTGACTCATAAATGGGAGCTTAACAGGTACTACCACTTCGGGTTAGAATGAACCAGGTGACTCCACACTCCCCAGAGCTCCTCAAATGGAGCCTTACTATCAGATGTAGTTTAGTCATTCTCAGACTAACCCTTTTTTTGTAGAGCAGGGTCGCTTACTGCTCTGTCAGGGATACAGTCAGTATATTCAACAGCTCCTGCTGATAGGACGTAGAAGAAATTTTGTTGAGTCCTCACTCTCCAAAGACCAATATCGACATTAATATATCTCTGTTATACTAACACTGAACACAACTGAAAGAAAGACATGATAAACTCATTTACCAATGTAATAATATTTAACATTTAATATATACGATATTTATACCAGGGGTATTAAACGAAAGAATGCGCCAACGTGTTCCAACAACTAAAATATACATTTTGTTCCATAAACAAACAGTATGTAGAAGAGGTACAAAATAACAAAAGTTTCTCTTGATAAACGTAGATAATAGGATCATGTGACTTTATTCTTCCCTAGCAGGGTGACAAACAACGCTTCTGCTAGTCAAAGAGGTCGATTATAGATTTCTAGGTTGTTTGTGATGACCTACAGAGCCCCTATTGGACATGCATACATCCCATCCGGGGTTATATAATATCCAAACTCGACTCATCTATAAACGATTCAAATCCACTATATTTTCAGCGTTTCACTGCAATCATTTATATATGAATTGTAAATGTTATCATACAACGTGTAAAAACACGTGCGATACCCCATCCTCATCAGCCACTAACCAAGAGTGATGCTACTGTTTCGATGGCTAAGGTGAAGATGAGTCAAAGTTAAATAGTTCCAGGTATTGCTATCTATCAATAACGTTTGTCATTTGTTTACACACAATTCAATGATCAAACTGTTCTATTTCAAACAATTCAATTTAGCATTTTCAAAGTTAAGCAGTTCCAATTATTGCTATGTATCACTAACAATTCAATTAAACATCAGTCATTTATTTACACACAGTTAAATGACCAAACAGCTCTTTTTCAAACAATTCAATTTAGCATGTCATTTCTTTGAACTCAGTCTCAATGTCAAATATTTCTATTTGACCCACAGATAGGACCCATTAAGGGGCTACCACTCCGGACAAGAGTGGACCTGCGAGCAATGACAATGAAGAGGTACTCGGAATTCCCCAAGACTCCAAGACTGGAGTCTCACCATCGGATAGTTTAATGTCATATCTAGGACTCTCGCTGTGGAGAAGTCTTACATTTCTGCAGAGATACAGTCGGTGTCATCTAGCGAGTTAGACTAGCAAACCTACACGAGTGAGTTCGAGTCTCATTGGGTGCCCCATTCATTTGGCCTTGTGCTAAATCGAAGTAAAGACCTTCGTAAATTACTACAGTCGGTGTCATCTCAGCCCCTGCCGACTGGGCTAGCAATTATTTGGTTTCAAGTAATTAATAATAACCCTTAGTTGACAATTGTAGCTTCAAGTAAATATTCTTAATACAAATGATTTGGTATTTGGTATCAAATATTTCTATTTAATACTAATCATTTTCAAGCAGATCTATATTACCCAGAGATGAGATGCTAAATGATTAGTATTAAATTCATTCCAAGATAGAGTGAACCTGAGAGTAATGGCCATGAAAAGGTATTCCTGACTACCTTGAGGGCCAAAACTGGAGCCTCGCCACCCGTTTTAAGCGAGTCTTTGCAGAAAATACAGTCGGTATTTCATAGATTTATTATTAGTGTTACTACTGACATCAAGTCGAAACTTGGAGAGAGGTCTGTGCGATCGGTTTTTTACTTATCTATGATGGTACTTCTTGTAGGGGAGATGATTTGTGATCTGATATTGTAAAAGAAAGAGCGTCTTGCTTATGTCAATAAACTGTATCTAGTGGTGAGGCTCCAGTTTTGGAGATCTAGGAAGAGTGTCAATGAAAGGGGTACTCCACATTCCCCAGAGCTCTATGACTGGAACCTCACCATCCGACGCAGTTTAGTGTCATACCCAGGACACTTATTAGGGGATCTTACCCCACTGCAGAGGTTCAGTCACGTGTTCTACTGCCTCAGCCGACTGGGTGGTCGTTAAGACTGTACCAACAAAAAAACTCATAATAAACAACGACAAAATTTATCTTTCCTTAACTTTTTAAAATAACGCTGAATGGGTTGAAAGGTTGTTAGAATCAATAAATCAAATATCATCAAAAAATAGTTTTTTCTTTCCGATCGATTGACACTTAAAAGCCGAAGATTGGGGGGAAAAAAAGAATTCATGTTTTATGAATTAAATGTTTTTTTGAAAATAAGAAAAAACACTATATTTATCTATTCATTTTAAATTATTTACCATTTGTTTATTTATTTATTTTCAGGCGTGCCTGAAACAGGTCCTCTGAAACCATTCCTGGCTAGATATAAACTTTGGATCTTCGAGAATTCTCCATTTCATGGTAAATGCCACGGTAAATGGGTTCATTCGATCTGCATTTTCGGCCTTCGAGACTTACCACAATTGGTCACGAGAAAAGAATTATTTGCCAATAAATTTCACAACAATTACCAACCACTCACCCAAAAATGTCTTAATGAATGGCTATTTAATAATACCAGAGACTATTTTTTTAATTTGAAAACTTTTAATACATCATACTATTCCCAGCTTGACTTTGTGAAGCATAAAGTATTATAAAAAAGATGACAGTATACATTAAAATAGGCAAATGTATATACATATATCTATACATACCTACATACATACATACATAAGTGTATATATATATATATATATATATATATATATATATATATAGTTACATCTTAGGTATTTTTAAATCTATCCCATCAAAATCAGTATTGCCATTTTTACTTTTGACCCGTACATGAGAGACTAATTAAACGTAGACATATACTCACAAACAAACGTATTTGTGAATGTATGTATTTTCAGATAGATGAATAAAAGCAAACAAGATAAATAGATTGATAGGAACAGCCTTAAATAGGTTTGGTTTCTTTGTTTAATGGTATATCAACCTTCGTGGGTTATTTAATCCGTAATTCATTTTCATAGAACAGTGATGGTGCTATTTAACCTACAACTGAGAAAAAAAAGTGATTCATACATTTCTGAAGGGCATTTGTCCGAACGTAAACGCAATAACGCGACTGGAGTTTGAACTCACTTATATCGAGGTCGCACTCCAGCTACTCCGCCGCGTAGACTTCCCTCAGCCTTAGATAGATTGATAGTTAGTTAATAGATAATGATGATCATGATCATGATCATCATCAAAAAATATTATTTTCCTATATGTATGTATGTATGTATGTATGTATTGATTTTTATACAGGAGTGGAAAACCAAAAGTTTAAGAAATTTACATTAAAAGTGAGTTACTCTAAAATCTAATTTCCAACATTTCTTTTGAAGTAGAATCTTGTCAGCTCTCAAAGAGTAACGGTATAATTACGTATTGCATTCCATTTGCGCGCGCTATT
>OY757928.1:3215354-3312854 GCA_963585895.1 Sepioteuthis lessoniana
TCATTTAATTTCAAGTTATTGCAAAAGACTCTTCAAATTTCTTAAGGCAATTTTTGAAAGATTTTTTGATGCTTTAGATGATTTCGGGTTTTAAACTCCCCCTCCCCCTCAAATCTTCTAACCACCAACTCATTTACTTTCTATTTAATTCATTGGACGAATAAGAATATATAAAGAAACCTAAATTAGTGTGTATAAAAACGGTGATTTTGTGTTTTAAACAAAATATGCATAGGAGTTATTTTACACACACACACACACACACACACAAATACATACACACACACACACACACACACACACACACACACACACACACACACACACACACACATATATATATATATGAGAGAGAGAGAGACATGTATTTGCAGACACGATATTCGCGATAATGTATCAGTAAAACCGTACTCGCTCTCTCTCTCTCTCTCACTCTCTCTCTCTCTCTCTCTCTCTCTCTCTCTCTCTTGTATACCTCTGGGATATCTAGACTTATATAAAAATGTGTTATCACCAACTAAGTCAAATCTCTTGACTTTTAATGTGTGACCCATTTCTATTTTACTATACCATAAAAATTTGACTTGTTTCATCTTGTTATGAGCTTCATATTCATAATTATTATTATTATTATTTGCATAATATTACAAGGATTCCTCACACATATTTATCTACATAAGACTTCCATTTAAAAAAATTTTTTTTTGGCCTTTAGCCATTCTTTCTGCCGTTAGAGGGAGTAGTTTTGTGTCCCCTTTTATAAGGTCACCCAATCGCTTTGGTGATCGCCCTCTGAGTCTTCTGACGCTGAAATCGTTCTTGTATGAATGACATAGTAGACATTGTTTTTGCATACCACGGGATCAAACCACTTCAATCCTTTCTTTTTTAATAACGTCAGTGATTTTATTTGCAATTCCAAACTCACTCCTGATATTATTCATTTTGATGTAATTCATATATGAAACTCCCCCAGCTATGTGTTAAATAGTATCATTGCTGTTCTTCTAGAAGGATTATTTTGGCATTAAATAACCCATGAAAGTTGATATGCCGTTAATCAAAGAAACCTAGAAACTTCCACTATTATCATGAATTGTTCTCAAATACATTCAGTTTTCTGCTATCTTCTTCCTTCAAAACCTAAGTTTTTCCATAATATATGTCTACTGGAACTAGTAGTGCATTGAAAAGACAAACCTTGACTGCATTTGAAAGATCCCTTGATTTCATTATTTAAGTCAACCAAAGTCTGAATAATCTTGAGTTACCATTCTTCTTACGTCAAAATTAACTTCCTAGTAAAACTCATTCTAAAAATGTGAATTCGTTGACCTTCTCGACAATAGTTGTCAATCAGTGATGTTAACATTATCACCGAATAATACTTGATCCCCCATGAATATTTACTTTCCTACCCCATTTTCAGTATATGACTTTTTCCCATTGCTCATTTAAACATTTTTTAGTTTCTCAAATATAGCAGAAGTATATAGAGAAGTATCATCGGCGTAGCGTCTATTGGTTATAAGGTTTTCGTTTAGTTTGAGATTTTGCTGCAAGCGAACTAGCTCATTCATAATTAGTTCAAGAAAATTCTTGAAAATTTTCAGAGATAGTATATCCCCGTCGAACTCCCTTGGTCATAATGATTTTGTTGATTGGAATTGTATAAATGAACTTAGTTATATCAACAATTGTAATACTGATATCAATCGGCTTCATTGGATTCGGAGAGTTGTTAGCTAATTTAAAATCTTTATAATGAAAGTGTACGTGAACTTTTCTTTCTTTAGCATTTTCCATTATCTGCATAAGTATCAATATGATATCTATTGGATATTAGATCTATTGGAAGAGGTGCTGTGGTTATCGTCGTAGGAAATGGACACGGTGACAAAAGTTCAAATCCTGGACGAGACTGATAGCATTTCACATAGCACTAATACCCTTGGGAAAGGTATGAATCCAATTATTTTCCCTCTAGCTATGGGTAAATAATTGGGCAGACTGATTTCTTCAGCATTGGTGAGGCTACTAGTTTCGGAGAAGGAAAACTCTGATTTCAAACCTGTTAAACTCCACTTAAAAATTGACTTTGTGTCATATCCTGCCCCGAACGGAGGGGTTGGGTAAATAAGGATATCTATCTATCTATAATTATTTATATTTGGCAGATATTGTGTGAATCCATATTGAGTTTCGATTTGGTCTCTTATTCAGTTTAGTAACACCCTGGAAAATTACGCTAGCGTAACGGTTATAGGCGTTGGTTCTCTAAGCTTATAAGTAGACAATCATCTGGAGGTTGCAGGTTCAATCCTCACAACAGGCGAGTAACAATACAGGAATACTTAACACTTGTACCCGGTTATTCCTAACGGAATCAGAACAGGCGACCCTCATGGATTCAATAAAGGACGTAGTTCGAAGTTCCGTGAAGGTTCCCAATTTCGACAAACACCTGAAGAAGGCCGGAGGACATATCGGCTGAAACGTTGTGGAAATAACAATAAAGATGAAGACCATAGTCTGAAAACCCTTAATGATAGAATTATTGTGTTAAACAGAGATGGTTGCGACCATTTAACTATGTAAAGACAAATGAGTTCAAAAAATTGGTTCTAAAAAATTCCTACAAATTATGTATATAAAAATCGGATTTGGCATCAAATAACGCATAAGGATGAATATGCTATAAAACACAAACCAAACAACCATTAATAGGAATTTTGAATTAAGGGATTTTCCGAGATTAAATTTCTCTCCTTTCTTGTAGATTTTTGTTTATAATCCTGATTACTCGGTCGACGAAGTTTTCCCAACTTAATGAAAATATTTTCTCTAGCATCACACCTGGGTGTGAATGATATAAAGCAAACATCATTTTCTCAAAAACGTTTTCTTTAATTTTTTTTATTTCATTTGGAAATATAATTAATGACTTTTTTAATTATTATTTGTGAAAAATAACATGCCTCAAATGACAAGTATTTTCCTGCTCACAAATACTCTTTCCACCGTATTTTCCATGAGTATAGGCAAGATTTCAGGTCCTAAACGTCAGATTTCGGCTCGAATGTTCTCATTAAGTTCTTTAATTGTTCGGGATTTATTTACGTAAACCCGTTCTTTTCAATTAGCCTCATAAAAAGAAGCTTAGTGCGAACAAATCAGGTGAATACGTAATCTAAATTCAGCACTTTTTAACGAAAATTTCTTGCAGACGGTCCATCAGGTAGTGTGGGCTGTATCTCCAGCTTGTTGGAATTATACCTCCTAATTATCCCCGACTGCTGGTCGTGAAAAATCTTCAAGCATTGTCCTATACAGAACCCCATTGATTCTTTCAGTCTGAACTTATTTTCAAATAAATAAGGGCCGAGAACTCTTTCAATCATAATATCGCACTAGACAATTTATTTTGAAGAATGCAGTCGATGCTCATGTAATTCTGTGGGATTCTCAGAAACCCCAAAATCAGCAGTTTAGCTTATTGATGTACCCGTTTAAATAAAAATGGTCCTCATCACTCATTATCAAGTTATTCAAAAAGTTATTGATATCTCTAGCGATGTGTTGAAATCGAATGATGTATTGCAAGCGTTGCTGAGTATCGTGGGGTAATAAGTTTGGACCATTTGAATCTTGTATGGAAACATTTTTGAATCCAGTTTTTTTCTGATGAGACGTTCTGGCAATGCCTAGTTGAGCATAGACTTTGGTGGATCCTCAGGGACACTCAGCCGTACATCTTCCACCAATCTGTCGGTGCGCACAATTCGCAAAGGACGCGTCTTCTCGGAAGATCTCTGACTGTTCCAGTTCTTTCAAATAGGGCGATATTATTGCTGGAAGATACTCTAATATTAAAACACTGTAGGTATTTTCTCTAAGTTTGAATAATTGATCTTTCACTGGAATAGAAAAATCCTTATGAGTTTTCCTCATGGCTGGACATCTTACGTAGCCATTTTAATCACCAATGAATGCTTTATAACCTGAAAAAAAAAAAAAAAAAAGAAATTTGAAAGCGAAAAAGTTATTTTTTAAAACCCTTTAGTTTTTCTTTGACCACCCTATATTATTATTTCTCCACCCGCTTTCATTGCAATTTGCCAAGATTATTGTTGTTGTTGTTATTAAAGTCAGTTAAATGAAATTCAAACTTTTTTCCCTAAGTCGTTATTTGAAAAAAAAAAAAACATTAGCTGATGGTGAACCCTATGTCATATTTCCAGCCATATATTGCGTACTATTCTTTCTCAAAATATTGTTTCAAGAATCACCCGGAACACCGTAAAGGTCGAGGCTTAAAAACGACCAACAACTTCAGATGAGTGTTTTCACACACACACACACACACACACACACACACACACATCTAGAAATCCCAGGAAGAAACATATCATGCAAATTATAAAGTGCGTCACTAAAAAGAAAGTATCACCGCGCATACTCTCTCTCTCTCTCTCTCTCTCTCTCTCTCTCTCTCTCTCTCTCTCTCTCTCTCTCTCTCTCTCTCAAACACACATACGCATACATGTACACGCACAATCACACATCTTCATTCTTGCGTCTTGACTTACAAGAACGCTTCATCGAAGATTGTTTTTGTTTTTTGTTTTTTTGTTTTTTCTTGTTTTCATGCACCTTTTTTTATTTTATTTCATTTATTTATTTTTTAACGGCGATCGATCGAAGGTTTGTTTTGATTTTAATTCTTTCTAATCAGAATTGGCAGATATATAAAGAATACATTTTCTGTATTTGCAATTTTTCCTGCCTTGTCCAGGCTGCATAAATTATATTCCATCCAAATGGAAGGTTTTTGAATTTTTGTTTTTTTTTCTTCTTTTTTAAATTTTGTTTTTGTTGTTTGTTTTCATTGTTTGTTTTGCTAATTTTTTTTGTAATTAAATTTGATGTATTTAAATTGTTCATTGAAAAGGAAAAAATGTTTTTGAAAAATAAAAAGTATTATATTTTCGTTGTGTCTCTTGTTTTCATTCTTCATATGTGGTCAATAAAAGTTCTTATTAATAAAATCTACAACATTTATATACTCAGGGAACCCCTCTACCACACGCAGGGTGCAAGGTCAATTTTTAAGTGCAATAGATTTCGTTCGAGTAGTTGTTTAACCAAGTCTAAAGAACCCGGTGTAGCCTATTATTTGCGAAGGTAAGAGAACGGATTCATGCTTCTGCTACGGGCATTATTGCGAAGAAGAATGTAAATCTTCAGTCCACTTCCCTACATGTCAATCTTTTTAATGAATAGAGAGACTTGTTTCTCCTGTCCCCTGACCATCAAAGACAGACGTAACTCATTTTTCTTTTTCACAATGAAGTTTGGTTCTTTTGACAACAATGTTCATTTCCTCTCCTCTCCTCGCGTATTTCTCCCCTCTCAATCTATATCCTCTCTGTGTTTATCTTCTTTCTATCTCTCTTCTCTCCTCTTTTATCTACTTTATTCTCTCTCTCTCTCTCTCTCTCTCTCTCATAGGATCACTCTACTTACTTCAACCTGGTGTCACTCTCATTCTGCTTCTTTTTCAATGATCGTTGACTGTTGTCTGTCATCTTGGAGATTCGAACCTGCTCATATGCTCGACTCACATGACAAATGACCGCTACCACGAAAGATAAGCGGAACAGCGCGTTCTTTTTTAATCAGATAAGCGAAAATTGTCACAATCATATTAGTAACGGCATGTAGACCAGCTAAGTGAAATAGTATGGGACTGTGAGTGTTAACAACGGATTCTCAGATAAATTTTTACCCAAAACATTGTTGACCAGTCTCCTGGCTAAAGTAGTTACGTATTTTCTCTATACCTTTTCCAGTTCAAAATGGGAATAGTTCAGTTCAAAATGGAAAAATTATTATAAGTATAAATATAAAAAAGCTGCAAAGAGACAATATAGGGGTCCAGTTGTGATGGTTGTTGACAATGCCCCATGTCACTCAAACATTGAAGAAGTTTTTAGTGAAGAAGAATTTCTAGGATGTGAAGTGCTTAGGTTGGCACCATACAGTCCAATGTTTAATCCGATTGAACAAGTATGGTCCTTAATCAAAGCTTACGTCAAGCAGGAATTGGCTGCTAAAATTCAAAATGGGAATAGTTCAGTTCAAAATGGAAAAATTATTATAAGTATAAATATAAAAAAATATTTTATAGATTATTTTAGCAATAAAATTGTTAACATTTTATAATATAAAAAAATTTCTTCAAGTCATTTATTAGAACACAACATCTTCTAATGCTACAGCTGCAGGAATTTTAGATTGAATTCCAGCTATGAAACGATTGCATACTTCTGGTGTAGCCCTTCCCAATTCTTCCTCAATTTATGAAGTCAAAGCTCTTGCCCTTTGTTCAGTAATTGACAAGCCATCTTTCTCTCCATTGCAAGAATACTCACAATTTTAGCAGCCAATTCCTGCTTGACATAAGCTTTGATTAAGGACCATACTTGTTCAATCGGATTAAACATTGGACTGTATGGTGCCAACTTAAGCACTTCACATCCTAGAAATTCTTCTTCACTAAAAACTTCTTCAATGTTTGAGTGACATGGGGCATTGTCAACAACCATCACAACTGGACCCCCATATTGTCTCTTTACAACTCTCAAACATTCTCGCATCCAAGACTGTGCGCTTTCCTTTCGAAAAGATCCTCTTTGAATTTCATGGTACACGAGGCCATGGAGACCAATACATCCAATAACGTGAATATTGGCACCCTGAGTTCCGGCTGAAACTACGTTACATCGCCTACCCTTTAGAGAACGCCCATCTCTCCTGGAAATATGAAGATTAAAGTTTGTTTCATTCATAAATAAAATGGGTTTTCCAGTTGATTGGTAATTCAATAATTTTGAACAAAATAAACTACGTTTATTTTTATTCTCAATTGAATTTGCCCTCTCGGGCACAAATCTTACAGCTTTAAGCGCATAAGTCATCATATCTAGATGCTTCGCTACTGTAGATTTGGACAATTTAAACCCAAACTGGGCTTCAATTCTTTCACTGATCACTAGTGCTTGAATAAAATCCAAATGCACCTGTTTGACCTTACAATTTCTAGGCCCCCCTCTTGTATCAGGTTGATTTCCCTTACTAATCCAGCGATAGAGGGTGGTTTTCGGAATAGAAAGATTTTCCGCTAGGGCTTTCCAATTTCCATCCATCTCATATACCTCCAAGATACGTGCTTTCGCACTTCTCCTGTTATCGCGGTTTTCAGTTGACCTAACCATTAGGCTAAAAAAAATTAACAAATCATTACCTTGTTGTAGCACCAAAGATATTTATAAATTTAATCTTTTTTATTTTAAATTTCTTATTTTGAACTGAACTATTTCCATTTTTAAATGAACTATTTCCATTTTTAAATGAACTATTACCATTTTGAACTGGAAAAGGTATACTTATTCATGGTTTACTGATCTATTTACTATTTCCTGATTTACTCTCTGATTTAACGTTATACCACGAAATCGTAACGCCACGGGAACAAAGAGAAGAGTGCAACACCATGCGGCACCATCTTGAATATCAAAAGGTGTCACACTCTTTGCAATGTATAAAGCGACTCCGTTGTTACCAATACGAAAGAATTTATTTTGACTGCATACAATTTCCTAACGGTCATCGAAGCACAAGAGAGAGAGAGAGAGAGAGAGAAGCAGAAGGGTCTACTGTTGCATATAGAAACGATGAAGGACAGACACCCTACCTCCTTCTGTTGCTGCCCCGAAGGGCTCTGAAACCGACTGATGACTTCTCTCAACAGTCGTCTACTGAATTCAAAATTATCTTTTTTTATATTATCTCTTCTTGATTATTGCATCAGCCGATCATAAACTTGTACTTTTTTACCCAGATGACAGTCACTTGATTTGTTTATGTTCAACATCCTGTCTAGAACTATTTTGACAGTGCCCATCCGCCACACGTGCAAACCTATGACATTTTGCGACTAAATACACTTTCAAGCATTTGTAACCAGTCCACAACCTCATCAAACTAAATAATAAAATAATTTTTTAAATCAATTATCAATAAAATGATCAATTTAATTAATTAATTACCATCCTAATTATTTTACACCTGATCTATTCTTGTTACAGTTAAACATGTTTTGTAGGGAAAATTTACCTTTCTTCTTTTTCTTTGTGCTTTTAGTCAGATGTATTCAGTAATTCCATTGAAGTTTGAATGCAGTTTTCTTTTTTCATATTATACTGTTGTTGTTTTTTTTTTGTTTTTTTTTGTTTTTTGGGGGTTTTTTTTTGTGAGGATTATTGACTGGGCCAGCTGAGGATATTGAATTATATGTTGTAATTCAGTTGTATAAAGCGCATTTTTCGAATCAAATTCAATTCTTAAAATGTACCTGAGTGTTTATATATGACAGTCAAACTTTTGGCCAAGTTAAACAAAGTTTGATAAATGACTACTATAATTAAAAGGAAATGTGGATTTTAATAGAACGAAGTAGGAAATTACTCGCAGATGTTCAGGAAAATGTATTTTTCTATGGCACTCTACAAAAGATATCAACCTAGTGTCTTGTTAGGCTGGGCTGACTGCTTAGGTCGGGCAGTCCCTGAACCTTAAAGCGCACACCAAATTTTCTAAAGCATTTTGTAACACGATATACAAAGGAAAAGTTCCCAAGAATTAATAAAACTCAATTCTTCAAATTTAATAAATTTTATTTCTTTAACTTAAGTAAAAAGTTTGTTAAAAAACTACAAAAGTTACAAAGTCTTTTTTCTTGTAATAAAAGGTAATATTAGTTAATATGCCCAATTAACAAAAAAAAAATAGTTAATAGTAATTTGCCTTATTTAAAACTAGATAAAACATTAGGATAGGAATGCTGAGTCTTGTAACCGTATCCCCAGTAATTACTGCCTTCCATAGTTGTTGTCTATCGCACTACGTTTTGACCAAGTAAAAACTCTGGCCGGTTTGGGTAGGAATTGAAACCGCTTTCTTCTGACAATGCTCACCTCGAACCGTAGAGACTCAACGCCTCTATCCGCTGCGCCACTGGCCCCGAAGGGCGATCAAGGTTGAATTTTTTTTTTGGTCTTATAAATCCAATAATTTGTTCTCCTTATCTGGTCTGCTATTAGTCGGGTCTGTACCGAATTTGTAATTGTCTTTGATTCGAATCCTTTTTGAGATGAGGCTTCTTAATCTGAGTATTAATTTTATTGCGGACTTTTGAGCTCATCTTGGTAGTTTTTTTTTCTCTCTCTACGTTTCGGCCAAATTTCGATCTGTATGGCAATATGTCGAGAGAAAGTAAATTTATGACACTAATATGTATGTGTAATACCAGGTGGTGATAAACAGCAATAAGTTATGTAATCTCAGTACAAGCATCCGGCCGTAAAAGTAAATTAGAACAAGATAATACTTTGCTTGTAAAAATAGGTAACTGATGTTGAATCAGAATACATTCCGAGGAATTGAATATTGTAAAGTTACTGAAATTTTCCTTCAATAGAAATAAAAATTAAAGTGAGCTGTAATAAAAGGCAAATCTTTATCGAATACTGAAAACTAACATCGTTTATAACATTCGAGTTGGTTCAGAGATGAAAAATTGATGAGTTATTTTCTAAATTATTTTGGGCTTTGCGTTGCAAAATATTCTTTTGTCATCAGCAATATCGAAAAGAAAATTACGTTCTGTTCGAAGTTACCAAAGGGCCAAAAAATACAAAATACTGATTCTAATTTTAAGGCTTCTGGTGTCGAAATTTTGGGGATTGTTACCAAAAACCAACTTTAAAACAAATTAACAAAACAAAAAAACCTACTGGGCGTAAAGGTCCCAATGCTAAAAATAAATAAGTCAGAGCTAAAAATAAACGAGACTTTACACCAGTTACAAATGCTTTATACTAAAAAGTGGACAAAAACAGATAACAGCTCGTGACTGCATATCAGTTCCTATGCAAAAATTAATGCACTAAAAAAAACAAAAACCATTAAAAACATTACCAAAAATTACAAATCTCTTACATTAATTTACAAAACATAAAACTAAGGTAACATTAATGTTAGTATCTAAAATTACATGTACCTTACTTCCTGGTAAGCGGCTAAAACCAGTTCTTTTTTTTTTCTTTCTTCCTTTTTTTTTCTTTCCCTCTAAGTAAAAGAAAACCAAAAACTTCTTAGTTTGTGAGTCTGACGTTGCGACTCCAGCCCTGGCCGATATGTCTAGTTCCGCCAGGGAATTTTCGCCGACATTCAATTCCTCAGCTGTGCTTGCCAATCCGAGATAACTATTACCATTCGCCACGTTGTGTATTTTGATCCGAATGCCGGTGTTTTAGCTACCTCAGATCGTTTCCAATTTTGGCTGGAATCCACGCCGAAATAAAATCGTGGCTAGGAGAAAGATTGTACCTGTCACGGTTCACAAAAGTACACAAGAAGAAGGAAAACAACGCTTTCAAATTTCTCAAAGCTATTGTTTTTATCAAACTATGTATGTATTTACAGAGGTGTGTGGAATACAAAAAAGAAAGAAAGAAAAGGGTCTTACGAAACTTATTCGTTCGTTCGGAAATGTGACAGATCAAACAGAAGGTGTAAGGGAGGCAACTATCGTTTCTTGGTTCTCTTAACAGAAAAATAATTGTTCATCTCGGCTTTTGCTTCGAACTCATTGATCTGATATGGGCGTCGTATCCTACTTATATAAAATGGGGGCGGGGTTTCGTTGATCTCTGGGCATGCCTATGCATAATGATATGTAAATCGCCAAGCTGACCAACTTTCTCCACATATGGTCGACGCTTTGTTTAAAAAGATATTTAAAATTTAGATTCAGTAACCCCGTTGATTCTTTCCAGACTACCGGTACTTGAGATGAGATAAATCCACTTATATCGTCTCAATCTTTAGCTTGAACCTTTCCTTTAACTAGACCACACAGACTTCATTACTGTTTTAATTGTAGGATCCACTTAACGAATCTTGGGACGTCGGTCAAAAGTTTAAGAAATAAATGAATAAAATAGGATAGGAAATGAAATGATAAGAAGAAGAGAGAAAAAATACATGAATTTTCCTTAATTATTTCCCCAGAATCGTTAATTAATCAATCAGTCTGGGGGTGGGGTGGAGTTCTCTTTGACACGAGAGGAAAATTTGTTATTTAATCGTTGACGTCATATTCTTTTCCCTTTCGTTTCTTTACTCTTTTCTTTCGTTGTTGTCGGTGGTGAGAGTTTACCCTTTCTTTCTTTCTTTTCTTGTTGTCTTCTTTCTTTCTTTCTTTCCTTCTTTCTTTCTGTTCGGAATCTACAAGTCCTGTAGACCTAAATCATTCCGCTTTCTTTTTTCTCAAGATAGCTAATAAACCAACTGGCGACTTCAAGTCCGCTCGTTTCAACTCAAAAATCTCCAGGCGTACATCTCCCAAAACCTACATTTCTCTGCTGGGCCTAAAAAAAAAATCAAACTTCTACACGAGCCCTCTCTGGTACGTCTTCGCCCTACGATGGGTTATCGAGGAAAGAAGACGAATTTTTCTTCGTTCTCCCACTTCCCAAAAAGAACCCTTGACTCTTCCCCCGCCACAATAGCAGCAGCAAACCCACTGTTTCTGCCAATCTGATGCCAATAAGAACAGCCCTGTCCCTTTCTGCAACCCTTCAAGTGGGAGAACCAAAAAACATTTTACAGTCTGCAACTCTAAAGTTAGAATAGCAAACAGTTGGTCTTCTCTAAGTGAACAAGTCTTTCTAAAAAAAAAAATTACATTGGGGCCCTCTTTTTTTTGCATAAAAAGTAAAACTTTTATTTTGTATGAAAATCAAATATTTTTCCACATATCGGTACTGCTATATGGATGCACTACTTGTACGCTAACAAAACGGCTGAAGAAGAAGCTAGACGGCAATTACACAGAGTGTTGCGAGCAATATTGAACAAATCCTGGCGGCAACACCCCACAAGGCACCAACTATACCGCCACCTGCCTCCCATCACGAAAACTATCCAAGTTAGACAAAGCAGACACGCAGGACACTGCTGGAAAATCAAGGACGAGCTCATTGGGAAAAAATGCCACAGAAACATATTATAAAAAAATAACACTAGTTTACAAAGAAATTGAGGCAAGCATAAAAATACCCGTTTTTACCTAATTTGAGGGTGCTGAATTCAAATTTGAAATCCGTTTTTACTCATCACCTCTAGTTTTTTAGATATGCATTGTGTGCATTTTGTGCATATACGGTACATAAAGGCGTATATGAATTCAGGGTTAATTCTAATATTGTGAGACTTATGGCTTATTTTTTAGTTATTATGCACTAAATGTAAGTGATAGCATTACATTATATATATATATATATATATCAAGACGGATTTTGACAGTTAAGGCAGCAGGTCTCAATCCATACTCTGGCAGTCATTGGAAGAGGTTGTCTCACAGGCGGCGCAGGAGGTTGGTGTCCCTCAACTATCGTGTTACACATCTTTTGGGTTACTAAATATTAGTATTACATTTTCAAATACACATTTAGTTTTACTTTGTAATATCTTCAGATTCTCCAATGGCTTCTAGCATGTCAAAATGTTGAGGATGCCTCAACAAAGCCAATTCTTTCTGCTACGTGTGTGGGAACTTCACAACAGTTGCACAGCGTCGAACCATCACTTCCCTCCTCAGAACCGCCTACTTTCACTATTTTGACTGAAAAATGAGTGTTCAGGACAAGTCTTGGGCTCCACAGATCTGTTGTAAACCCTGCTACAATGGACTAACTGCATGGTTTAATGGCAAGAAAGCGGCTTTCAACTTTGCAGTCCCGATGGTTTGGAGAGAGCCGCGAAACCACGCAGATGATTGTTATTTTTGTTTAACTAATATAACTGGTTTCAATGCATCTTCTAGGAAAAAGATCAAATATCCCAACCTTCGATCTGATATGAGACCCGTTTCCCATTCAGATGATCTTCCTGTACCCACACCTCCTGTAAATAAGGATCTTCTTTCCTCATCAGATGAAGAAATGCCTTCAAGGGAGGATTCTGCCGAGTCAATATCTTTAGAAGATATTGAGTGTACATATTCAGGAACAAGTGGCAATGAGCCACACTGGATCACGCAAGAAGACCTGAATGATCTTGCTCGTGATTTGTATCTGTCAAAACAGCAGTCAGAGCTCTCAGCTTTTCGGCTTAAACTGTGGAACCTAGTCCAGAAAGATGTAAGGATCACCAGTTTCAGGAATCGGAATAAATAAGGTCATTGGTCTTCTTATGGGTATGCAAGCGGGCTTCACAAAGTACTGTTGTTTTCTCTGTCTCTGGGATAGCCGAGCTGTATCCCAGCGTTACAAGCAGAAAGACTGGGGGTCTAGAAGCACTTTTGTTCCTGGCGAGCACAGCCTCAAGGAGAATCCTCTGGTGGACATGAATAAGGTGCTTCTTCCTCCTCTTCACATCAAACTTGGTTTGATGAAGAATTTCGTGAAGGCGTTGCACAAAAATGGTGCTGCCTTCCAACACTTGTCTACTGTGTTCCCAGGTCTTAGTGCTGCTAAGCTCAAAGAGGGCATCTTTGTCGGACCTCAGATCCGAGAAGTGCAGAAGGATACTGATTTTGAGGAGCTTCTTAACTTAAAGGAACTGAGAGCATGGGAAGCATTCAAGCCAGTCTGTAGTGGCTTCCTTGATAATACACGCGTACCAGATTACCAAGCCTAATCGAGAATTATGTGTTACATTTAATGGCAAACCCTGCATAGTAATCTCTTTTTAATAGTCCCACCAGTGCCAGTGATAAAACGGTATCTTCTCTTGTCCGACACATTCCCAAACACAACATTTTAGTTTTCGGGAGATACATCAAACTCAAATACGCAACGATGAAAATAACAAATTCTTCTTACGCAAGTCGTCAAATAAAAATGGCGAATATCAAGCAGATTTTTCACTCAAGAACATTCTTACATGTCATAATATTAAATTCTAAAAAAGGGAAAGAAAACTATGGACCTACTTCTACCCAAATAATGGTAAAACACAGCCAGTGTCAGTGATAAAACGGATATCACCACTTTCTACAACGGGCTATCTTCCCTTGCTCTACACATTCCCAAATAAAACGTTTTAATCAACAGTGGAGTCATGAATGCTCAGATAAAGACGGAATTTTTTTTAAATTGCTTACACAACTTGATAAACAGAAATTGCGAAAATCTGGTAGACTAAACGCTAAATGACCTAAAAGAGAAAATAAACTATGGACCGACACCAACCCAAATAACGCTCGAACACGTGACTCTACACTCATGAACAAGCAGTGGATAAATTGTTCTTAGAACTGTGAGGCATACTTTTCTTTTGAAGCAGTAACCTCCAATCACAGAATAATCTCGGTAAAGACTCGCGCGAGTCAACTCAGAATTAAGAAACAAACAGTTAAAACCACATGTTACGACTGGTCCTCACTTACCAATAGAGATAGAAATCAATATGGGGTGACTGTAAGAAACTAATTAGATACTCTTCAAAAGACATCTGAAAAATTTACATCGAATTACGAAGAGGAAAACTTTGTTAGCGTCCATATAGAAACAGCATTCCAGTGTATATCAACCAAACCAAGAACCAAAAGTTATCGTTCCACGATAGTCACTTGCAGGTCGTAAAAACGAGATAAGATGGAAATTAATATGAAATTAATAAAAGAAACCCAATACATGTAGACCCTTAAAAATGTCCTAAGAGAACTAATACTTACTAAAAATAACAATTTTGATATAGTCAAGGCCAAATCAATAAAATCAGAAATTCAGTAAAAGATAGACAATCAAGAATAGTAAGGTGGACAGTAAATGAAATAAGCGGAAGGAAGAGGACCTTAAGAGCAAAACTAAAAGCTGCCAGTCATGAAGAAAGATCTCAAAAGTGGAAAGAACATTTCATTAATCTATTCGTAAACCCTCCTGAAATCATTGAAAAACCTATCCCAAAAATTATTAATGGCTAACTAAACATCAAATTAGAACAGTTTACAGAGAAAGAACTCGAAGCAGTATGAAAAAAAATTGAAAACAGAAAATTTACAGGCCTTGACGAAATACCTCCTGAAATATATACCAGAAAATATGATGACATACTTCATACAGTGTTTTGTTTAGACCAAACAAAGTAGAGAAATGAACAAAAGGTCCCATCCTCCTCTTCCCGCAAGAAAGTTGACCTCGGAATCACAAAGAACTACAGAAGTATAATTCTTACTGCTAAAGTTTGTAATGTCCCACTTCATATTCGAACGGAAACCGAGAAAAAATTCTTGGGGAAAATCAGAACGGCTTCCGAAGAAATCGTTCAACAACCTCACAGATTCTGACAATACGTCGAATTATCGAAGGAGTACGACAAAGAATCTCGCGACATTATTACTGTTCGTAGATTTCTTCAAAGAGGGAGTAGATACTTCTTGCATATGGCCTCCCCCACTCCCTCCAAAACTGTCACAGTTATAATGATGTTTTACAAAATTGCAAAATCACAAAAACAGAGGTTCGCTCACTTGATGAAGACATCAATTTCTTTGTCGTTGGAGTTTTGCAAGGAGATATATTAGCACCATATTTGTTTATACTCTGCCTACGATATGCACTTTGAATGTCTATAGATCTAATAAAAGAAAATGATTTTACATTAAAATAAAGACAAAAGGCAAAAGATATCCTGCAGAAATGATGACATGCAGACTATGCAGATGATCTAGCGCTTCTCACAAATACACCTGCATTAACCGAAATTCAACTGCATGGTCTGGAGCCAGCCGCAGGAGGCATTAGCCTCTACGTGGACACAAATAAAACAGAGTACAAAAATAAAACAGAGTACATGTGTTTTAAAATAGGAGCTATCTCCACTCTAAATGGCAGGCCTCTAGAATTAATAGACTAGATCTCATACCTTGGCAGCAACATCTCGTTGACTGAAAGTGAGGTCAACATACGTTTAACGAAGGCGTTGTCTGCTATTGACTGGTTTATCGACCATATGGAAATCTCCTCAATCCGATAAAAAAAACCGGAATTTCTACCATGCTATGACTGAGTCTATACAACTGTTTGGATGCACCACGTGGATGCTAGCAAAATGCATAGAGAAAAAGGTTGATGGGAACTACACAAGAATTCTATGTGCTGTCTTGAAGAAATCCTGGAAGCAACATCCCTCAAAACAGCAGCTGTATGGCCACTTAGCTCCCATGTCATAAATCATCCAAGTAACGCGAGTGAGACTTGCGGGGCACTGCTGGAGAAGTAAGGACAAACTTATAAATAACGTTTTTTAGGGACTCCTACACAAGGACGTTCAAGTGTTGGCCGACTAGCAAAGGCTTACGTACACTTGTGCGTCGGTTGGTTGGTTGGTTGGACTTATGGCATATCAACTTTTGTAGGTTTTTTTAATGCTAAATCCATTTTTATACAAATAGTTCTATTTAAAACAATTCAGTTTAGCATAAGTACACAGTTTAATTGTTAAAAACATTTCTATATCAAGCTGTTCCGTTTAATCAAACAGTTCTAATTCAAACAATTCAGTTAAGTATAAGTATAGTTTCTATCCACGCTCAGTTAAATTTCAAAATAGTTCTATTTCCAACAATTCAGGTTAGCATAAGCATGCAGTTTAGTTCTATTTGACCCATAGATTGGGTCCTATCAGGTGCTAACACTCCGGAACAGAGTGCACCTGGGAACGATGGCACTGAAGGGGTGCTCTGCATTTCCCAAAGTCCTAGCATCACTGGAACCTTACAATCAGACTGCTTAGTGTCATATCCTGGACACTCTTGGGGGAGAGGTCTTACCCCTCTGCAGAGAAGCAGTCGGTGTATTCTACAGCTCCAGTCGACAGAGCAAAGCTCTGTGCGGACACTGGATGTAGTTTCGAGGACCTGCCTGGAATGATTGATGACATGGAAGGACAGAGAGAGAGAGAGAGAGAGAGAGAGAGAGAGAGAGAGAGAGATCCGTACTGTCAGCAAGACGTGATGATGATGATAATGATGATGATGTATCTTTCAACAGTAATGCCTAGTGACAGACATTTGATGAGTAATAAATAATGTCTAAGGCGAACTTTTGGCAACATACTTTTACACTGTTGGCTGATGAAAAGGTAAAATGTCTTGAAATTTGATGTGTAGTAAGATATACAGACAATGAATTATATGCTTTTATGTCGTCTTGTGATGGACAAATAAGTAGACCATAAAACTTAAACATATTACTATTTAAGTGTGATAGGAAATAAATGTGTTTACGACTTTAATTAGTGGATTCAGCTGTGTGCTTTTACACTGTCTAGGAATAGGTATAGAAGTATCAAAATTTACGGAAATAACAAATTTCTATTTTGCTTGAGGTCAATAAGAAGTAATTTTGTTTAATCCTGGCTCTAATTAATGATTTCCTTAGGATTTTTACAGACAAAGTAAAAACTTTCTTCAGTCTTGGTTCTCTAGATATCTAGCCATTCTTTTCAGTCGTGAGGAGGTGGACGTTAGATAATAAATCCACTATAATAAAAAGAATAAAAAAATCTAATGATATCATATCAAAACAAAAAACACACAAAGACTTAAGAAATTAAACAACCCCCAAAAGAACATTTTAATTCTTAATCAACACTGACACCAATATCGAATAATAAAGAATGTTCTCGTAAATTTTATTGTGATTTTTCTACTTCACACAACATCTTTAATTTTCATCTTTAAATTTGAAAATATTTTTAAAATAAAAACCAAGTTTCTCATTATCACATGAAATGTAGTTAAAAATGTTGGATTTTTCATAAATGGATACGTTCACTTTACATTTATGAGCCTAATTGCTTCTTTGCTCATGTCAGTTTTTATAAGCCTAATATCAATCTAGAGAAACTTCCTTAAAATAAATACTCTTTAATTATAGCCAAAAACTAAATCTCGTTGGGATTAATAACCTATTTAATAAAACTTATTTACCATGTTGCGTTGATTTCTTCTTTTTTCGTTTTCAGAGAGAGAGAGAGAGAGAGATGGGAGAGAGAGAGAGAGATGGGAGAGAGAGAGAGAGAGAGAGAGATGGGAGAGAGAGAGAGATGGGAGAGAGAGAGAGAGATGGGAGAGAGAGAGAGAGATGGGAGAGAGAGATGGGAGAGAGAGAGAGAGAGAGATGGGAGAGAGAGAGAGATGGGAGAGAGAGAGAGAGAGGGAGAGAGAGAGATGGGAGAGAGAGAGAGAGAGAGAGAGATGGGAGAGAGAGAGAGAGAGAGATGGGAGAGAGAGATGGGAGAGAGAGAGAGAGAGAGAGATGGGAGAGAGAGAGAGAGAGAGATGGGAGAGAGAGAGAGAGAGAGAGAGATGGGAGAGAGAGAGAGAGAGAGAGAGAGAGAGAGAGAGATAAATGTTGGTTGTAGGTTTTGACTTTAGAAATCACTCCGGATTTTTTCCTTTCCAAAAATAAAAAAATAAAATCCAAAATAATTCAAATAAAATTAGAAGAATTGTTGAGAACTGTGACTAAGTTTTCCTAATTCTCCTTTAATATGAGGAATCCTGATTTTTGAAAGTTTCTCGTGAATTTTCCGGGTTTCAACTGCTATTTAGAAAATGCTTAATCTCCAGTATCCTTAAATTGAACATTTATTGAATTATGAGTGCAAGGGAAGTGACTCTTTATTGTCAAGTGCAAGGGAAATAACTTGAAGAAAAAATTAATAGATATTCGTTAACGGTTCAGTGTACAAAGAAAATTATACTGTGAGTGTTCTGAGATAATTTTCTACAGTTGCTTTACATTGAGAATTCATCTCAAACAGACAAATTATTCAGGTTCAAAATTGTGTATTTTACTCAGGCAAGAGTAGAACATATTCGTAACTTGCTAGATATCTGCCAAATAAAATGTAATGGGGAAATATTTAAGATGGAAATATTTAATCAACAAGAAAGGCAACTTAATTTTCTTGAATGAATTTTGTTGCAATTTTTAAAAAATACTTTTTATTAAATTCTATGTCGGAAATTTTTAATTAATTGACAAAATTAATTTTGATTAATGAATTGTGCTATTTTATATTAATTTCTATTTTGTTCAAAGCTTGATGAAGAAGTTTCTGACATATTTCTTTTATTAAAAATTCATAACATCATTATTTCTTCATTAATATATTTTCCTGACTTTATAAAGAAATTTTATTGGGGTAGAGATGAATTCTTAGTATTGTTGGGAAATTCTGATGTTTATAAACCAACTCCTTTTCTTCTTCTTCTTACCCCATTCACTTGTTGTCTTCTTTTAGTCTGAGAAAGCCGTAAAGGAATTAAGGGCAGAAAGAAAAAAACAAGGAAACCTTTAGATTCAAATTTTTTGGGGGGGTCACAACTATGCCGTGGTGAAATTTTTCCTGAACCAGTAGAAATAGTTGGGCTTCTCAGATAAAGTATTTAAAGAAAATAAGGGAAATCTTATGCAAATTATAAGTTAAAGGTCCATCATGTGTCTTACTGTTACAAACAGGAGATGCAGTATACCACTAGCACCCTGCACATGAATTCCCTACTGGCAACCAAGAGAAAAAAGGTCTGACCAATCGAGGTGTTTCGAGGTTATCTTTGGCGCCAGGAAGCCCATCTTTTCAGGCATGTACAGATTGCGCTTCCTGTCAGAGGCCTCCTGGGAAACTTACTTTTCCACTTTATTTTCTTCTTTATGTGATTGTCTTTTTTAATCCCCATAGCTTTCAATCACCTTTCATCTCGATAAAAGAACGATTCCACTTTTAAACTTGATGGGACAACTGATAACAGAAGAATTGTTTAATAAGACGAAATAAGTAAAAAGTTGGAAATTCATTAATGAAATTTGTGGAAGAAATTCTATGATAGTTTTTGCTGTGTCTCATAGATTTTGACATGAAGCAAAATTGGAAATCATTTTTTGCTTGCTTTGAATTTTTTACTCAACACCTATAAATGATTTACAACATTTGACAGACTACAATGATAAATAAAAAGAGCTGCATAAATCTAATAGACACTTCTAAGATTTCCTTAACATTGTACAAATATTTGTGCTTGAAAATTTTGCATTAACCTAATACTATTAGTTTTTATCCCAGAAGAAATACCACAAATACTTTATTTCCTATTGTATGTGTGTGTATATATATATATATATATATATATATATATAATGGATTCTTTTATATGTGTGTGTGTGTGTGTGTATGTGGAAATGATAGATTATGGTGCATCTGACAACATGATAAGAATTAGTGGAAAGATTGATAAATCAAACACTTACAAAAGGTTTTATAGCAGTGATATTTCATTTTTTATTCCAATATTAGAATTCAGTGGCTATCTTGTTTTTAGTTGAGCGATACAAGATAGTCCTTCTAAGTAACAAGGCTGCATTAAGTCTAGACTCTGTTAATTTACCATTGTTCATATATGGCTTAGTCGCATCTAATTGGCTAATCTACTGCTTCTACTGATGGGAAAGTCTATAAATATTTGCTGACAATTTGTAGATGGCTGACATCTCTCGCAAATCTCCCTAAACAATCCAACACCAAGAAATTTATCAGACTAAATATTTTTTTTTAGATTTTCAATATTTAAGTAAATGAGGAAATAGACAACATAACAGAGAAAGTAAAGATATAAAATGGGGAGGGAGAGGGTCCAAAGACAAGAGGTAAGTAAGGGGAGAAATAGAGAAGGAAGCGGATATTGATCTAAGTGATGGTACTAGGGACTTTTGGTTTTGACTGTGACTATGTGTATGGTGATGGAGTCAAATGTATCAGGTTTCATAAGAGGTTTTTGATTACATGGAAATGGAATTAATTTTTGTGAGCAAAAAGAAAAAGAAATAGAGAAAAGAAAATGGGAGGGTGGAGAGGGGAGGGCTTATCCTGTTTCGTCAAAGATATTGACGATAATGGAGTATCTAAGTGAAAAAAAAAAAAGAAAAAGGAAAAAGAAAATGAAAGGTAAGAATCCTTAATAGTATGGTAGTATAACATGAAAAAATATCTTAGTTTGCTAAAAAAAAAAAATTTTTTTTGCTAGATTTTTTTTATTCATTCTCTTCATATTGTTTTTGTATAAACCTGCTCTTTGGCCTAGTGGGTAGAGTGTTTGCCAATGGTCAGGAAAACCTGGGTTCAATTCTAGGTTGTGTCATACCAAAGACTTTAAATATGGTACTTGATACCTCCTTGCTTAACACTCAGCGATATAAGGTATGTATTAAGGGTAAAGTGGAGCAATCCAGGGAAAGGAGTAGCGCCCTCCCCTACATCTTGGTGTTGTAGCTATTGAAAAGGGAGCCTTCTGGTCACCCTTGACTATAGTCACCAACAACTATATAATGTCCACAAAATAGGAGGATATCTCATAGAAACCTGGAAGTTGTTTTATGTGGTTTGTTTTGGAAATGACAGCAGATTCTAATAATCTGCGGGATTTTTTGAAATGTATGGGTTTGATTAGAGTGGCTTGGGAAAAATTTAATGTGTATTTGAGATCTATCACAAGGGAGAAAAGGGCATTTCAGTTGTAGGATGGTGTTCAATGAGGGATGTCCTAGTCTTTTGGTTGTTTATGAGTTTTTCAAAGAAATGACGTCTTTGTTGATGGTAGTTAAATGAGGTGTTTGTGTCTTCTAAGAGTGAATTGATCTTGTCAACATACCTTTGTGCATAATTACAATGCCACTGCTTTTGTCGGCGGAGGAGTTGATGATGTTCAGGTTAGGTTGGATAGTGCCTGTATATATCTTACGGGGAGTGGCGAGTCATTTGGTTGAGAGACAGAGGCGAGAATGATTTACTTGCCACTTGTCTTTGGATCCTTTCCCTCCACCTTTTATATCTTTGCTTTCTCCATTATGTAGTTTATCTTCTCATTTACTTAAATGTAGAAAAACTAAAATGAAAATGTATAGTCTGATGAAGTTCTTGGAAAAAAGAATGAAATATCACTACTACTCAACTACTGTAAGTGTTTGATTCATCCATCTTTCCACTTAATTTTATTTTATATATAACTGTGATTAATGTTACTATCAAAGATTCAATATGTACAGTACAAATCAAATTTATGTTTTATATTTATTTTTATATTAGATTGATAACCTCTGAAACAATTTGGTTGTAACGACAGGATGATTTTATTTTCGAAGTAATAAAGAATTCTAATTAGCATTTTATTGTTATCATATTTTTATGTCTTAATTCAGTTTTTTAATTTAAAGATTTTCTAGATATTCTTAATTGTTAAAAGATTATCAGGAGAGAGATATGAATTTTTCTCTTTTGTTAATTAATGGACTGTATTGTAAATCTGATATTCTGTTGGATCTCAGTATTGTTGTAAGGAAGAGATACTCAGTGAAATAGAATTAACTATTTATTAACTGAAGTGGTACAGTCCAACAAATATTATAAGTCTCACGCTGTGGGTGTTACATCCAAAATTGGTCTTACTACTGACCGAGATCTTTCAGTACTAACTGTGCTTAAGAAACACAACATCTTTTATTCCTCTGAGATACAGGAAGTCACGAGGTATGAGTCACTATACAACAAATATAAAATATTTGTTTATGTAATTAAATTTGTAATTATTACACACAAACATGTGTGTGTGTGTGCACACAGAATTGACCCAAAAATTTATACACTCTTCCAGAAAAAAAAAAAAAAAAAAAAAAAAAACTGTTCAAAATAAATATTTAGTTTTAAAATATTCATACAGATTTTTCCTTTCCTGAAGTATGTATACATTTTGGCAGCAAACAGTCTCTCTCTTTCTCTCTCATATATTTATGTACAAGCCAAACCAAAATTTGCACATTGAATATCTTTGAGAATATAAATCCATTTCAACATGAAATAAACTATCATTTTTATCCCACATCAAAGATATTGTCTAGAAATATGTAACAAAAGTAAGCATTAAAATATATTTAAATTAACCTTTAAAAAAAATCAAAAAAAGAATAGAGGTTGTGTTCCCACAATTTTGTTAAATCAGTAGGACATGTAAACTTGGAAATTCTTGCATCAAATTCATTTCTTTGATTTTAGTAAGATTTATTCACAAAAACCAATTCTTCTTGGATAATGACAGTGACATAACATCAAGGAATGGATGCTCAAGTGAGGTTAGAGGCAATAACTTCAAATATTAAATACTTTTGTGTTTTTGAACAGTATTGCCATGTGACTGACATTGTAGAAAAAAAAATCTATGAAGGTGTAAAATTCTACCCTCTTACTCTTAGGGTTACATTCTCTATGTAGTTATATATGGGGGGGGGAACATTTAGCATAATGTTAGGAGAAATAGAATCTGGAATTAGAGTTCAAATCCTAGATGAGGCTATTGGTGTTTTACTTCATGTCAATGCTTTTGGGAAAGTCATGAATCCATCAGTTCTTCCCCTGTAATGGGTAAATAGTCGGGCAGACTGGGTTCTTTAGCCTTGGTAAGGCAATAAGTTTAAGTGAAGGAAAACTGAATTCAAACCAGCTTTACTCCACTAATTCATGCACTTTTCTTATATATGCAAGGGTGCAATAGATAATCATCCCACTTTGATGATTGGCATATCCCATATGATGTCACATCCAACTTATTTAGATAGGTTTGGTTTTTCTTTGTTTAATGGTATATCAACTTTCAAAAGGGTTAGTTAATGGTAAAGCCATCCTTGTAGGAGAACAATAGTGGTATTATTTAACCCACAGCTGGGAGTGGGGGTGGGGATAAGTCCAAAAATGAACATAACAACAAAACCAGAGTTTTAACTTGCTTACTTGGATGTTGCAGTTGAATTGGTTAGCCACAACCCTACGGTGACCCTCCCCTGTAATGAAGTGGTTGAGTAAACATACATTATATATAAGCTTATTAGATAGTTGGACAATTATTTGAACTGCTATTAATGCTAATATAAACACAGCTTAAGTACATAAAAATGGTAGAACTGATGAAGAACATATCTTTTTTTGTGTAAAAAGTCTTGAACATCCCAAGAGTTCTCCAAGAATAACAAGATAGTCTCTCATGTTAGTTGCAGAGGAATGATTTGCAATTCTCTTACAGAGTTAAAAGCAAAACAATTCCGTGTACCAAAGAGTATGATTCACTAACACATCTTAGTACGATAATGGTGAAATCAACAGATCTGAGAATGAATGATTAAGAATGTTTGAAGAGTTGTCTGTTCTTCGATCAAGAAATAATGATGTTAGAAATTTTCATTAAAATAGTATGCTAAAAACTTAAAATAAGCTTTGAACAAAATAGAGAAATAACAAAATTACCCTTTAATTGGTTTCGCTGACTATCACATAATTGCAGCATACTTACATGACCATATTCAAAATCCTGTTGTGAGCATGAACAAGTCTAGCTAAGGTAACATTTTTTTTTTAAATTGCTACAAGGACAGTGATAAACGTAAAACCAATTAAAAAAAATATATATATATATTACTGTAATTCTCTATTCTGGTATGATGAGAACAATGGTAAAAAGATTTTTTTTCTTTGGAAACTGATCTCAAATTCCTCACTGAAAGGATTTACTAATTTTGTTTGAATTGATATATTTTTCATTTGTAAGCTTAACTGCTTCTCTTTTTTTCTTTCTTTTAGTCCCTATTACTCTTGAAGTGTAAGGTCGTTACTGAGAACAAATCTATATGAATATGTACTTGGTTTAGGCAAGAGCTCACCTGATAACTATTCTTAATATAAATAATTTACTTCGATAAAAAGTATTCCTATTTCAAATAATTTGTGCAATTATATGGTATTAAATATTCCTATTGAATATGAATCATTTTTAAACAGATCTATTGGACCAATACATAGGACTCTAAGTGGACTTGGGAGTAATGGCAATGAAAGTGTACTCCAACACTTTCCCCAGATCTTCAGAGATGGAGTCTCACCATCAAATGAAGTTTACTATCATAAGCAGTAAACAATTTTTTTTTTGTGAGGGTGGAGTCTGACCCCTTCTGCAGGGGATTCAGTCAGGCATATTCTAAACCCTGCTGACAAGTACAACAAATATAATAGAGACAACTCAAAGACATTAGTATACATAATTAATGACTTATTATAGAAAATAATATAGAAATTTTATAGAATATATCATAGAAATAGATTAAATATATTCAAAATAGAGGGAGATATCTAAATATTCTGAAATGTTTGTTAGAAAGTTCCCAGTTTGGCATGTGGAGGTGTGGGTCACATAATGTTTGGTGGTAGAAAAAAAATTGGAATCAATGAGTTTAGATTTTAAGTGGAGCTGTTTAATATTTGGTTCACACAAATTTCCTCCACTTCTTCTCCACTCCTAAGTAAAATAGCCAAACAGATTTGACCTTTTAACACAGGTGTTTGATAACTAATTTAGAAGAAAAATTCAACTGAAACTCTTGAACATTTATGGTAATATACTGTTTACAGTAGAGGAAGCTGTGGAGAGCCATGATTTGCCCAAGTCCTGAAAAGGACATTGCACTTTCCAAAACTATATAAGAAAAAGTAGAAAAGGAATAACAAAATCTTTTTTTCAGCATTTATACATTAAAAGTTTTATTTGATAAGCACAGAGAACACACTGAAAACATCAAAAGACACTTGCCCATAGTCTACACTTTCTGGCTCCAAATGAACCATTGGGCAGACACAATAACAAAAAGTACTTCATAGAAGAACCACATAAACTATAACAAGGACTTTTTTTCTGAAATTTACAATTTTCAATGCCAGTGGATTCTCACAGACTTAAGAATTGTCCAATGTTTGTTCTCCTTTCAAGAAAAATAGAAGAAAAAGACTAGAAAAACAATTTCATTAGTTTTAAAAAATTCTTTTTACAATTTTTTTTTTTTACTTCTATTAAAAAGGAGAAAAGTGACAGACGTTTTTTGTATATATATTTTAAGAAACTTTGTATAAGAATGTTGGCAGGGGCCAACTGGGGCACTGAATACTTATTATTAAGGCAATTTTGTTAACTTGTATCAGTGACATACAGTTGTCCTATTGTTAACCAACTTGTATAAAATATAAAATGGCTTTTGCTCAATAGGTACAATTTGTAATATTGATATTAAATGTATTCCTGAAGAATGACAACTCCAGATATACAATTAATGGATTTTGTGTGTGGGAGAGAGAGCTTTATTTTCACCATTATCTGATGTTTGTCAAAGAAAAATATCCAAGTTCAGGACTAATTAACTTAAAAAAATGTCAACGTTCTTTGAACACATAAGCCTAATATTTGGGGATTGGCAGTGTTTTACAATATACCATAAATCTTATATTTTGGGCTGAGAGAGATCACATTGGATACAAATAATGAAAGGTTTAACATAATGACTCTTCAGTTTCTTTTTAATGGAATGATGGAATAATCTTAAGTAGAAATATCTGCATCAGAACAAAGTTAGAATGTGTTTTGTGATTGATTTTTTTTTTTTAATGAATTTTATAATTTTCAGTACAAGGTATCTGAGGGGCCAAAAGTTTGGAAGGGTTAATTGAACAATTCAGTTGTACAGATTGTTTCACAACTTCTACACCTAAAAAAAATAAAATTATATATCAAAAAATAAAATGTACTGATTCATTTTACAGACAGATATAGGTCAAATTGTATATAAATAAATATGATATATAAAAAATAATTGTAACAATTACTAAGTTATTCACTCTACACTGATGGTCTTATGTCAGGAAAAATATACAAAAATATCAATTATGACACTTTGCCATTGAGTGATGTTGAGGAAGCTAGTTTTATAGACAATTACAATGTTCAATTGTCAAATCCAATTAGACTACAATAGTAGCCTTGTACCAGATTTATTAACTGTTTTGATAACAGTAAATGTGCAACTCAACTGTTGGTGACAATGAATAAAGATATAATCCAAATACCAAATAAAAAATCTTCCAGAAAAGATGATGCTGGTGGGATCTTTGTCTTAAAATAGAAAAGTTTTTATAGAAAAACATTTCTGCTGATAAAAATCATCTTTGAAAATTGGAAATTTTTATAATAACCTGTTGGATTTCTGTTTGCCTTACAACCTGTTCTTCAACCAGTTTTATAAGACCTGACTGGATGGCAGAACAGATTTTTTTTAGTATTTGGTTCAATTTTTCATAACCTTGTATAAAATAAAATGTAGATGATCAGATTAATCCTGATTTATTAACATAATGAAATTTATGGCAATGGAAAGGTCGTTATTTTTTTTTATAGAGATAGACATCAAATGGTGCATTTTCTTTCCTTAGAATTGCTACAAATAATTATCTAATTTTTTTTTTTTTTAATTCCATAAAATTTATCTACATTTCAAAAGTAAACCTGCATAATTTCTATGACCAGATATCATATTGATGCGGGTAAAGATAATAGCATGCAGTGACAGTCTCTAAACATCAACACTTATTAAAAAGTCCTCAAGATATTTTTATTGTTTAAATTCTAGACACTTATTTTCATATATTCTAACCATTTGAAGCTGAGTGGCCAGTCTTATCACATAACACTGTAATGCTATAATATAGTGAGCAATCGGTTTGTTTGAATGATTCACTGAAATTTCTGAGTAAGAAAGTCAGCAAATGAGTCTGCTGTATAACAACAATTGTCATTGGTTTGAAAATATAATGTGACAGATAATCATTGGGGAGGGGTTCTTGCACAATGAGTTTAATTTCCAGATAAGTAACATTGTTTGTCTGGTCAACAATTCCACTGTTTTCAAAACATGATAAATAAAATTTTTATCATAAAATACAAAATTATTTTAAAAAGAAGTGTGGGATCATTGAAATCCAGGGAAAAATACTTTCATGACTTAGTGATGATGCAATGAATTTATAAATGATTAACAGATTTTGTCCCCAAATGATCGAAACTTTTTCATCAACTCAGTTTTATACGTATACCCAACTCATTGTACCTATGTGGTGGGAAAATTCAAACTTAGTTAATATATGCTGTATTTCATGACAACACCCTACAAAACGGCAGCTATATGGCTACTTACCTCCTATCTCACAAACCATCCAAGTAAGACAAGGAAGACATGGCCAGAGAAGCAAGAACTTAAAAACCTACATTTTCCTATGAATGGTCACACCAATCTTGGTCAACGAACAAAACCTTTTATCATCTCTGTGCTGACGCTGAGTGCCGTCTAGACAACTTACCAAGAGCGATAGCTGGTAGGTACAGATAATGAGTGAAATTCAAGGGAATGTATGCAGTTGGAACGCCTTGATGATGATAATGATATAACAGTACAATTTATCTTTTTGTAACGGAGTAATCATTACTATCTTCAGTAAATATGAGTTATTTCCCTTGCATTTTAGTGACTACCAAAGGGACGTAACTCCTTAAATTATCGGGGCCTCATCGTTTTTACTAATAAGTTTTTAATACTAAAGGTCATCGGAGTAGGACCACCCAATGAGGATCGACCTCACAGCAGCAGTAGTGGTGGTAGTAGTAGTAAAGACTAACTTGCTAACTCTTGCTCCACGGAGAGGAATAGTAATGAGAGTGAATTTTCTTTCAAACTAATGAAACCTTTTGCTTAGGATGTTGACTTTGAGTGTTACATGTCATCCTTAAGACCTGAGCTAAAATATACTAACCCCAAACTTCCAGACCTTAGAGGAGGGGAACCCCAAGCCTGTTTGGAAGCCCCAAAAGGGCGGATTTCTTATGTTTTCTAAAAATGCTCCTTTATGAAAATTTACATTGAGTGGGGGCCCTCATATCAAACTCAGGAAAGGAGATATAAGACCCTTGCACCAACCCTTCACAGACTGATGCAAAAGTTCTTTTGATTTTTTCTTTTTTCTTGGACAAATCAGAACAATTGTAGATAAAGTAAAATGCCAAAAATAAACATTTTGAAAAGATTTTAAAGTTAATTTGTAGATGAGTATATTAATCCCCCCCCACACACACCCCTTATTATTCTATAAATGAATGACACATAAATCTAGGGAATTTAATAGTTTCCATTAAAAAAAAAAAAAAAAAAAAGTTTTTCTTTATTTTCTGATCAAGGAATTTTAAGAGAGATGTAAATTGTCTGAAAAGATAAAGGGAACATAAAAATACCAAAGGAAAGTATTTTATGAAAACCCCAAACAGCTTACTTTTTTTCCTCCAGTATTCTTCCCTAAAACTAAGTATTTTTCCAAATGATTTTCTGATAAAGTTTGTAGAGAGTGAAATGTTATCTTTAAAAAATACTGCAACAAATTAATTGGTTTTTACTATATTTTCTTTTTTTTTTTTTTTTTTTTTTTTAGTATTTATTTTTGTCTTTTAGTGTTTCTATATCCTCAAATGAACTTGGGGAAAAAAGTTGATTCTCTTTACAAAAAATAAAAAATATCAAATGTTTTGAGTGAATTTGTATGGAATTGTCTTTAAAACATTCTTTTTCTTACTAATAAAATGAAATGGGGAAAGACAAATAATTTGTGATTTAGAGTGGTGAGTGAAGAATAAAGTGAAAGATTTCAACAGGATATCAAAAGAATGGATCAGGAATTTGAGGATATCAGTATGATGGGAATGAATCATTAGAATTCACCAGAAAAAAAACAAATGGCCACCAAAATTTTGAAGGCAAAAACTGAGAAGTAACAAAAACTACAGTAGTTATACATAAATAATTGAATGTATAGAATTGTTTATTTATGTTTCTTAAATTATACTAACAACATATTTTATATAAAAACTCTGTGTGTGTGTATATATATATATATATATATATATATGTGTGTGTAGTTGTACAATAGTCTTTCAGTTAAGTATGTTTGATTAAAGAATAAAGATTAAATAATAAAGACATCATCAGGTATTGTTTGCATGTTTAAAGAGTGTTTTTTTTTTCTTTTTTGGTATTTTTTCTTGATAATATTCTATATCCATTGATAGTATTTTGTTTTAAATTCATTCGATGTCAATAGCATATCAGTTTTATCCAACTTTTCTTTTACATAAATTTGTAATGTTGTAAAAAACTTAAAATTCTTTAAAAAAAAAAAAAAAAAAAAAAAAAAAAAAAAAAAAAAACACTTTACATATGCAAAAAAAAAAAAACAACCTAATGATGGCCTATGAAAGGTCTGAAAGTGCTCAGGACAATTTTGGTGAATTCATCTGCCAATTCCAACCAAAAACCAAGACACCTATCAGAAAACTAGAAAGGATCTTAAAATTATATAGACAAAATGTGTCTTTATTATTTAATCAAACATACATACACACACATATATATATATATATATATATATATATATATATAAAAGATTGATCAATAAAAGGGATAGAGAATATGTAGATCAAAGTTTGGAAAACTGACATTAGCACTTGTTGACAGTCAATGCCACTGGGATCATCAGAGCAAGTCGTCAGTCTGATGATCACATAGGGTCATTAAGAGCCAATGACTGTGTCTACACTAGCCTGACTTTGAATTATACGTTTTATTTACTAGGTTTTTATAAAATGTCTCTTTTTTATTTTGTATAAAAATCTGACATGATAGAAACATTCCAAGTGTATTTTTGTGGTGTTCATAATTATCAAAAAAAAAATTCAAACATTTTTCAATGAGTAACTTTCCAAAAATGCTATTAAATTTTTAATCAAATTATTTCTTTTGATATTTGGTATTATAAATTTTTCTAAGTAAAAAAGTTCAGCAATGTGCTACAAAAAGGGAAAAAAAAGTTTTTAAAGGAGTCAAATGCAAAACACTTGGAAATTTCTAGACTAAATGATGGTGATTATCATTGATTCATTAATAATCTTGTGAATGACCCATATCTTCATGAAGAGATGAATCATTACAGTTTTATGAAGACTGGGCTCTTTAACCCTGGTATGGCAACTGATCTTTGAGAAGGAAAAACCAAATTCTGCTTAGAAAATGACCTAGTGTTGTTGAGAAGTTAAGTAAATGCACACTATTTGTACCAATGGTGATTATCATTGATTCATTAATAATCTTGTGAATGACCCATATCTTCATGAAGAGATGAATCATTACAGTTTTATGAAGACTGGGCTCTTTAACCCTGGTATGGCAACTGATCTTTGAGAAGGAAAAACCAAATTCTGCTTAGAAAATGACCTAGTGTTGTTGAGAAGTTAAGTAAATGCACACTATTTGTACCGTTTTAAGATTGAAGTATCATTTTGTATAAATCTTTACATTCTCACGTTTCCATGGTGATATCTTTTTTGCTTACTCTAAATAGAAGATTTGCCCAGAAGGTATCCAGCCATTTTGGAAATATCAAGAACTGGTTGAACTACTTTGATGTATCTTGGCACTTTATTAGAGGAAACTTTACTTCATAGACATGAGCGAGTATACTCATAGGTCACTCAGTAAGATGCTAGTGAGTAAGCTTGTGTACTGTATGACTATCATCTTTCAGAATGACGTATTGGGCATTGCTCAAGTCTATGACAGATCTGACTTTTGGTTTTTCTCACAGGAAAAACGAAAAAAAAATTCTTCTGAAGAGGGGAAAATATTACAGACCATACAAGAAATCAAGAATAACTTTTTAAACTTTGGATAATGGAAGAAATGCAGAGATAAGTATGAGAGGTCTTACAAAGTTTAAAGTAACCATTACCCCATGGAGGGTTTTTTTTATCCTTTTCCTTTTATAATATTAAATAGATGGATATTTCTCCCTAATCAGACTTTGCATATTTAATTATTGGCAGGATATTTTTGATATACAGGATGTTTACAAAAAAAAAGTTAACATTTCTATGAGAATTTCTTTATGATATTATGGTTTTAAAGTTTCCACCTGTTAACGATCTTTGTCAACACATCCCTGGAATTTTTCCAAGGTCTTCTTAGCAATATCACTTCAGTTTCTCAAATAATTATACTCCCATCAAAATATGAACATTTTTTAATCATCTGTACGAGATTCCAAGATTGCGTTGATGGGGATGATAAACATGAGGAAACTGAAATTATATCAAAGGTACATCCCCATTTGGATGTTAACATTTTTAAACACCCTGCACTTATTTAATAGACTCCTACATGTCATATTATGGGTTACATAAACAGCTAGTTCATTAAAAAAAAAAATTGTGAGGTAAGACCACTCCTTTTACCAATTCATATTTAGGAAACATCCTTTAGTTTTTGCTTCTGAAAAAATATTTTTTGCCTTGTTTCATAATAAAATGCTGTCAATAATAAATAAGAGAAATGTGAAAATGATAGAAGCATGATATTGTGTTGAGGATGAGTTTCTAATTGAGACCTGCTTTTCAGTGGTCATCACAGGAATGTAAGGTGAAGGTGGAGTTGTCACATGGACACACTGAGTGACGACCACTTGGCTGGACATGAAGTTTGGATTCACACATATATAATACAAAGATGATGGTTGTAAATTGTCAATAGTTAATTCTGTTTTGTATGTTGGAAAATAACTAGCTTGTGTCCGAAATGGACAGCGAGAACTGTTCAAGCAAATGCCAGTTAATGACCAGTAGAGTTGCGACCCTTTTTGATATGGCCACTTGACCGTTACTGACAATATCGTGACCCTGACCACAGTCAGATTCATGGACACAAAGATAGGAGTATTTTGGTCGTCAAATGTAAAGCCTGAAAAAGTTTCCAATGGGTTGTTATGAAGATAGAGTTTCTCCAATGAATTTGCCCCCCGAAATTGTTGGGCATCTAACCGTCTGAGGTTATTGAAAGAGAGGTCCAAAATACGCAAATTCCTCAGAGTCTCAAAGACATTTTCTCGTATCAGGGAAATTCTGTTGTGAGAGACATTTAGCTCCCGAAGGAGTGACATACGTCTGAACATCCCAGAATGTAGTTCGAGTAGGTGGTTTTTTTGAAGATAGAGATAACGAACGGACTCGCGGAAGTTAGAAAAGGCATCTGTGCTTATGCTAGTTATATCGTTCTGGCTGAAATCAGCATACACAATATAATTTGCCCCTGAAAGAACATCCCGAGGAAGAAAGTTGAATTTATTATGCTGTAAATGAATTTCCTGTAAATTATCCAATCCACGAAAGACATCAATTTTAAAATCCGACAACAAGTTGCCACTGAGGAAAAGTTTTTGCAACTGACCCATCTGAGCAAAACAGTTCGATTCAATAAGAAAAATCCTGTTGTCTTTAACAGATAAGACTTTTAGCGTTTCAGCTACATCAGAGAAATATTTGGCACTCAGATCTGAAATCATATTCCAGTCTAAGTAAAGCTCTTTTAAAGAAACAAGTCCTGAAAATGTATAAGTAGTCAAACTCTCAATCTGATTGTTATTTAATTGCAAAATATCAAGTCGTCTCAGCTCAGCAAAGCTGTTGTCTGATACAATATGGATTGTATTAGAAGATGCATCAAATATTTCCAGGGCCATCAGGCCACTGAAACTCTTTCTATGCACTTGTGCAATATTGTTTTTGTGCAGATAAAGTTTCCTCAGATTCCGCAGACCAACAAATGTATCATTATTGATGCTCTGGATGTAATTGCATTCAAGATGAAGTTCTTGAAGTTCCGTTAATCTGCTCAGCAAATTGGTTTTTATCTGAGACAGAAGATTAGCTTGAAGGTTTAGTTTGTTGAGAGTAGTCAGATTGTAGAAGACCCTGGGATTCAGATCACGAATTTGGTTGGCTGCCAAGTTGAGGTGGTGAATCTTTGTAAAGTGATCAAAGACTTTTATGGGAATGTTGTCCAATTTGTTCTTGCTGAGGTCAATGAAACGGGCATTTGCAGGAATCTCTTTAGTCATCCGTTGCAACATAAATGGCGTGATACCACGACTATCGCAGTAAATATACTGATCATTGACGCATTGGCAAAGGAAGGGACAGGCTTCGGTAAGCAAACCAGACCAGTTCGAGAAAGCAATTGCCAAGAGTAATGCCAAGGCACGGTCAGGTTTCCACAGCGCTACCCTCACCATCTTCTTCCATTTCACCTGGAATTAGAAAAGTGAATATTTTAGGACAGAGTTCAAAAAAGAAAAAAAGTTTGGTTTAAGAAAAAACAATGTGGTATAAAAATAGAGAAAAGAAAAAAAGAAAGCAAAATATTGCCTAAAACAGAAAAAAAAAATTCAGTTTAAAAAAATTTGGTTAAGTTTCTTTGTTTAATGACATATCAACAGTTTATGGGTTATTTAATGACAGAATTTGATTATCAAGATAACTATTTATATTTTTGATATTCCTCTGCAATCATTTTTTTAAAGTGAACTTTTTATTTTTTTTATCAGTCTGTAATATTCAGTTGTTTACAGATATACGATATTAAATATTTCAAACAATTATATGGTTTCAAATAACAAATAAAAATCCTTTGTAAACAATTACAGCTTTATGTATCAATTCAAAATACACATAAGTTTCATGTTTTTATGCATTCCTATCCTAAAACTGATAATTTTCAAAGAGATTTATTTGACTAATAGAAGAGGAGGAGTAACAGATACTCCACACTGATCCCAACCTTAAAATTTAGGTACTACATCAATCTATATTTAAATAATCTAAACATTTTAAATGGAATAATACAAATTATCAAATAAATTCTTAAAAAAAAAAAAAAAAAAAAAAAAAAAAAAAAAGAGGAAAAAGCAATTTGAAAAATATTGATAGCTCACAAAAGTGGAATTGAAGTGAGTATCGAGAAAGAAAGTTTGATTTGGTTGACTTTTTTGGCATATCAACCCCTCTAGGTTATTTAATGCCAAATCCTCTTTAAACAGATACATTAAATATATGATTTGTAAACATTTTGTTGATAACATTTTTAAGTGAGTCTGAGCTCATTTTGTTTGGCACACAGTTAAATGGTTTCAAACATTTAAACCAACATGAACAATTCTATTTACAGTGAATTATTTGTTTGCACACAGTTAAATGGTTTCATGTATCACTATGTAACAATTTAACAAGAGTCATTTGTTTGCACACATTTAGATAGATAAACCTATGATTTGTAAGTGAATAGTTAGTTGGTAATTTCATTTTTAAAAGAGTCAGAACTAATTTGTCTACACATTCATATTGCTATTGTTTATACACAGTTAAATGGTTTCAATTATTGCCATCTTACACTTATAATTCTATTTAATATAAATCATTTGCTTGCAGATGGTGAAGTGGTTACAAGCTTTACTATTTAACACTAATTATTCTACTGAACTATTTTTCTTTGCACACAGTCAATTGGTTCCAAGAATTGCTTTGCATCTCTAATAAGTCAATTAGATACCAGTCATTTAATTACATACAGTTAAATGATCAAACAGTTCTACCTCTAACAATTTGATTTAACAATAGTCATTTGTTTGCACAGTTTAAGTAGTCAAACAGCTCTATTTAACCCCAAGACAAGACCCAATGAGGTGCTACCAATCTGGGCTTGAGTGGACCTGGGAGAAATGGCAATGAAAGGGTGCTCTACATTCTGCAGAACTCCAAGACTGGAGTCTCACCATCAGATTGTTTAGTGTCATATCAGGACACTCGGTTGTGGTAGGATCCTACCCATCTGCATAGATGCAGTCCGTATATTCTACAGCCCCAGCCAAGAGAGAGAGAGAGAGAGAGAGAGAGAGAGAAATTAGACTCAACTTTGCTCTCGGATGTAGACATTTTTATTTAAATCTCTTCCAATTGCATCATTTCAGGAAAATAAATAAAAGCTGTTAAATGTTTCTATATCAAGCCTTTTTATTCATAGTATCTTATAAGATTTCACTGAGCTGTAAATATCAAGCATATAATATTGTAAAATAGCACTTAGACCAAAATATAAAGCTCATTGGTACAAAGAATTAATATAATTTGTTCTAATACACTTATTGTTGGCTGCTTATGAGGATTACATTTCTCTTCAAGTATCCTCTGCACAACCATATCTTATTAAAATTTTATTTGGCCTGCACAACCCTATTTTAGAGCAGGCTGCAGTAGGCATTGTCCTCCATATGAACATGTGTTTTAATCAAGACGACGACGTCTTCACTCGAAATGACAGTTCTCTGAAATTTGTGAACAAGTTCACGTACCTCAATAGCAGCATCCCATCAACTGAAAGTGATATCAATATGCATCTAGCAAAAGTATGAACAGCTATGAATAGGCTATTGATCTTATGGAAATCTGATCTATCTGATTAGATTAAAATGGTATTTCTTCCAAGCGGCAGTAGAGTCAATACTACTCTATGGATGCATAACGTCGATGCTGACAAAACGTATTGAGAAAAAGCTAAATGAGAACAACACAAGAATGTTACAGGCTATATTGAACAAATCCTGGAAGCAACACCCCACAAAACAGCAGCTGTACGACCACTTACCACCATCTCTAAACCCATCTAAATAAGACAAACAAGACATGCAGGACATTGCTGGAGAAGCAAGGACAAACTCATAAGTGACATTCTCCTATGGACCCCTTCACATAGATATGACAGTGTTTGCCAACCAACAAGAACTAACCTACAACAGCTCTGTGTGGACACAGGATGTTGTCTGGAAGACCTTCCATGAGCAATGGATGATAGGAACAAATAGAGAGAGAGAGAGAGAGAGTCAAGGAAATCCTTGCTTGTGGCATGATTTTATGATAAAGTGCTTAATATCAGCAATAGAGCATATATATCAAAGAATAGCATAGCATCGGTGGTGCTTAGAGAGTCTCAGTTTCTTGCTCATGTGAGATTGGTCTGACGATCAAATAGGTGACAAACTGACAGTCATCAAGTGCCATTGACTGTATTTATGTGATTCTGACATTACATATCTCTCTCTCTCTCTCATATACTCAGACAAATTGGAGTAAACAACTGTATAAATACTTTGTGAGATCTGATGTTCTATTTGCCACCCTCATGTCTAACTTTCTTGATATGATTTCTCAGAGTTGGGAATATTTTGGTGAACATGAATGTGTAAGTACCAATCACTTCTATACATAGACCTACATTTGAAACTATACTTCTCCAGGGGAAAAAAAAATGGAATTTGTTCACTTAGATGTTTATCTTATTTTTTCTATTTAGCAGTAAATAAACTAATAACAGATAAGATACTAAACATTTTTCATGTCATAACTGAACTTTCTGGCTTCATAATATTTCAAACTTTAAAAGAAAAAATATTTAATTATTTGTCTTACAAAAATATTTATCTATATTTAATCAAAGTTGGATTATTTAAATTAATGCGATAAATTTATTCCAAGCAATGTTGAGGAAAATATTACGTAATAACTGTATAAGTTTGGGTAGTATTGATACAATCAACAGCATTTGGTGACTCTCAGTTTCTTATCGATGGGATCTACAAACAAAGGGCTGTTGATTATGTCTACACTATCCTAACTGTGATATATCACCAATATTGAGCACTATTTATAAATATCGCAAACTATTTATCTTCTAATACTGTACAAGAAGCTGCAGAGGGAGTTTGAATGTGTAGAAGGGGAAAAAATCTACATTATATAACAGGAAATAGTAATAACAATCTCAATATTCAATTCAAATTGTTTTATTTATATATGTATTACCCAATCCCTCCACCATGAGCAGGATGTGACAATTTACAGCTCATTTAAATTCAGGTTTTTTTCCTTTCCTAGACTGGTTGCACTCCACCCGGGAGACCTGGGTTCAATCCCAGGTGGTGTCATACCAAAGACTTTAAAAATGGTACTTGATACCTCCTTACTTAACACTCAGCATTATAAGGTATGTATCAAGGGTAAAGTGGAGCAATCCAGGGAAAGGAGTAGCACCTTCCCCTACACTTCAGTGTAGTAGCTATTTAAAAGGGAGGCTTTTAGTCGCCCTCAACTACGGCCACCAACTTTACTTTAAGAAACTGGCTCATTGGTCAAGTGGGTAGAGTGTTTGCCACTGGTCCAGGAGACCTGGGTTCAATCCCAGGTCATGTCATACCAAAGACTTTAAAAATGGTACTTGGTACCTCCTTGCTTAACACTCAGTATTATAAGGGTAAAGTGGAACAATCCAGGGAAAGGAGTAGCTCACTCCCCTACACCTCAGTGTAGTAGCTATTCAAAAGGGAGCCTTCTGGTCACCCTCGACTATGGTCGCCAACAACTGTAAGGTAAGGAAAAATGGATTCATGCCTTTCCCAAAAGGCATTAGTATGAATTGAAATACAAACAGATTATTCCTGGTTTTGACCTCAGGTTGCCTATTCCATTTCTTACAATTTTTAAATCTATTTTTACATGTGATAGGCAAAGACAATTTTTGTCAGCGATTAAAAAAATTAAAAAAATAAATTAAGGTAAAAAAAAACATGCTTGGTATGTATAGAGATTATCTATTTGCACCTGTTTGAGGAATAGTAAGTAGGAGTCATGTCAGAAAGGATAGACACATGAAAGATATATATTGGTCTGAAACTTATTTAACCAAATAAGAATAAACTGTTTACTAATGACACAGTAAATATAAGTGTCTTCGATAGGGGCATTTTAGCAAGAAAGATGTTGACAATCCTTAGTTTTGTCATTGACACAGAGGGAAATAATTCAAACACTTCAATTACCTGACAGTTTTATAGAATGTTCTTTCAACCCGAGCCTGTTGGGTATTTTTTAAAAAGAAATACACCTGTTCTGTATCATTTCACTAAAATAATATCTCATGTTAAAGCATGACAAGAATTTGTGATAGGAGAGTCGAGTGGTTAAATTGCAAGCCACAATCTCTTTCACTTAATACCAAGAGAATTGAAAATGGAGCATAAAATCAGAAGGGACCCTAAAAAGATACAGGTACAAAATAGAGAAAGTGTTCTAAAAAGTATTGAAGCTGACGCTGTATTTGAAAAGACAGAAATCAATATGCTGAAAAATTAGCCCACCCTGTTTGGTAGGGATTAGAATATGCTGGTTGTATTGCCAGCTGAAGAGTAAAGCTCCTCCTGCCCCTTCAAAAAAATGGAGTATCCTGTGTATGACATTAAACTATATCTAATGACGATGCTGCAGTTCTGGAGGAGTTCGAGTTTTGTTTAACAGCATATCAACCCCTGTGGGCCATCTAATGCCAAAAAGGTTATTTTGAATTTCAGTCATTAAAGTAGTGGTTCTAGAGATGTTTGGTTATATCTTGCTGAAAAAGTTGCTTTTCTTTTAGAAAATTAAAAATGTTTTCAGGGTTCATATACTTAAAGATGTCCCTCAGGTTTCTTGCTTGATAGTACTTTGGGCGGATATGTTTAAGGTTGTTACAATTTAGAAGGATATGTTTGGTTGTGAGTTGTACTTTGCCTGATGGGCACACTGGGGCATCCCCCACTTTTAACAGGTGTGAGTGAGTAATGTGGGTGTGCCCAATACGCAATCTAGCAAGTATTACTTCTTCTCTTCTGATACTTCTGTAGCCTGTTGGCCACTCTCCGATAGCTTCTTGTATTTCATGGAGTTTGTTTTGGGTCTGATTGTCCCATGATTTCTGCCATTTGTCAGATATAAATTTCTTTATGGTTGGTTTTAGATCTGAATATGGGATTTTTGATTTGCACATATCAATTTGAAGAGCTTTTTTTGCAGCTTTGTCTGCTTTTTCATTTCCTTGGATGCCAATGTAACTTGGTATCCAGGTGAATATAATGCTATTATTTTTAGAGAGGGTGTTTAGTTTGTTTAGGAGCTTTGTGATCAAGGGGGATGATGTATCTCTGTTCTGTAGTGCTAGCAGGACTGATTTGGAGTCTGTGTATATGATAAATCTGGAAGCTTTATGATTTGCTATGATATTCATAGCTAGATCAATGGCTGTGGTTTCTGCACTGTAAATTGAAGCTTCATTAGGTAGGCGTTTTGGGGTTTCTTTTTTTTGAGAAATAGCAGCACAACCAACTTTTTTACTTGTTTGGATTCATTTGTATAGATGTGATAGTGATCTGGGAATTTATTTTGTATTTTTATGAGTTTCTCTTGATAAGTGATAGGGTGTTTTTTTTTGTTTTAGGTAACTTAGTCAGTTCTAGATTTATAGTTGGTTGTCTTATGGTCCATGGTGCCGTTTTGGAGAGTATGGTATGGTGTACTATTTTAGTGTTGATTTTGATTTCGTTGAGGAGGAGGTCACTTATACTTAAGCTAAAAGGTTTGATTTTCAGGGGGGTTATTTTGATACAGAATTTGTATTTTGTTTTGATGGTGTAGTTTGATTTTGTGGACAGGAGATGAGTTTGATGTAGTACTGTAGTGCTAATTTTTCTCTTCTTAAATAGAGAGGGGGTTCGTTTGCTTCTATGTATAGACTTTCCTTTGGGGAAGTATTAAAGGCTCCTAAAATGAGGCGAAGTCCTTGGTGGTGTATGGTTTCCAGTCGTTGTAAGCAGGATTTTCTGGCTACTCCATATATGAAGCAGCCGTAATCAAGTTTTGATCTTATTAGAGATCTATATAGCTTAATAAGGGTCTTTCTATCAGCACCCCAGTCTGTGTGGGCTATGGCTCTCAATAGTTGCATGGTTTGATTGCATTTTATTCTTAGCTTTTTTTATATGTGGGATAAATGATACTTTACAGTCAAAGATAATGCCAAGGAATTTATGTTCATCTGTTATGGGTATTTCAGTATCATTTAATGTAATTTTAGGGTGGTTGTGGATTTGACAGAAGTGTACACATTTTGTTTTACTATTTGAAATTGTAAATCCATTTTCTGTGGTCCATTATTCGATTTTATTTATGCATTGTTGTATTTTCCTTTCTATGGTTGTCATGTTTTTGGAGTTATAGCAGATAAAGAAGTCATCTACATATAATGACCCTTTGATTTCTGGAGGGAGGCAGGATGTTATGCTGTTTATTTTTATTATAAATAGGGATACTGATAAAATACTGCCCTGAGGAACTCCCACCTCTCGTGGCTTCGGATCAGAGTATGTGCTGCCAATCAGTGTCCTCAAAGACTGGTCTTCAAGAAAATTTTGGATGAAAATGGGAAGTCTACCTTGTAACCCAAAGTTTTTAAGGTCTTTGAGAATTCCATATGGCCATGTTGTGTCATAGGCCTTTTCAAGATCAAAAAAGACTGCCACCAGATGTTCCTTTTTTATGTATGTTCCTCTGATTAGGGTTTCTATATGAACCACCTGGTCCATTGTGCTTCTTTTTGTTCTGAAACCTGCTTGTAGGTTCGAGAGTAGTTTATTTAATTCAAGAAACCATATTAGTCTTTGGTTTATCATTCTTTCTAAAGTTTTGCATGTACAACTAGTTAGGGCTATGGGCCTATAGCTGATGGGATTTGTTGGGTCATTTTGTTTTTTGAGGATGGGGATGATTGTAGCTTGCTTCCATAAAGTAGGGATATTGCCTGAGATCCAGATATTGTTATATATGTTTAGGAGATATTTCTGGGAAATAGTAGGTAATTCTTTAAGAAATGTGTAGTGAATTTCATCTGGACCTGCAACTGAGTTATTGGATTTGGATAATGAATTTTGGAGTTCATCTAGGGGGAAAAGTTGCTTGTAGCATTTAGTATCGTCAGGTGAACTTTATTTTGTTCTTTTCTTCTTTGATTCTGATGGAGTTGAATTTGTTGGAATATTTTTTGGTAGATGATGCTTGGGCAAAGTTTTCTGCCCTCAGATTAGCTATTTGTTTTTCACTCAAGGCTTTTGTGTTTCCTAGGGAGAGATGATTTATAGGAGTGTGGATAGTTTTATTTGATATTTTCTTTACAAAGTTCCAAATTGATTTGGGATTAGTATTTGAGTTTTATTTTTGCGATGAAGTTTCTCCAGGAGGACCTTTTAGCTTCTTTAATTGTGCGTATAGTTTTAGCTCTTTGTTGTCTATATTTGTCTAGATTTTCTGATGAAGGTTTGGTTTTAAATTTCCAGAGGATTCTTTGGCATTCTCTTATAATTTTGCACTCCTCCGTAAACCAGGGATTGTTATGTTTTGGGGATGTTATAGTTTTAGGTATGGTTTTGTTTGCTATATTAATTAGGGAGTTTGTAAAATGTATTATAGGTTCTTCTTGGTTTGTATTTGTTTCTGGGATTAGGGTGTCAAGGCATAGTTTTTCGTAGGCTTGCCAGTTTGCTTTTTTGAAGTTCCATCGTGGGGTTTTTGAGACTGTTTGTGGGTCTGATTTTCCTAATTTAGTATTTTCTATTATGATTAGAAAGTGGTCACTGCCACAGGAATCTTCATGTACCCTCCAGTTATATTCTATAAAGGTGGCTGGATCGCTGAGTGTTAGATCTATAGCAGAGAATGTGCCTGAGGATGAGCTTAGGTGGGTCTGAGCTTTCCGATTGTGGAGACATAGGTTGCAGTTGTTAATGATTTTTTCAAGGATCTGTCCTCTTTTGTTCGTTGTCCTGCTTCCCCCCAAAATGTTGTGGCTATTGAAATCTCCCATCAATATATATGGTTTAGGGAGTTGATTTATTATGTTATTTAGCTCTTTGTTTATAGGGTCTTGAGGTGGTATGTATATAAAGCAGATGGTGGTGGTTTTGTGTAAAGTTGCTGAAATTGCTATTGCTTGTAGGGGGGTGCTGATGTTGATTTTGCTTTGGCGGGAGGATGTTTTTCCTTATTAGGATTGATACACAACCTGAAGCTCTTAGACCCATGTCATGTATGTAGTCGTATTGCTTATAATTTATCATGTTTGTTTTATCATTGCTTTTTTTTAATCTTTCTTGGAGACATATGATGGTAGGATTTTGTTCAGTTATTAACAGCTGGAGTTCTTTGTAATTTGCCTTGTAGCCATGACAGTTCCATTGGATTATCTTGTGAGTATTTTGGTATTTGGCCATAACTGTTTATGTAGTGTGTGTCTTGGGTTTGGGGTGTATTATTCAATTTTCGTATTTTCAATTTTAGGTGTTGAGTCCATTTCGGTTTTTTTATTTGTGTTTTTGCTTCACTTTCTATTTGATTTGAGGGGGTCCTGGTTACCTGCAAGAAAGTTAATTTGTTAAAAGGATTTTCTATGAGTCTTCTTGCTTCAGGAAAGGTAATGTTTTTGGTGATTTTCGTTTGGATAATTTCCTTTTCACCAAAAACTGATGTTTCAAAAAATATAGAGATTCAATTTTTGTGTTTCATGCTAATATTCTCAAAAAGCAAGAATCCCTCTTTTCTCCTCCCAGATATTTACCTGATGGTGGCCTATGAAAGATCTGCAAGTACTTGGAACAATTTCGGTAAATTCATCAACCAACTCGAACCTAAAACCAACACACAAGTCAGGAAACTTAAAAGGATCCTAATAAAACTTTATAGACTAAATGTGTCTTTATTATTTAAACAAACACACACACTCACACACATTTATATATAAGAGGTTTATGGTTCTTACCAGACCACTAGGTAAGTTAATGAAGGACCACATGTTGCAGTATTGTTTTATATAAACATGTGTGTGTGTGTGTGTGTGTGTGTGAGAGGTGTTTGTGGTATAGTAGTTGATGTCATAGGAAATGGACTTGCTAACAAGAGTTCAAATTCTGGAGGAAGATGTTTGCATTTCACATAGGACTGATATCCTTTGGAAAGGTACAAGTTCAGTTCTTCTCCGTCCTGCTATGGGTAAATAGTAGGGTTGACTGGGCTCTTCAACCTTGGTATGACAACTGGTCTAAAAGAAGGAAAACTGAATTCAAACCTGTTAAACTCCACTTAAAACTGACCTTGTGTCACTTCCTGCTCATGCAGAGATGTGTATATCAACTTCTTCCCTTTGTAAGTTTCCTTTGTATGAAGTGTAAAATGTTAGAAGTTTAAAGCATTAAGTCTTGATATTTCTTTTAAAAAATTCATTACACCTTGAATGTATAATGCAATAGTAAAAATAACTGCAAAAGTTTCCAGTGAAGAAAAGAAAAGGATAAGCGAGAACACTTTCAGATACCAAGTAGTTAAAAATCTGACATTTATCAAATTATGAAAATGTATACCAAGTGATGAAAATTTTTACTGGTTTGAAATACTTAAGTCAAATAAATACCCACATCCAGGATGTGATGCTAAACTGCATCTGGTGGTGAGGCTCCAGTTCCAGAGTGTGTGGAGTACCCCTTTCATTGCCATTACTTCCAAGCCCCGTCAGAGTCCCAACTACAGTCCAATCTGTTTAAAAAATATTTGTGCTAGATAGGAATACTTGCTACCACCTAATGGGATGCAAGCAAATGAATATTCAATAGGAATAGCAATTTGAAATCATATCATTGTGTATAAACTATTAATCTTAAAAACACTTAAAACCAAACAACAGTGTGCACATTATTGGTGTTATATAGAAATACTTGATATAACTGCGTGCAAACAAACAATCATTAGCAAATAAAAGGTGCAGTTAAAAAAATGCAGATAAACATTTTCAATCATTTATAAATAAATCAAATGTTTGCATTAAATAACCCATTAGGAGTTGATGTATCTATAAACAAATAAACCAATAAACATCTGTGTATTCTATAGAGCAGGATAATTATCAGAAAGAAATGAAGAAATAAAACAATAGAAAGAGATACACAAGATAAATGAAAATTAACCATTTTCATTCTAAGAGAAAAGAACTCATTTATTTAAAATTTGGTTAAAAATTTTTTGGCGGGGCGGGGGCAGACAAAAACCCACTCAACAAAAAGGTAAGAGAAAGAAAAAACAAACATTGGGTTCTGGGACAACAAAAAATACCTATAAACCTCATAAATCCAAATTGCTTGAAATATGACCAGAATATTTAAATTAATCCATAGCCAGGCAGTTAAAGAAAGGAGTAATAAAATATATATGCAAAGAAAAGCAAAAGATTTCATGTTTGACAAGTAAACAATTTGTCTGAAGAACTAAGTACCAATTATTTTGCATTAACATGATATACAAATAAAAAAGTGGTTGATGCAAAAATTATCGGCATTGTTTAGAGAAATTCTTTTGTTCATATTCAAAAGGCCACCTTTTGCAACCATCGAGTCACATCTTATTTATAGACTTTGTATATAATCAACAATGTTATAACGACCGACCTATGTGGTGCCTTCAATAAGTTTCCAGACTTTTTTTGTACAGGCATTTAAAATTGTTGTAGACTCTTGAAAATTAAGTATGTTATTGCTATACATTTTATGAGATGACTGACCAATTTTTATGATTTCAGGTTCAAATGAACAGCTACAGCAGCAATTGGAATACACCCTACTAGAGCCTGATTGTCACAGCTGGTGAATTTCAAAAATGCAATCTGCACGTCAGGACACTTTAGAAGAACAACATGCAATAAAATTCTGTTTTAAACTTGGGAAAAATGCCACAGAAACATATGGAATGATTCAGACTGCTTTTCAACCATCTTGCATGAATCGAGCATGAGTTTATGAGTGGCATAAGAGATTCAAGGATGGCGCGGAGTCTGTGAGGGACGATGAGAGGTGTGCGAGGAGTAAGGAAGTCAATACACCAGAGTTGAATGGCCAAAGGGTTAGGGTTAGTGTTAGGGTTACTATGTTGAGGTTTTAATGGAGTTCAACACTCTTCAAATCGGGTCAGTGGCATTTCCACCAGGACAATGCACTAGTCCACAACTCCATCCTTGTCGCAAACTATTTGACCAAGATGGGCACCAAGACAGTTCATCAGCCTCCCTGTTGTCCAGACCTTGCTCTTGTGACTTTTGGTTATTCCTTAAGCTCAGAAGCTGTCGTTATGAGACAATTGAGGAGATAAAAGAGGCTGTGACAAAGGTCATTAATACACTCACACCAGAGGTCTTCGATGGGGCCTTCCAGAAGTTGTTGGAATAGTACAACAAGTACATTGCAGCTGGAGGAGATTACTTCGAAGGGGTCTAGAGTTTCGTGTGTGTACTATCAATAAAAGTGCCAACATGAAAAAAGTCTGGAAACTCATTTAATGATTCTTGTGCCTCTATTGGTTTATATCATGCTAGGATTGGATGAGATACACTCAGTGAAACCTAATCACTTCATACACAAATTCTTCCTAGCAGTAACCATAAAAATACTGTTGTATGGTGGCACCACTTGGACTCTAACAAAACAATCGGAGAAAAAGCTAGTGGGAAACTACACAAGGAGGCTTTATGTTGTTTTTAACAAATATTGTAAGCAGTGCCCAACGGAACAGTGGCTGTATAGCCACCTACCTCCAATCACATAAACGATCCAAATGAAACAAGACACTGCTTGAGAAGTAAGGAGAAACTCATAAGTGACATTTTCTGATGGACTTCTAAACATGGACACAACAGGGTTAAATGAGCAGCAAAAATTTACATTCATCAGCTGTATGAAGACTGGGCACCATCTTGAGAACTTGTCAAGAAGCAATGGTCAATAGGTACTGATGGCAAGAGTGATTCAAAGGAATCTGTGGTGCTGGAATGCTTTGATGATGAGGATAACACAGGTCTGCAGATTTTGAAATTAATACTTAGCACATCAGCTCTCCCAACTTTGCAGCAACACTTTTACAAGCCAATAACTCTTCAACACAATTTTACAGAAGTACTTACTCAGACACAGAGTGTTAGTGACTGTAAGAGTCACATCAATGGGTCAAAAGGACCAATTTGAAAATTATTCATATTCCACAGAAATGTAATTCTCTAACCTCAAGGCATAAAATAACTCTATAGAGGTTGACATGCCATTAGAATCAATTGAAATATTTCTTAATACAAAAATTATGGAACCAGTCTCTGGAGTTGAGAAAGTTTCTGGCAAAAAACACAGACTTGTGCAAATGTGGCACCTTCTCTACTTGCCAGTTCTCGCATGGCACAACTTTTTCCAAAAGAGTACATTTTGAGAATATGGAAGACATTAATAGAAATACGAAAGTTTTGCATTGAATCAAAAGAGAAGTTTCAAAGGATGTTAAATGGTAATGAGATTATTTTAAAGAAATATTTGAATATTGAATACAGAAGTATTGAAATTTAATAATTCTTTAAAATTCAACTGAAAACTTTTACATGAAAATATCTTAAAGTTAAAGATGGTGGAATGCAGTGGAAATTTATGAGTAGCAATTGTTTACAATTTCAAGATATTTTTGTTTAAATTCGAAAGATTTTCTTATCAAGGTAAGTATTATTATTATTATTATTACTATTATTATCATTATCATCATTATCATCTAAATATATTCAAGGAAATATAACCCGACTTAATCTTTCCGTAAATTTTAATTTTTATTAGCTGAAAACTAGGTTTTAGCTAGTTTATATGGTAATTTACCAGATATTGGCATGATGGTTAGAGTATTGAGCAATAGCCGGGGAGACCTAGGCTCAATCCCAGGTCAAGTCATACCAAAGACTCAAAAAAAATGGTACTTGATGCCTCCTTGCTTAACACTCAGCATTATTAGGTACGGTTCAAGGGTAAAGTGGAGCAATCCAGGGAAAAGAGTAAAGCCCTTCCCTACACCTTGGTGTAGTAGCTATAGAAAAGGGAGCCTATATGGTTATTGCAAATGGATAAAGGGAATTAATCTATGATTAGCCACTCATAATTATTTTCTTGAGAATAACCAGGAAATGTGCATACAAATCCTCACATTATTATCAAGTGAAATATTGAATTAGAAATTGCTTTGTCTTAGAGTTTTTTGGGCGTTTTTTTTTTTTAATGCTACTGCACTTACCAAAATACCATTTTTGACAGTAACATAGAAAAATCAGATCATCATGATAGAAATAAATCTATATGATTATTATTCAATCCAATTATGTACCGTCCAACTTAGAAGATTGTACTGTGCTGATCTTATCAATGCCAAATCTTCTGGTGTACTCAGTTAGGATCAATGAATAAGGAACCCTTTATGAAGGCAGTCTGGAAGCATGGATTCCTTTGACTCATGTCATCCTTCTCTATTGACTATCACTCTTGGCAGGTCCTCTTGAAAGCATCTACTGTTCATACAGAACTGATGAATATAAGTCCATGTGTCGGAGACCATAGGAGAACATTGCTTATGAGTTCATTCCTGCTTCTCCAGCAATGTCCAGCATATCTTGCTCATCTTACTTGGATGTATTGTGAGATGGGATACAAGTGGCCATACAGTTCCTGCTTTGTAGGGTGCTGCTGCCAAGACTTGTTAAAAATAGCATGCAGCATCCTAGCTTTTTCTCCAGGTTTTGGTAGGCTTCAATGACTGGTGCACTACAATCTTCCTACCTCTCTTCTGCCTGGAGATATACTAAACTAAGATTAGTAAATGTTGAGCCCAGGTAAAAGTAAGGATTTTAGATGCAAATTTTTAAGGTAAGCAAGACCTCTTCTGACTTGGAAGATTGGCACTATACAATCTTCCAACTCCAATCTAAGCATTCTATCCTATGTTATATCATACTAAAAAAAAAAATTAAAATTAAAATTAAATTAAAATTAAAAGCTGAGAGCATTTTGTATTAGAATAGAAGTTTAACTATATTCAGTTTCTCATGTAAAAACATAGCAGGGGGGCTAAAAATTTTGCTCACAACTCATATTCTAAGTCCTAGATTTTGAACCTTCATTTTCAAGGCCAAGAAGTCTTCGCTAATTGATTGGAAAAATACACTCTTCCTACCCTAGAGACTATACTTATCAAACCTAAAGTTAATATTTGTAAATTTAAACATGCATTTTGAAGTTGTTGCAGTTGTCTAATTTTTACAGGCACAAATGTAAAATGTTTGAACACTCAGAGCGAGGAGTTTAAAATGTTGATTTTTTAAGTGAACAGGCTATCCAATTAGTGAGAATGGGGCAACATAATCTTACAACCCATTAAGTAATTTTTATGATGGTATATAGAGATGTGAATGGTATAATTGCTGTTGTCTTAGAAAATGAACTTCAGCTCCAGTTCTTTATTTTGTGCTAATGCTCTTAGGAAAGGCATGAATCCATTTCTCCTGCATAGATCCCTTCTATAATGTAAATAATTAGATTTGACTATTTACCCTTGATACAGTAGCCAGTTTAAAAGGAAAACTGAATTGAAACTCCTTAACTGCATGGCAGAGTAACTTGTCCTGATGGAGAGACAAAACAAGGAACTAGAGTCTGTCTAACATTACGTTCAACTTTGTTCTGGCAATTCCTTCAACAACACTACTGCCAGGTTCTATAGCACCTTGTCCTTTTATTATGAAGAGTAGAGACCAGAACATGCGGAACTGCCAATCTCCATACAACCTTGTCCAAGCCTGTGTTAAGACTCAAGCACAGGTCTATAGTCTTACAAGATTGACAGATGCTATAATTTTTTCTTGATTCAAGATGCCAAGTTGTTCCATAATTAAAAGAAAAATTTCATTTGAAAACAAAGTTTCTTTAAATGACAACATGGATTTCCACTGGAAGAGGCTATTTGCATTTCCCTTCACACTATTGCCCTTGAGAAAGGTTAAATCCATCTCTTCTACCTCACAGCAATGGGTAAATAATTGAGTAAACAGGGTTTTTTAGCATTGGTTAGACTAGTCTAGGAGAAACAACTGAATTTAAAGCAGTTTTATTCCACTTAAGAAATTAGCCTTGTATCTGATCCTCTCCATGGTGGAGGGGTTGCATAAATACAGGGATTTCCCTGTCCATAACAAAAAGGCATGCAATTTATTAAAATCAAATTTTCAATGAATTATTTTAATCCTATAAAGAAATCAACAATAGGATTTAGTTAATCTTCAATAGTCATTACCCAGCTCATCTATTAAAAAATAAAATTGATAAATTAAAAAAAAAAAAAAGACAAAGAAAAAAAAAATTATATATATATATATATATATATATATGTGTGTGTGTCTCAGTCTTAATCCACTTACTTCATTCCATAAAACACAAATGAGAAAAATAGATGAAAGGATCTTTAAAGATTTAAGATAATCATAATCTACTTGAGTGCACCTGTAGTTCAACTAGCCAAATCTTCATGAGATTTGAATCCTAGGATCAAATAAGCTTTTCAAAAATGAAAGCTCAACACAAACCACAAATAATTCAGCAATATCTCACATTTTGCCAAAGTTATTTACAGCAAGAAATATTGAAGTTCTATGAATTGCAGGATACAAGTCAACCTTTTAAGCTTGAAAAATCATTTTTTAAATTAATGATCCACTTATACAGCAGGGGTAAAATCCAAATATTTACCATATAGTGGTTAACAAGTGGTAAAGGTTTGGATTTTAGCCCTGCTGTACAAGTCAACTCCTAGTTTTGTGGAGATTTTTCTTTTTTTATCAGGCTTAAAAGGTCAACTTGCATACTGCAATTTACAGTAGTTGAAAAACTAATAATATACAATTGCGATGAAAACAATTATATTGCCACTTGTTTGAAGATCCTATATTTTTCCAACTTATGCTTTAAGGTACTGTCTTGGAAAGACACTATTAAGTCCATAATGTGTGCAAATTCTGCATTAACAAGATTTCAGTTAAAACTGTAAATAGTTTTTAAATCTGATATGACTGGCCAATCGCCAGTGCCATGAAACATTACTTTTTTTAAATGCTGCCTTTAAAAACCATTAAGTTCAATTTCAAGTCATTTTATCATTTAGAATTTATAAGACAATTATTTGCAAAAAGTTACATCACTATATCTAATTTGTATTAATCCTTATTAAAATACTCTCATGAGCATGCCACTATATCCGATGGAGAAAGCAAACAGTTTAAAAATTCTTCTTTGCTCATTTTATTTTCTTAAGAAAACTCAGAAAAATAACTAATTAGCAGATAATAGATCTGAAATCATTTCTTTTAGAAAGATAGTTTTTGTCAGTTTATTCTTAATTTAAAATTACCCAGAAATTAGCAGCTGAAAATTATATTCTTAAAGTTATTGCATCTTAACAATATTCTGCTAATATAATTTGTACATTGAGATACCAGTAACAAATATAGAAATCAGATCATTATAAAATTTTTTAAAAACTTCTGAATGAATATCTCAGATAAGGAATCATTAAAAGATGAAGACAGCAATTTCAATAAACCAATGAAGATCTGAAATAAAAGTTCATATCTCACTGGAGGTTTATTCTTTAGGATCCAATCCATACAATTTAATTTATCTAAGAATGTTAGTCCAAAATTAATGTCAAGACATGTTGGCAGCATGGATTCCTTTGACTCTTGCTATCTCTTCTGATTGGTAAATTCTCTTAACAACATCCAGTGTCAGCATTAAACTGATGTATATAAGTTTTTGTTAGTTGGCCAACACTAGCGTATCCATGGAAGAAAATTGCTTATGAGTTTGTCTTTTCTAGCAATGACCAGCATGTATTGTTTGTCTTTCTCGGATGGTTTGTGAGGTAAGTGGCCATATAAATGTTGTTTGTTGGGTGTTGTTTCCTGGATTTGTTGAAAACCGTACACAGCATCTTTGAATAGTTTCCATCAAGTTTTTTCTCCAAACGTTTAATAGAATTCAAAGTGGTGCAACCATACAATAGTACTGACATGTTTAAGGCTTATAAGTCAAAACAATTAGAATAAGCTTTTTGACCACATCCGATGGAGAATGCAAGAAAATTTATTTGTCTCTTCAGAACTTTAAGGACGAGTTGAATAAAATTTACTCTAAAATGAAAATTAGTCTTTTTTACTGATAATTTTTAGACTAATATTTTCATAGTTGTAAAGAAAAACAAAAGGTTTTTTTTTTCAATAGTTTCATGAATATTAAATTCTGAGATTAAATATTTTCAGAAGTTCTTTTGTAAGCTCAGCTGAGACACAAGGTCAGAAGTATGGGGTACCCATTGAGAATCAGACTTACTAAGTATGGTCCATAAATCTACCATGACACCATATGAAATATCCAAGTATTTTCTTGTATCAGATATCATTTTACTATTTCATCTATTATTTCAAAAACATGTCTCAATCAATATACTCTTCAGATTTCCTAGGGATAAGGGAGTATCAAGTCCAAATATAAAATGTACCAATAATATCATATCAATATTATGTATTATTGCATTGCACAAGACAATAGTTTTCAGAGCATGTTGATTATCATACAGAACTCTTGTGGTGGGGATGAGAAACAGTCACATCTGAGAATTGGGGATTTTTTTAAAAAAGGATTAGTTACTGGCAGAGTTATCAGGAATGACTTAATTTTCAGAGTTAACAAAACCACTCCCAACCAATTGGAGGTGGGCCATGATTTATAAAAAATAGAATATTTCCTTCAACTTGAGAATATCACTTTATCTCTCAGTTTTTGAGACCAATCCAAAAGAAGGCTGCAACACCAAAAACAAAGTGAGTAGTATTTTTCTGTAACCATGTGTGATTTTTTTCCTGATATAAACTCATCATCCTTTCCTCATCTTGTCTTTGTCATATTTCTTTGAGACCCACAATGCAACACTTTCATTCTTTATTCATTTAGTAATCATGTTTAGAAATGATGGAAAGATGGGGGAAATATTGCAACTTTCAATTGTATGTATTTTTCATTGAAATGAATACTTGAAGGTGAACTATTTCATCCCATATCAATTGGCAATCACCACTACATTTATTATCCTAGGATCTCTCCATTTCTCAAATAGACTCCTCCAGATTAACACTCCAGCTCAGTTCCTCTAACTGCCCATCCAGATCTCTACTTGAGACTGTACTTCAATCAAATTTTTCATCCTATATATAGACTGTTTCCATGTTTACACTATGTCAAAGAACATAGCCTTGAAATCCCTCTAAACACAGTTCACCGTGAACAAGCAACACTACTACAAAAGGTATTGTAAGAAGTCAATGGGTAAATAGTAAGGCAGGAGGAAAATCAAATTAAATCCAGCTGTACTCTCATTGACATTGTATTGCATCCTGCCTGAGTTGGAAGGAGTGGATAAATAAATACTCTTTATGGAGGCAACAACCAAATCTTTCTTGTGTCTTCAACAACAGTCTCTTTTTCTGATTTACATACAAGTTATTCTGAAAGCACTGGTCCCTGTCAGATCAATGTTAAAACAGCAATGAGCTTAGTATTTTGATTGGGAACAACAGTATTTGGGAGCAGCCAAAGACCAATGTGACTGACTAAAGCATAGTAAATAACAAGGATAGTCTCTTCAGGGTATTACCAGAAGCACTGAGACACTTTACATCTTGCATGACCAATACTTTATATGTCAAATGCTAGACTGCTTATAGGGTCTCCAGGGCAAGCTGTTTTGCAATTTGCTATGACTCCATTCTGAGGTTATTCTATTTTTATCCCATTTTTGTTTTGTTGGTTTAACATCTTGGATAAGAAGGCCCTAAAAGAATTATATGGAAGAAGATAGTAAAAGATAAGAGATGAAAACATCTTTTATATTTTTCCTTTATATCTGGGTTCAACAACCATTCAGTGGATGAAGAAAATCTCCCTGAACACAATTGAAATGGTTAAATCCCCAAGTTAAGGTGTTAAAAACGTGTTATTCATTTCTTGGGTATATATATGTGTCCTTATTCAGTATTTAAAGCTTTAACAACATATTTGGTATATAAAGCTTTAGCGTTGTGTTTGTCACTTTTGGGAGTTCGTCTAAATCCGGTGTTTTAGTCATGAGTTGGTAGTGAAAGAGATGACTACTACCAGTAGAAGAGTTTGCCAATGGCATCCCCCACCAGTTAGCAAGAACAATCTAGGTGTTGGCACTCTGCTGGTTGCTGCTGAAAGAGAGCAAGATTCCTCCTTTTGTCAGGATGGTCCCTTTTCCTTGCGCATGCGTCATCCCTCTTCCTGTCAGAGGCCTATGGGAGTTTCTGTATATTTTAATAATTATTCTAATTCAATTTAGAATTTAAAAAAAAATTCATTCCCAAAATGTTTACAAAGGTGATTTGTTTATAATGATGAAGGCTTGTACAGAACCAAGCAGTTTTTTTGGATGAGGTGATAACAGAAGAATGGTGAACTACAGAGCCATACATTCTCTGAACAATACTCCCCAGGTTTTTAACTCAGATTAAATAATATTTTAAAATAACTGGAAAGATATAAATACTTTCTTAAAATTTAAGAAAATGTGTTAGAATTGATTATAAAACAAGTTCTATAAATAATACTCCCCCCCCCAAAAAAAGAGATTCCTTATTAATAAATGAAAACTAGTCAAAGTGCCGTCTACAAATCAGATTATCCCAGTGTCGAAATCCCTGCAGATATCAGATGATTTCCTACCGAGTTTCATCAGTACTATCTCATTTTTCAAAGTTCTGAGAAAGTATTTATATTATTCAACAATAAAATAATATACCCAACATTTATTGAAGTGATTTTTCGATGGTGTTTTAAGCAAAAGAAAAAATTCCAATTAAAAAGCACAGAGGGAAACAGATTTGTAGAAAAGTAAAGAATTGCTGATATGTTAGGATAAAAACAACCAAAATAAAGATACCGGTTTTTGTATTGAGTTAAAATTTGTTTTTAAGAAACGAATAAAAGTGACACCTGAATCCCAGTGAACATAGCATATCCAAGGAAGGCTGAAGAAACAGTTGAAATCTTCGAAATAGTCTGACAAACACTTATGACATTATTTTGAATTACATTGGATTTTAGCCACAATATTTGCTGGAATTTCTCACTGCCAAATTAGGTCAACTAAAGTAAAAAAAAAATGGAAAGTATCTTTTACAAAAGTGTTGTCTTGCTTCTTGTCAACTTATGTTTCCATTATAAGACTCTTTCCTACCAGCCTCTGAACCAGTGATAAGATTTACCTACCCCATCCTACAAGGTCAATTTAACATAGGGTCCTTCAGAAATCAAACCTCTGGATGGAGGTATACAGTGTATACGATAAGTTTCCAGTCTTTTTTCATATGGGCATTTAAAATTGTCATAGACTCTTGAAAATTCAGTATGTTATTGCAATACATTTTGTAAGATTGACTGACCAATTTTTATGATTTCAGGTTCAAATCAACAGCTATAGCAACAATTGGAATACACCCTACTAAAGCCCGATTGTCACAGCTGGTGAATTTCAAAAATGAAATCTGACACTTAAGAAGAATGATATTCAATAAAATTGTGTTTTAAACTTGGAAAAAATGCCACAGAAACGTATGGAATGCTTCTGACTGCTTTTCAACCATCTTACATGAATCGAGCATCAGTTTTTGAGTGGCATAAGAGATTCAACGAAGGCACAGAGTCTGTGAGGGATGATGAGAGGTGTGGGAGGAGTAAGGAAGTCAATACACCAGAGTTGATTAGCCAAAGGGTTAGGGTTACTATGTTGAGGTTTTAAGGGAGTTCAGGAAGAGATTCCGTCGGAAGAGGCCAGCAATCTTCAAATCGGGTCAGTGGCATTTCCACCAGGAAAATGCACCAGTTCACAACTCCCTCCTGTCACAAACTATTTGACCAAGATGGGCATCAAGACAGTTTGTCAGCCTCCCTCTAGTCCAGACCTTGCTCCCTGTGACTTTTGGTTATTCCCTTAGCTCAGAGGCTGTCATTATGAGACAATTGAGGAGATGAAAAAGACTGTGACAAAGGTCATTGACACACTCACACAAGAGGACTTCCATGGGGCCTTCCAGGAGTTGTTGGAACGGTACAACAAGTGTATTGCAGCCGGAGGAGATTACTTCGAAGGGGACTAGAGTTTCATGTGTGTACTATCAATAAAAGTGCCCATACGAAAAAAGTCTGGAAACTTATCGTATGCACCTCGTATATGTTAAAATAGTTCTATTAACATTATCCTTTTGGAGGGTACCTCAGGAATAAGATAATAAAACCAACCTTTACCTCTTTTAGACAATGGAGTCAGAGGCAGCCTGGAAGGATGGTCCTCTGTGACTGGACATATTCAATTTGCACCTCATAGCCAAAAAGGTTGAGAAGCTTTTTACCAGATTTTTCATGGGACCAGAATATAACACTTGGTCAGTTTAATGTGAGGTGCACAGCAGGAAGTAAGCCTCTGGCAATTGCCTTAAGGAGCACCTCAGGCAACAAACAATAAACCTAGCCTTTACTTCTTTGAGGCAAGGAAGCAGGTGTTTTCTGGTGTTGGTGTTGGGGTGGAGGCCTGGAACTCTGCAGTTAATTATTTTATGCACCTCTCAAACTGGATGGCTCATAAGCAATCTCAAATTGACAAATATTAAAGCAGTATGGCCTGGGAGACCAGGGTTCAATCTCAGTTCGAGTCATACCAAAGACTCAAAAAGTGGTACTTGATACTTTCTTGCTTAACATTCAACATTATAAGGTATGGATCAAGGGTAAAGTGGAGAAATTCAGGGAAAGGAATAGTGCCCTCTCCTACACCTCGGTGTAGTAGCTATTGAAGAGGGAGCTTTCGGGTAGCCCTCGACTACAGTCGCCAACTTACTTATGGAGTAGAAATCATGCTTTGTAAAATATGAAAGAAGTCAACAAATCTTAGAAAAATTAGATGCAATGTGTTTATTACAGAGCTGTTATTCTGGCACCAGAGCTGTTATTCAGGGCTAATTCACAGGTTATTACAACACTGACATAAATGTCACCTTTGATCAGCACTTTCCACATTATTGTCAGTGTACAGTGAAGTATTTTCATTAACATTGAAGTACTAAAAAATTTCAAAAGTTACAAGCATGGAAGCCGTGTTCTATAAGACATGTTTCTATTAACCAGGTTACATGCCAAAAGTTTTACTATTCAGTGAATTTTCCAGAGAAGCAGTACAGAAGAGATACAAAGACATTTTAAAAGGACACTTGTAGCTCAGAGATATACATCGGCTGAGCACATCAAATATTGTAGATGGATGACTTATCTACCAAAAACTTTTCTATTCAGTGAAGAAAAAAAAAAAAGGCTTTGTTTTTCAGTAAATGAAATACAAAATATAAGAACTTCAAGAGGGGCATGATCTTACCTTAAAAAAAGAGGACTCTACTGCTCAACACCATAAAAACAAAAAACAAAAAAACAGAAAGAAAAAAGAAACAATTACAAAGAGAAAAATTAGAATTAGACTAATCACAGAAAATATGATTCTACAGATATTCCCTCCTGTGGGATTAATTACTGCTAAGATTAAGGTAGTCAGCATAAACTAATGGTTTGGGAACTAAGCTAGTAGACCACTGCTAATGATTCTCACTTGGTGCTCCATATTTCTGGCCTTGTACTAAAGCTAACTAAGCTAACAAAATAGCATCTGCTAAAATTGACTGTAAAAACTGATTTTAGCATAAAACAACCCAACAAGGGCTGACATACGATAAAACCAAGATGAGCGAGATGTGAATTTCTTTATTAGTGCCCAGAGACAGGACTGTATTAAACCATTGAGCAAAATAAGCATGTTCTTAGGGCATCAAAGAAAAAGGGATACTACTGAGATTTTCCATTGTTGAATTTACCACTGAACATAAAAATCTACAGACTTCATTTATAGAGGGCACCACAACCCTCTAAGTGCTTAGAGCCTCAACAGAATTTAATATGGCCCTGTCCAGAGATCAGGGTTCAAGCCAACCTAAAATAGTCAGAAGCAGGTCTTTTTACTTGGAATTACTGCCTTGTTACCAAGCCATTGGCCGATTGAGTAGAGTGTTTACCAATGGTCTAGGAGACCTGGGTTCAATCCCAGGTCGTGTCATACCAAAGACTTAAAAAATTGTACTTGATAACTCCTTGGTTAACACTCAGCAATATAAGGTACGTATCGAGGGTAAAGTGGAGCAATCCAGGGAAAGGAGTAGCACCCTCCCCTACGCCTCGGTGTAGTACCTATTGAAAAGTGAGCTTTTGGGCCACCCTTGACTAAGGTTTCCAACTTTACTACTCTTAACTTACTGCCTTGTGCCATACTAAGCCAAAATTATTAAATAAACCATGACAAGTGCATTTGGTTCAAAGTTGTCAAAATTTCTCATGATTAATAACCAAATTAGACATTGGAGTTTAATAACTTCTCATAATTAAGAATGGATGATATTAGCAAAACTGGATTAAATTTCCATCCCATTTTTTTTTCTACGGATATTATTTCAAGTAAAAATAATTACAGATTCAATTATAAAATATTCATGGTAGAAAAAAAAAAGCCTCATTAGACAACCAATTTTCTAAAGTTTAGAAAAGACAACCAATACAAACAACAGAATTCCACTTCAATACGTCTTGTCTTATTCAATTATATAATTATTATATTAATCATCATCATCATGTCGTGCCACCAGCACGGATATCCCTGACCCTCTCTCGCCACTCCTCCCTATTGTTCATCACTTCTGGCCGGTCCTCTGGGCTACATCCCGTATCCTCACAGAGCTGCTGTATGTAGGTTCGAGCCGGTCTCCCTGCCCTTGCCTGGCCATGTGAAGGGGCCCATAGGAGAACATCACTTATAAGCTCATCCCCGCTTCTCCAGTAGTATAAATTATATTAGAAAATAAACATATTACATTAGTAATTAATTAATTATTAAACAGTAAATCATCATCATGTTGCGCTGGTAGCACGGATATCCCTGACCCTCTCTCGCCACTCCTCCCTATCGTTCATCACACTAGGCAGGTCTTCAGGACAACATCCTGTATCCTCACATAGCTGCTGAATGTATGTTCGTGCTGGTCGTCCTGCTTTTGCACGGCCATGTGTGGGGGTCCATAAGAGTATATCTCTTATGAGTTCGTCCCTGCTTCTCCAGCAGTGTCCTGCATGTCTGGTTCGTCTAACTTGAATAGTTTTCGTGATAGGAGGCAGGTGGCCATACAGTTGGTGTCTTGTGGGGTGTTGCCGCCAGGACTTGTTCAAGATTGCACGCAGCATTCTTGTGTAATTGCCGTCTAGCTTCTTCTCCAGCCGTTTTGTTAGCGTCCATGTAGTGCACCCATATAGCAGTATCGATGTGACCGCTGCCTGGAAGAAACTGCGTTTCATTTTATCGGTTAGGTCTGATTTCCATATAATCGATTGCCTATTGATAGCTGTCCATGCTTTTGTTAACCTCGTTTCGATGTCCTTTTCGGTTGATTCGACACTGCTTCCTAGGTAAGTGAATTTGTCTACTAGTTTAAGAGGGGTTCCTTCTAGAGTGGAGATGTCCCCCGTTTGATTATAGCATATATATTCCATTTTGTGTGCATTAACATAGAGGCCTATGCCTGTGCTTGCTCGTTACAAACTATGCAGTAGTGTTTCAGCTTGGTCGGGTGTATTTGCCAGTATCGCTATGTCATCGGCGTAGTCGGCATCGGTAATTCTTTTTGCGGGGTACCTTCTGCTTCTTTTCTTCGTCAGCTCGAAGCCATTCTCTCTGATTTTGTCAATCGATGTTGAAAAAAAAAAAAAAAAAAATTAATCAAAGTGTTAACTAGTTTGATTGTGTTTTATGGCATATCATAAATTCACCTCCTCCAAACCCCAAATCTTTAAAAAGAAAGTTATGATTGAAATTTTGTTAGTAAAATTAAATCTATCAATTTATATTTTTCCAACTCTGTTCATTTGACTTAAGAGAAACACACTGACTGTATTTATTACAGAAGGATAAGACCTTCCTAAAAAAAAAAAAAAGGGTCCTGGGTATGATAGCAAACTGATAGTAAAGTGTAAATTCTGAAGATATGGGGAGTGTAGAGTTTCCCTTTATTGCCATTACTTCCAGGTCCACTGACCTGTAGTGGGAGTACCTGTTGACGGCTCATCTTTGGGTTGAATAGAACTGTTTAAAAATCATTTCTATTTGATTGGACCAAGTGTAAAAGAAAAAGAAAAAAAACTTAAGAAAAAAAACTCTATAAAAATGTAAATATAAACATACAATAAATCATCATCATCATCATGTCGCGCCGCCTGCGCGGATATCCCTGACCGTCTCTCGCCATTTCTCCCTATCATTCATCGCCTCCGGCAGGTCTTCAGGATTACAACCCGTGTCCTCACATAGCTGCTGTATGTAAGTTCGTGCTGGTCGTCCCACTCCTGCACAACCATGAGTGGGGGTCCACAGGAGTACATCGCTTATGAGCTCGTCCTTGCTTCTCCAGCAGTGTCCTGCGTGTCTGGTTCGTCGAACTTGTATAGTTTTTGTGATGGGGGGCAAGTGTCCGTATAGTTGGAGTCTCGTGGGGTGTTGTCGCCAGGACTTGTTTAATACTGCTCTCAGCATTCTTGTGTAATTTCCGTCCAGCCTCCTCTCCAGCCGCTTCGTAAGCGTCCATGTGGTGCATCCATATAGCAGTATCGACACAACCGCTGCCTGGAAGAAACTGCGTTTCATTTTATCTGTTAGGTCCGACTTCCATATGATCGAGAGCCTATCGATAGCTGTCCATGCCTTCGTCAGTCGTGTGTCGATGTCCTTCTCGGTTGATGAGACGCTACTTCCTAGGTAGGTGAATTTGTCGACTAGTTTCAGAGAGGCTCCGTCTAGTGTGGCAATGTTGCCTGTTTGGTTGTAACACATATATTCGGTTTTGTTTGCATTGACATGTAGGCCAATGCCAGCTGCAGCTCGTTCCAGACTATGTAGTAGTGTCTCTGCTTGATTAGGCGTATTCGCTAGTAACGCCAAGTCATCAGCGTAGTCGGCGTCCGTGATTGTTTTTGCGGGGTACCTTTTGCTTCTTCTCTTAGTCAGCTCAAAGCCATTTTCTCTGATTTTGTCGATCGAAGTCCTAAGCACATAGTCTAGACAGATGATAAAGAGGTACGGGGCTAGTGTGTCTCCTTGTAGTACTCCTGCAACAATGTCGAAGTATTCCGTGTCTCCATCTGGTGAACGTACTTTTACTTTGGTGTTTCTGTAGAGAATCATTATCGCTGCTACGGTTTCTTTTGGTAGGCCGTAAGCTAGTAGGATTTGCTCCATCTTCCCTCTGTGTATGGAATCGAAGGCCTTGGTAAAGTCGACAAATAGTAATGTCGCCTGTAAGTTTTTTGCCTGAACGCCTTCCAGGATTCTACGAATGGTCAGTATTTGTGAGGTTGTGGATCTATTTCTCCGGAAGCCATTTTGGTTTTTCCTAAGGATGTTTTCCATTTTGGGTTCTATGCGGTTTCGTAGTAGGGCATTGTAGATTTTGGCTGCTATGGATGTAAGTGTTATCCCTCGGTAGTTCTTGGCTAGTCCGAGGTCGCCTTTTTTAGGGAATGGAAGGATGCATCCCTTCGTCCATCGTTCTATCCTATTTTGACTATAGACTGCGTTGCATTGCCGGAGCAGTATATCGTCGAATTGTCTCGTCTTCCACACTTCTGGGGGGATCTCGTCTAGCCCCGCCGCTTTCCTATTTTTAATTCTTCTGAGAACCGTGTCGAGTTCTTCTTTGGTGAAAGGACCTAGTTTTACGTCTAATTGCTTACTAATAATTCTGGTGATCGGTTCGTCCGTTATTTCCGGTGGGTTTCCTAGTAGATTTTTGAAATGCTGTTCCCATAGTTTTATTCTTTCTTGTTGGCTTGCAGCTTTCAATTTTGCTTTGGCTGTGCTCTTCCTTCCACTTACTTCGTTTATTGTTTGCCAGGCTATCCTGGATTGCCTATCTTCCACCGAGTCTCTAATCTTATCTATCTGATTTTGTACGTATTCTGTCTGTTCTTTTAGGTATATTCTTGTTAATTGATGTTGCGCCTTTTCTAGTTCTCGTGCATTTGTATTTGTTGGGTTCTGTTGATAGTTTTTGGAGGCAGTCTTCACAAGTGCACGTTTTTCTCTAGCCGCTAGCGTTTCCCAAGGGACTCTATATTTAGTTCTAGGTTTTGTTGGAATACACTTTTCTGCCGCCTCCAGGTGTGCTTCTACAAAATTTTCATATTCGTCATTTGGGGTGCCTATTTCTACCTTCTCTTGTAGTGCTTCGAATCTGTTTCTTAATTCTAATGCATACTTATCTCTAATATCTCTGTTGTTGAGTAGGGCCCAGTCATAGTGCTTGGTCGTCGCTTTACGTGTGGCGTTTTTTCTTAGGCTTAGTCGTACTTTGGCCGTAACTATTCGATGATCGGAGGACACACCCTCGAAGGAGGAGTATGCCTCGCAGTTCATCGCACTGTTTTTCCATTTCCTGTTTATAAGGACGTAGTCTATCTGTGCTTTACTCTTATTCGCGTATGTGTAGGTCCATAATTTCCCCTCCCTTTTTTGAAAGTTTGTATTGAGGCAGGTTAATCTATTTTCTATCATGAAATCTATTAAATGCTGTCCATTCCTGTTAGACGCGTAGTGTAGGCTGTATTTGTTGTGTCTGTTTTTCCCGATTTGTGCATTCATATCTCCGCCAATGACTAGCAGGTTGTGTTTCGGAATGCTACGTACTAGGGAGGATAGATCTTCGTAGAAGGTGGCTATTTCGTTTTCTTCGCTAACATTGGTAGGGCTGTAGCAGGAGATAATTGTTGCTTTGGGGTTGCCATTAAACGTTGCGGCCATCATCCTAGGTTGTATTCTCTCAATGCTGTTCAGTGTTTTTAACGCTCTCGGTCCTAGAAGTATTCCCACCCCTCCTACTGATGCATTGACAGAGTTTTTCCATGCCGATACAGTCACCAGCATCCATCCATTTCCAGTTTCGTGATACTTGATATCTTCGGTGTGCGTGTATCGGTGCTCTTGTATGCAAATTATATCTATCTTATGTTCTACGGCTGATGCAGTTAGCTCTGATAGTTGACCTATTCTATTTAGGGTTCTCACGTTAAATGTCGCTATCTGTATTGTTTGTTTGCATTTTAGTAGTTTTTGTTTGTGTTTGAGCTCTGTAGCTGATTTTTCGAACACCGAGGCCAGGGCTCCAACCTCAGCAGGACGCGCCCCTTTTTTACCCGCGCGAAGAGCGATGCGGTTTATGGATCTGGTTTGAGTACGAGTCATGGTTATCTTTCGATGGCTGTTTTTGTTCTCATCTATAGAAGCCACTCTTATAGATGAGCAGCAGTAGTTCCCCGATCGAACTGGCAATCTTGAGCGTTAAGCCGCAAGACTCACACGTACAGCATGCTGCTTCCCATGTGTACGCGGTAGTAATAACAAAAAAAAAAAAAAAAAAAAAAAAAAAATTTTTTTTTTTTTTTTAATCTTAAGTTTTAACTTAGTTAAAGTCCAGGACTGCTGGATGTTAAAATTCAAAGAAATTTTGTGGTATATTTCATGGTTATCTAGTGGTGGACAGACAGAGAGAGAGAGAGAGAAAGAAAGAGAGAGGAGGAGTCAACTCTTTTCTGGCTTTCGTCTTTAGCACGTGTTAGACTACATTTGAGGTGTTTTGGATTTTTTTTTTTTTTTCCCTTTCTTTTCAGGGGGGGGGCAATTTTGGGGGTTTTCTTTAGCAAATTTAGAAGTTCGCCTTCCAAAAGTAAAGTTTTCCTGAAATTTAAGTCGCATAAGTCTTCATTCTTCATTTAAACAACACATAATACAGCTGAGATTTAAGACATTACTATTTTAAATCAAATGTGCATTTTTAAATGAATAGTTTAGTAGAATAAATTTACTGACCTCTGTGAAAAAAATTCTGGAAACGGAATCACTTCCAAACGTATGCATCCATTAAGCATAAAATAACCCTAGATGGGTTGATATGCCCTTAAAATCAATCATTTCCAGATCCTAAATTTGGACATTACTCAAGAAATTATATATATATTTTACCAACCCCTCTGCTCGGGCAGGATATGACACAAGGTCAATTTTTTTTAAGCGAAGTTTAACAGGTTTGAATTCAGAGTTTTCCTTCTCCTAAACTAGCTGTGTCACCAAGGCCGAAGAACTCAGTCTGCCCTACTATTTACCCCTAGCTGGAGGGAGAATAATTGGATTCATACCTTTCCCAAGGGCATCAGTGGTATGTGAAATGCAATCAGTCTCGTCCAGGATTTGAACTCGTATCACCGTGTCCATTTCCTATGACGATAACCAATACACCACGGGCACCTCCATAATATATATATATGTGCGCAAAGACTTGTCTAATATCAGACTTATTTTTTTTAAAATATTAGTTTAAAAAGTAATTTCTTTAAACTTATAAATGTAATCCAACAACCCCAAAACTTGATCTAAAGTTTATGCAATAATATACATGTTCATACCTATAGTCTATGTGCCACTTTCAATTATAAATAGGAGGGAGGGAGGGAGGGTTGAATGTCTTGAATATTCCATTCTGGGAGGAAGGGATAGATAAATAGAATAAGCAAAACAAACCTAACCTTCACATCCACACCCTTTTACTACGTGCATTAGAAGGGAATAATATGTATATATCCACATAAAAGAGGAAATAAAGATGAAAAACTGAGAACACATCGGCCTTCCAACCTTCCCACCTATGATCCTACTCTTAGTAAAGCTCTCATACCCTTCTGTCTAGCAATGGTGGGAGAAATGTTCAATGACAGTGTGGGTAAAAGTTTTGAAAGCAGTGGGAGATAAACAATATTCTTAAGAGACTATCATAAAGTTAAAAGTAAAATTCTTTTCACTAGTTTCATTTATTTGATTGCATTATTATATATATGCATTATTTGTGATATGTATGCAAATAATGCCGTACATATGTGGGCAAAATGTAAATAATACTGGATGTATTATGTGGAATTTTTATGCATGTCACAACTGCTTGAGAAAGTAACTGAATAAATTTAACACTAGTCAGATGTGAGCTCCCAAGAGAGTCCTTCTGCCTTTTTATTGCCAAAAACTTACAATGATGGAGCTGTTTTTCTTACACAATTACAGAACTGATACATCCAGTTTCTTAAAATGCAAGAAAGGTGGGGGCGCCCTCATGGTGAATAGGTCAAAGCGCTAGACTATGGAATCGCAGTAAGCGAGTGAACTCCAGTCACATTATTATGTTAACTTTCTGACCTATACCCTTGGGAAAGGTATGAATCCCCTTATCCTCCCAGCTATGGGTTAAATATCACTGCTGTTCTTCTAGAAGGATGGCTTTGGCATTAAAGAGCCCACAAAGGTTGATGTGCCATTAAAAGAAAACACAAGAACCAAAATACAACAATGCAAATGATCAGATACATTGTGGGATATATACATATAAATAATAAAACATTACCCGTGGTGTAATGGTTATCGTCGTAGGAAATGGACACAGCGACACGAGTTCAAATCCTGGACGAGACTGATTGCATTTCACATAGCACTAATACCCTTGGGAAAGGTATGAATCCAATTATTCTTCCTCCAGCTATGGGTAAATAGTAGGGCTGACAGGGTTCTTTAGCCTTAGTGAAGCAACTAGTCTAGGAGAACGAAAACTCTGAATTCAAACCTGTTAAACTCCGTTTAAAAATTGACCTTGTGTCATATCCTGCCTGAGCGGAGGGGTTGGTAAATATAAATAAAACATTACAAGTGTTCATACAAATCTTTAATTTTTGGTGATTGTTTCAAATAAAAAAAAAAACATGAAATTTACACAAGTTCATTTATTAAAAGATAAATACACATTTTTGATTGTAAAATTTTGGCTGAACAAGGATGAAAGATAAAATATCAAATAAAATTTTAAATGTATATGAACGTCATGAAATGGGACCAATATGGCTTATTTTTTTAACAGTCTCCACCTCGCAGCCCACACACTTCTATTGATGTTGCAGTGCTTGGATCCCATGAGGCAAAATGTCATCAACAGCAGATATGATGTAATCAGGTAAACTTTTTAGCCCTCCCCATCCTTGTTTTCAAATGAATATCTTCATTTTAGTCATGGTTACAATTAATTCTTCTTAGCGGGTCAGGTCTTTTAAAAATTCATCAACTCTAGTTCAGTGGAAGAGGCAGACAAGGAATATGACAAGGTCAAATAAACAGATATGGGAATCCTCTAAGAATGAACAATGATATAAGAACAATCTACTTTTATAGAATGGTTCAAATGTTCTCAGAATGTCACCAACTCTACCAAACACTTGAACAAGGTCAAAAAGATATAACAGACAAAATATTTTATCTATAATAACAAAGATGAGGAAACAAGTACAATTATATCCTTGTATAATAATGATAATTTCACATTTTAGAAATCCAACCAAAAATCATACCTTTCCATTTAAAACACTTAATATAACGAGCAGAAGATATAATTTTATCTTAAATGAAAACACACGATTAGAAATGTACATAAAAATACAATTTGACAAAAATGTTAAAATATTATGGAAAACATGAAAAATGGGGAGACCGAGAGAGACCAGAGATAGATAGAGGGAGAAGGAGACTGAGAGAGGCTTGAGAAAGAGAGAGGGTGATTGAAAGAGACCAGATACAGAAAGGAGGAGGAGAGGAGAGAGAGAGAAGATATGCACATACATACTCATATATAAACTTAACAAAAACAATTGTTTGTCACTAACTTTTTTTTTTCTTTTAATGAAATGTCAATATTTAGTCTCTCAGTAAATACTAGGATTTCAAAAATGATTTTCATGGCAGGAAAATCTTCCAAGTTATTTGACCTTGTGCTGTATTAAGGATGATGTCCCATGATCCACTTCAAATAATGAACAGAGATCTCATTTTGCAGACTGATTCACAAAGGTGTTGTCCTTCGGTGTGTCTCATCACTTCTGTGGTGTTGTTCCAGAAAACAAATCAACTTCCAATAAATAAAAGAAATCCTTGTGGAGGCACAAAACCTTCAAATTTCCCCAATTTCCACAAGTGGGAAAAAGTTTTCTTAAATTCTAACAAACAATTGTTTAATTCTCTAATATTGTAACAATATTGCATTAAATAAATTATGTTACAATGAGCCACTTTTACTGTGCGATGGTAAAATATTTAGAAAAAAAATGAATCGTTATAATATAAATAAAATAGAAGATCTTCATCTTAGAATTTGACTACCTTACTTAATAGCAGATGAGCACCTTCCTTACCCTTTACACTTAATGTGACATTAATATGGTGTTTAGCTTGGTACAAGTAGTTGCAGTTTATATATATATTTCTGTTTGAAGATTGTTTAAAACTCATAAAACTTGAAGAAATGAACTTATAATATCCATAATTCTACTAGTTGTAGGTTTTATACCTGCTTTGCTAACAATAACTCTTAACGTAAAAACCTTTTATATCGGAAAAAAAAAAATGTTTTGAGTTAAAGTATAAAAAACATCTGATCTGATTGTGGAGAGGAGTACCTCATACACCTAATGTCTCCAACTTATAAGTCCCAAAAATTCACTGAATTTTCCGGCAAGGACACGTGGCATGATGGCAAATTAGGCATTTGGTCGGAAAGTACAGAACGAAATCATCTGGAGGTTGTATGGTCAATTTCAGCAGGTAAGAATAATAAGATTTATACCTGAAACTGAATTAGAACACTCCACCCTTGTGGTTCAAATAAAGGGTTCAGTTCAAGATTCCGTGTGGACTCCCAAGTTTGACATGAAATACCTAAAGAAGACTGAAGGACATATTGTCCAAAACGTTGCAAGTAAACAATAAAGATGAGGTCAATAGTTGGAATATTCTAAGTAATAAAAAGATTACCGCAGTTCGAAATATAAAATCACTCAATATGCAAACAGTGACAAAGTTTCATTTGAGGTAAAATCAGGATTAAGTTTGATCATGGTTTCCTCTGAAAGAAACTGTCATTGTAAAAGAAATTATGAGTTTTAATATTGCTGGAGAAGCAAGGATGAACTCATATGTGACATTCTTCTATGGACCCCTACACAGGGACATATCATCATCATGTCGCTAGCACGGATATCCCTGACCCTCTCTCGCCACTTCTCCCAATCGTTCATCGCCTCTGGCAGGTCTTCAGGGCTACATCCCGTATCCTCACATAGCTGCTGTATGTATGTTCGAGCTGGTCGTCCTGCTTTTGCCCGGCCATATGTGGGGGTCCATAAGAGTACATCACTTATGAGCTTGTCCCTGCTTCTCCAGCAGTGTCCTGCATGTCTGGTTTGTCTAACTTGGATAGTTTTCATGATGGGAGGCAGGTGGCCGTATAGTTGGTGCTTTGTGGGGTGTTGCCGCCAGGACTTGTTCAATATTGCTCACAGCATTCTTGTGTAATTGCCGTCTAGCTTCTTCTCCAACCATTTAGTTAGTGTCCAAGTAGTGCATCCATACAGCAGTATTGATACAACCACTACCTGGAAGAAACCGAGTTTCATTTTATTGGTCAGGTCTGATTTCCATATGATCGATAGCCTATCGACAGCTGTCCATGGACATACCAGTGTTGGCCAACGAGCAAGACTTATTTACATCAACTCAGTGCGGACGAAGGATATAATTTAGAAGAACTGCCAAGGGCAATAGATGATAAGAATGGATGGAGAGAGAAAGTCTAGAAATCTGTACTGATAGCACAGATTCATTATGAGGTTTAATAACCTTTACATTTTTAAACACATACTAATATGTACTAGATGACCATTAATTTGTTGAATTCCTATTGTAACAGTGGTCCATAATTATATAGATGCTTCTATTTAGGAAACTGTAAAGGGTTCTAATAAACATTTTATAGTTATCTCCATTATATCTAGAATTTTGATGATTAAAAAATGATGTAAAGTGCCAACAAATCACAAAGTTATAATTCAATTGCAAATAGAGAATAAAGCAATTTCCTGTCCAAAGAGTATTTGAAATGTATATATGATCAGATTGAAGATTGGATTTTAACACTTGTAAAAGAAATAGTTAAACCACTCTTTCACATAATTTTTTTTTCTTAAGAATGGCAGCACTTTTAAAAATAAAAAGCCTATTTAGAAAATGTATTAAAAGAAAAAAACCATAAAGTAGTGGTTTCCAAACTACACACTGTTGTCTGCCAGTAGATCACAAGTGTAAGTGGATTGGGAGAAGGTTAAAAAAAAATAAATAAATAAATAAAAAACTTCTCTCACAAAAAAAAAAAAAAAAAAAAAAAAAAAAAAAAGCATTTCTATTGTAGTAGAGAATTTGAGAAATGTGGAACAAAAATTAAAAACAGAAAATTGTGATTGGTTTATAAACACTTTCATAAAAAAATATATCAGGCAGCACTGTGGCAAACAAACTGAATTTTCTGCCTATCTCAGTCGGTTCAAAGACATCTATTGATGTTGAGGAAAATCAGGATATAAAACAAAAAACAAGATACTAGTAATACTAATAGACAAGATACAAATAAGATATTCCCATAATTAATTATCTACTCATCAATCTCAAAGATTATTAATTCAGTTAAATCCAGATTTTGAAAGTTTGAATAATTTTAGGTTTGCTTTATTCTCTAAGTGGATTGTTCAAGTAAAAATCATGTTATGATGTGCTATTTTTGTTGGATTATATAAGAGAGAGAGAGAGTAAACCAAAGCAGAAACTATGATAATGAGTCAAATGGTGGTGGCCTTGTGCCAGACAAAGTATTACTTAATACAATGAAGCCTTTCTCCCAATCTAATTTCCAAATACTTCAAAAGAGGGAGAGAGAAGGCTCTGACTGTGAACAGAATTTTTGTTAGCCTTGTGCCAGACCAAGAAAAGATTTGTAACTCAAGAAAAGTAACAAGTCCTTTAAGGATTAAAGACAAATCTGTTGTGGGGAGAGAAGAGAGAGTCACATGATAAAAGAAATGGCAGACAACATTGAAGAAATAATTTGTAATTAAACTGTGATAATAACTAGTGCAGACTCTTACAAATTATAGACATGTTTGTAATTACTGGTTTATAATTCTCTGTATAGAAAGATTTTTTTTGAGGTGGGTGAGAATTGTCATCTGTCAGTTTTATTTAAAACAGAGGGAACCTTAGTAAAGAAAAATGTCCAGCAATATGACCCTAAAATTGTCTCAATGGTCTCCATAAATTTCTTGGCTACATATTGATTTATAGACCAATAGTTTTACAAAAATCAGTTTGAAAATACAGATTATTTTCTTTACAGAAAGAAAGAAAAAGAAGAAAGAAAGAAAAAGAAGAAAGAAAGAAAAAGAAGAAAGAAAGAAAAAGAAGAAAGAAAGAAAAAGAAGAAAGAAAGAAAAAGAAGAAAGAAAGAAAAAGAAGAAAGAAAGAAAAAGAAGAAAGAAAGAAAAAGAAGAAAGAAAGAAAAAGAAGAAAGAAAGAAAAAGAAGAAAGAAAGAAAAAGAAGAAAGAAAGAAAAAGAAGAAAGAAAGAAAAAGAAGAAAGAAAGAAAAAGAAGAAAGAAAGAAAAAGAAGAAAGAAAGAAAAAGAAGAAAGAAAGAAAAAGAAGAAAGAAAGAAAAAGAAGAAAGAAAGAAAAAGAAGAAAGAAAGAAAAAGAAGAAAGAAAGAAAAAGAAGAAAGAAAGAAAAAGAAGAAAGAAAGAAAAAGAAGAAAGAAAGAAAAAGAAGAAAGAAAGAAAAAGAAGAAAGAAAGAAAAAGAAGAAAGAAAGAAAAAGAAGAAAGAAAGAAAAAGAAGAAAGAAAGAAAAAGAAGAAAGAAAGAAAAAGAAGAAAGAAAGAAAAAGAAGAAAGAAAGAAAAAGAAGAAGGAAAGAAAAAGAAAAAGGAAAGAAAAAGAAAAAGGAAAGAAAAAGAAAAAGGAAAGAAAAAGAAAAAGGAAAGAAAAAGAAAAAGGAAAGAAAAAGAAAAAGGAAAGAAAAAGAAAAAGGAAAGAAAAAGAAAAAGGAAAGAAGAAAAAGAAAAAAAGAAAATGGAAAGAAAAAGAAAAGAAAAAGGAAAGAAAAAGAAAAGAAAAAGGAAAGAAAAAGAAAAGAAAAAGGAAAGAAGAAGGAAAAAAAAAAAGAAGTCTTAATATTGATATATCAAACCTTTTGCTTAGGTTTAACAATGATTACAGAACCATTAATTTTTAAAACCAGGTGTTGTTCTTTTGCCTCAAAATTAGATCTTAACGTTGACCTTGGCATAAAAATATAGAATATATTATCACAAAATTCTTTATTTAATCTCAAGCTCAACCATCAAGATGAGTCTATTAATATTGATGGTGATGAAAATGATATCACCATCTTTAGTCTCAAGATAGAGACACAGGTACCAAATGTGATGTGTAGGGGAGGATCAACATTGCAAAACTGATACCCGAGAAAGTGTTAACAATTATAAGATTATGGATTGGGGGGGGGCTAACAACAGGAAATTAATTTAAATGATAGAAAATACAATTATTACCTTACCTTATTCAAATGAATAATAAAATGTGATGGGTTTCAAAGACTAAAGTAATCATAATTCGAAATAAAAAAAATAAACTTTTAAAGTAAAAAGGATTATCTTAAATCTTATTAAATGAAGCATTGTAAATTATTAATTTTTGACTTTCATTTCAATTTCAGTTGCTTTTCATTGCAATGACTCATTATATCAGGCTGCCTTATCGGCAAGGCTTAGAATACGCTGACTGTAATGAGGATAACCCCAACCACCGAGGGTCCTGGGTATGACAGTAAACTGCATCTGATGGTGAGACTTTGGTTATGGAGAGCAGGGGAGTATGGAGTACCCCTTCATTGACATTACTCCAAGGTCCACTTTGTTAAGGTCTCAACCACAGATCAGTTGATCGGTTTAAAAATTATTTGTATTTAATAGAACTGTGCGTAAAAAATTCTTTTAAAACTACTGCACAAAAAAAAAAAGAAAATAAAAAAAAAGTAAATATGAGTGTACAATAAATATGATTCTCTGACCTCTATGTATAGAATAACCCTAGGTTTGATATGCCATTAAAATGAATCAAACCCTCAGTAAGCAGTATAGATTGCAAATAAAGGCTAAACCATCATCAAGACAGACATTCTTTTTATTTTTGGAATCCCATTTTGTTTTTGACTAGGGTTTTCTAAAATTCTGGAAAAAGCTTGTCATGTTTATTTGCAATATGAGTCATGGTAACAAAAAAGTTGCAAAGCAGCTTACTGATTTGGCATTAGCAAAGTTAAAGAAGTCAAACTTTGTAGACTGCTTTATGGACCCTCAAACAAAGTAGAGGGTGTCAGAGAATAAAGGATTATTACAATGAATAGAAAAAGTTGGACCTTCTCAATTCAATCCAGGCCAATAAGAACTGAAACAATTCAAGGACCCCAGGGGTAAATCATACACTGGATTGTCAGAGAGAGTAATTTGGGGACTTAGAATATTATTAAGAGGAAAAGATTTAACATTAGATAAATAGGAAAAAGGCTAAAAATCCATGTTAACTCCAGTAGCAAATGTAAGTTATTTACCAAGCTTAACCTAGTTAGAAACACCGAGTGAGAATTGTCTAGTGGACACACATGTCAAGATACCTCTAGCCCCACATATGGTTATTTTGAAAATCAGATTTTTTTGTTTGTTTGTTTTAAAAATGGAACAAAAGAAAAAAAAACAAGATAGCTTATACCAAATGCATTAAGAAAATTACAAAACCTATAAAGCAATGATTTCTAAACTCTGCACTGCAGTCTGCTGGTGGATCATAAGATAATGATGTGGGTTGTAAAAAAAAAAAAAAAAAAAACAGCAGAAAAAAAAAAGAAAAACCAGAAGAAAAAAAAAATTATTGCAGTATAGAATTTAATAAATTTGGATCAGATATTAAATTTTCATCTTTTAACTTTAACCCTTACTTTTGTTGGCTACTTTCCACATTTCATATCATGCCCGATGCACATTTTATTTTTACTGGCCAATAGAAAGAGGTTGTGAGAACTGATTTGCATATAATTAGCATGTTACATCACCAACTTTCTAAATTTAGAGAGAGTGAAATTTCAGTTTTCATAACAAAGTCAGATGGTAAAATGTAATTTTTTTCGATTTATACTTTGGTAATTCTAATGGTAAAAAACATAGTTTATTATGATTCTGTGTTTAGTGACTATTTGTGCTATGACAAAATGTTTGTAGGTTTGGTTTAGTTTCTTAGTTTAATGGAATATGAACATTCATGGGTTATTTAATGCCAAAGCCATTCTTGTAGAAAGACACAAGTGGTACTATTTTACCCATAGCTGGGGGTTGGATAAATGAGTTCATACCTTTCCCAAAAGTATTAGTTTAAAAATGAATATAATAGCACAGCTGGAGTTTGAACTTGCTTACTGTGATGTCACAGTCCACCAGATTAACCCGAGACTCTCCGACTGTATTTGAACTGAGGAATATCTGAATACAATGAATATTAGATAGGGATCAACAAACATATTTTAGTTATTTGTGTATATGACTTGGGGATGTCAATTTTAGCTAATTTTGATTTAGAATTGACATGTAATTACACAACAATTTAATCACTGCAGTGAGGGTTATTCACAAATGATTATAATTGTATTTAAAACCCTTTCATTAAAATGTCATCTGATATTTGAAATTATATAAAAACAAAAAGAATTGGTTTCTGTATACACTGACTGCAGACTTAAAAATCAAGTAAGATTGATACATTTTAAATTTGGCCGCTAAAAAGAAGCTTAGATTATTTTGATCCAATTTTTCACTTGATATTTACAATAATTATTTATATATATCATATACCCCTAACTACAAAATTCTGGGAAAAAAAATTATCTATAATACACTGACTTTTTAGAATTAGTGGAAGCTTAATATAACCTACATTTAATGTGTTTGATTTTCTTTATAGGTTTGTATCATCTAAAAATAAGAATTTATATAGTTGTCATTTTGAATCACAAAATTTTCATGAAATGATGTCGGACACATTAATTTGGACTTATTGATAGAACTTTTGGTCAACACATCCCAAATATGATGAGACATGTGGCCAGAAAAAAGGTTAATATAATTGTTATGTATAAAAAGTAAAGTTGGCGACCATAGTCGAGAGTAACCCGAAGGCTCCCTTTTCAATAGCTACTACACCAAAGTGTAGGGGAGGGCGCCACTCCTTTCCCTGGATTGCTCCACTTTACCCTCGATCCATACCTTATAATGCTGAGTGTTAAACAAGGAATATGCACCAATAATTTTTTAGGGCAAGAAAAATCTGGAAAAACAGTGCATCTTTTATACAAATAGTAATGGTGTGCAAATTTTGTTGTTCTTCACTGACAAACAAAAAAAAAAATTTTTTAAGAAAAAGGCCCAATTCCCTTAATCTCATCCCCCTACTCTTACTGTCCTAAATGTGCTGATTATTTTGTGTGCAATTGTAAACTTCCTGTTCCACAAATTTTTTTCAATTTTCACAATTTTTTTCTTTTTTAAAATCATTTGTTTCCCCAACTCCATGTGATTGGCAAGAAGAGTCATGTTTAAGATAAACCAATATTTATTTTCTTGTTTATGGCAACTCCATTTTTTTTTATTTGAATGTGGTAGGTTTAAAATTCTAAAATATTTTATTCTTTATTTTTGGATAGACTCATTCAGGCTCAGAGAATGTGTTTCTGTTACTAGTTACCAACTATTTGACAAATCACAATAATTGGGTACAAATGTATCTATATGCAAACTCCCCCCACCAAAAATGCATAAGCAAAAACGTCATTAAAGAAATGATTCTTCATGTAGTAGAGCATTTGATAAACTTGGAATAGAAATTAAACTTAAATTTTTTTATCATTAAATTCAAAAGATTAGGATCAAGTTATAAACTCTTTCATGAAAATATCATCTGATATTAAAAATCATATCAAGAAGAATAGATTTTTATATTCAGTGTTTTGTGGACTTAACTTTTAAGTATGAAGAGTTAATTAAGGATGAATTTAATTATTTTGATAAAGATTTTCACTTCAAATTCATGTGAATTAGGATTTTTATTCTCTTATTAAAAGATAAAAAGATCAGTGCATTGAAAAGAAAATAAGAGTCTTAGTTTAGAGGTTTTTACTGCTGGTACCATGTAACCTAGTATAACAGGCTGCATGTTATGTGGAGAGAAGGACATTGCCAAATAATCCTCATTGCCCTAACAAACGTCATGCAGGAGAATGAATTACTCAGTTTACTAAATGAATAAAAAAAGTCTTAGAAATCACATCCTCCGCAAACTATTTTGCATAAAGTCTCTTGAGACCAGGGCTTCTCATTGTGGTCTATATAGACCCCTGAGGGCAAATAAAATCTTAGCCAAGAGAATAAGCGGAAGGATTCACAAGAGATGAATTTATTTCCTATACACAAAAATTATTGGATCATTAAGAAAAGTTGCTTGACATTGTACACCTAGCAGAATGCCTTGTTGGATACATTGGCTACAAGTGGCCATTATACCTAATCAGGCATTCAATTCATTTAAATAACCTGAATATTTTGAAAGGGCTGTATATGAATGACACATCACAAACAAAACAAAAAATGTATCATTCCCATCCAGCCCATTCAAAATATATGGGTCATTTAAATGAGCAAATGATTTGGCTGACAAAAGATTCAGATTTTTTCAGCATCATCAATGACACACATATTTTCACAAAAGAAAACATTTTAACAGTTTTATTTTAGAAAAATACTCAATTCTCATATCCCTTTTAATGAATTATTAAAGTTATTATAAAAATAAGGAAAAAGTAAAATTAAAAATCAGTCTACAATTTTATTCATATACATGGTAAAAGATTTTTCATGAATAAAATTAAAATCAAATTGAATTAACAAAAAAAAAAAAAAAAAAAAAAAAAAAAAATCACGTTCTGACCGAAGTGATCCAGATTTTTACTTGTTAAGTTAGTTAGTTAGTTTCAGATTTGTTGGTGGGACGGTTATATGGTTCAATATTCCATTTGTAATTCTTTTTGTGAATTTTGGAAAAAATTTTAATCTTGAAATTAAAAACATTTAAGAAAAAGTGGAAAAGAAAAAATTCAGCCTTTTCCCATCGTATCATCCATGGAGACTAAGAAAAAACCCTCTGCCGTATTTCATTTATTTGGGGACAGTTATGGACCTTCATTTTTTGGTGGTGGTGGTGAGCTTAAGCTTGAACTGTTATTGGACAGTTCACAAATTTAATAAACTTTTTATTTTAACTATTATTTTCACTTAAATTATATTGATAGTATTTTCTAAAACCCCTTCCTCATACAGCAGACCCAGAAATTTTAAGCAATATGAAATAAGATAATTTCTGGGCCCCCATCAGGATTATGGACGCTGAAACTTAAGCTTCATTTGTTTCATCATATAACTGTTCCCGTTTGGGTGTGAATGAAAATTGAATTTGGTTACATGGGATGCACATCAAATAAAAAGATTGAGTTACCCGGGGTGGGGGGAGATTATGAAATAGTTCCAAACATACAATCAGGTAACTCTCTCCCAGATAAAACATTCTGTATCAGAAATCTGACATGGAAAAGAAAAAGAAATATTGTGAATCAGAAAACTTAATGAGAAAGCTTAGAAAAAAAAAAAAAAAAAAAAAAAAAAAAAATGTGTAAAAAAGAAATGAAATTCCTTTGTGGCAAGTTACATATGATTTAGTATGGGCACCTTACATTATGTAATGGTTACCAAGATTGACTAGCAAACCTGCAAGTCTCATTGGGTAATCCATTTATTTGGCTTTGTGCCTCATCTAAGCAAAAAGCTTCATAAATTACTACATATCATTTAACATTTCTGATAACTTAAATTTTCTGTAATTACTTCAACTAGGGTTGACTAAAACATTTATAAGATGACATATCTGCTGTTAATGACTTTTTAGCAATGGGATCCAAGCACCACAATACCAATGGAAGAGGTAAGTGAACTGCGAGTGAGACTATGTTGAAAAATAAACCTCATTTGGTCATATCCCATGGGCGTATCTTGGTCAACCTATGAACTTTTCAGCCAACCATAATATGGCAGACTCACATTATATTTTTGTCAACTAATCTATGCATAAAATGTACCCTAACATTTCATTTACACAAGATTATTTTTTATTTCATTGTATTTTCATCTGAGAGAAATTTCTTTTTACTATCAGTTAATTTAATCAAATTAACTGTCCATTTTTAGTAATATTTCACTGATAAAAAAAAACTACAGAGACAAATGTATTTTGAGAAGTACAACGCTTATTAAAATGTTTTGTTTATTTTATTTCCAATAATAAGAGTACAGACTTAGAGACATGCATGGACATGTCGCTAAAAGAAAATAAATATAATTTCTTTTCGTCCGTGTTAGCATACAACTTTTATTTTCAGGTTTAAATGGCTCATCACAGAAATGTGATTTTATAAGGTGCTCTTTCTAACGGGAAAAAATGTAATTCTTTCCTTTATACTTTAAATTAATCTCTAATTGTGAACAAAATGTTTCTTGTAATAAACAATAAATAGATCATGTGCCTGAACAAAAACTAATTTTAGGTTAAATAGAAAACATCAAAGTTTAAAATACATTTTAAAAAAAACAAAACAATAAAAAAAAAAAGGTTGAAAGATTACAAAGAAATGACAACTGTAACAATGTATCATCAAAATAGGACCACAAAGATAACAATGTACCCACCAGTGCCAGAATTCATTGTATAACACTACATAATGAAAGTTTGAAGTATTTATTCCATAAATTCACTTGTAAAAATTAAATGATAAGTAAGGAGATAAAACTAAAATAAGTTAAGGGACAGTCCAATAAAAGTAAGAAGCCCTTTAACAAGGATCCGCAGGGGATTGTTATATAAAAGCCTAGGAAGAAGACAAGAGACCTTCTTTGCCCATAGATCTAACTGCTTCAACTCCTTGTAAGTTTCTACGGCAACACTTGCTTAGCAAAACTAAATTCAATATACCATATTTATTTTGTTTTCCTAAAAGAAAAAAGTTGGGGAGGGAATGAGTTGTTGCCTCACCATACAAATACCTGATTTGAATACATAAAGTCGCAATGGAGAGACAGATTAAGAAAAGGCAGGAAGTCAACTTGTACCCTACATCAGACATTTAAGCAAGACCCACAAAAAAGAAAGGTCATTTTATTTTCTAGTGGAACAGATAAATATATATATATATATATATATAAATATATATATATATATATATATATATATATATATATTAAACTATCAAAATTACAACAAAAATCTTAAAAATAAATAAGTTTTTAAAATACCTGAATAGCTAAGAAAAAAAATAAGTAAATGAATAAAATCAAATCAAAACTAATAAAACAATTGTCTTACAACAACTTAAAGGTATCAAAATCTACAATGTTGTGAACAATCAACAATACAGCACAGGATAAAGTTGGACAGAAAAAAAAAAAAAAAAAAAAAGATTAAAACCAAGAACCCTACCTTTAACCCTCTTAATAAATTATTCAAAAATTTATATTGGCATTTTCTATCTATCTGTATTGGCAGCTTCTAACTATCTACCCATTTGTATTGGCAGCTTCAGTCAATCTCTATTGGCAGTTTCTATCTTAGTTGTACAGAGCTGTTCAAGCTACCTCTAAACATGTCTGATACATTCATTTTCTTCAAAATTGTCTCCTTGGCATTCCAGAAAGTTATGCATTGGTTAAACTTGAAAACTCATCTTCATATGGTGTGAACTATCATATTATGTTCTCAAATCTTTACATCTCAGATGAATTTTCAGTTTGGGAAATAAAAAAAAGTTGCATGGAGCTATGTCTGGAGAGAGGGGAGAGTGCCACACTTGCATAAAACTATGTTGCACAGAAAACAGATCAAAGTTTTTAAAATTAGCACCAATTCATGTAGACATCATCACTTTTTATATAAGTTGTTCATCTGTACACACATTTGAATTTTAAAGATTCACTCAATAATTTTTAATTAGATTTCACTTATAGGAATTCTTAAAATATTTTTTCCTTATAACTAAGCAGATATTTAAAATATATAAGAAAATAAGTAAAAAAAAAAGTTTTTAAAAAATAAGTAAAAAAACAACAAAAGTAAAAAGAATAAGTTAAAAAATTTAATAAAAATAACTGAAAATTGAAAAATAAAAAACTTATTTTTTCTTTGATTAACAGCCAAAGTGAATTACAATAAAATAAAAATATCACAAAACTAAAAACAATTTGAAGAAAATTCCCATCAAAATGGTTTATAGTTTTATGCAAAATAAAAAAGATAAAAAATTAAAATAAAATCATAAAAAAAATTAATTAAATATTTTTTGTAATTTAATCAAAGAAGCAGAAAGAAGACTGTCACATTTTTTCTGCAGTTTAAAAAGGTAAAGGATAAATAAATAAAATAACTGTTAGAGTGTGTCATAAGTGTCTTTAACAATTGTAATAATTAACAAAAAAAAAAAAAAAAAAAAATCAGCAAAACAGGCCATAAATTCTTAATTGTATCCATTTTTATTTTATTTATTTAAATAGAAATAAATAAAACAAAAAATTGAAATAAGAGAAAAAAATGTAAAGTAATAAAAATTAGAGAAAAATATTTTCATTCATAGTAGATAACTTTCCCGCAGTTTAATTTTGTATTCCATAATTTTACTACGCCTTTTCTCCCATTTCCTTGGTTACCGACCCACAATTCATCCTAAAGTGACACCTGTCACCATTTCTTTCTGTTACCAAGTTGCCTATATCAACTTTGATATGTCCTGAAACTTCTAAGGCCACTGAAGGGTAACAAGTATGTCAATTCAACCAGTCTACCTTTTGGTATTTGAAGTGCATATGATAACTAAAAGTTTTATGCATGACAGTATGTATTTGTCCAACTCCCTACCTAACAGGCAGGACGTGGCACAAGGCCAATTTTTAAGCAGAGTAAAGCTTGTTTGAATTCAGTTTTCCTTTTCTTAGCCAGGTTGTTTTACCAAGGCTAAAGAGCTCAGCCTGCCCCACTATTTACCCATTCTTTACAAAGTAGCTAACACTGAACTTGAACAGAAATAGTTGTGATAAATAAGATTCTATCTCAAAACATCACATCAGGCTTTTTCTCAATTTACTCTGAAGGTTTCCCCAAGATTTGAGAGGCATGGGGAGAAATAGGTACTTATCCTGTCCGACTGATCCAGGACATGTAAGGAGATTTGAATTCAGGCTTCCTTTTTCTAGACTGATTGCCATCACCAAGGCAAGAGAAACCAATGTGGCTTAGTTTGATTCCTAGCCAAGAGAGAGGAACAAATGTATTCACCTTTTTCTCCTCCAAGATTTTTTTTTTTACTAGAAATGAAGACCGCCATGGCCAAAAATTTAATTCCCCTCATGGATATCAATTATATTACCCACACCTCTCATCAGTGAGTATATATATCTCCAACCCTCTGCAGAAGCAGGATGTGACACAAGGTCAATTTTTAAGTGAAGCTTAACAAGTTTGAATTCAGAGTTTTCCTTATTCTAGACCAGTTGTCATACCAAGATTAAAGAGCCCTCTCTGCCCTACCATTTATCCGTAGCTTTAGGGAGAATTATTAGATTCATACCTTTCCTAAGGGTCTTAGATTAATGTGAAATTCAAGCAGTCTTGTTCAGGATTTGAACTCTGTTCACCACGTTCATTTCCTACAACAATAACTTTACACTTGAAGCACCTTCAATATCACACACACACACACAAGTATACACACTCCAAGAAAGGAAAAATCTGTATAAATATTTTAATACTAAATTTATTCAGATATCATGAGATAAATAAACATCTTTGAGCTCTACAATTACAAGGCACTCAAAGTGGTGTCCATTAGCTTCCTAATATTTACAGGCACACAGATTTTTCCTTTCCTGAAGTGGGTATACATATATTTGGCAGACTATATATATATATGCATACACACACAAAAGGTAGAGTAGAACTAATTTATTTTATAATAAATGTTTATTTCCTATTATGTTTACTGCCCTGTTAGATTTACCCCAACCTCTGTATGCATATTTGCATGTGCAGGTTCAACATCTTGTTAGAGTTATCAAGATATGCCAGCAGATTATTACTTGTTAGTGTTTCTCACTGGGTACTCCATAAAACTGACCTTGTGTCCCACCTAACCCGAGCAGATTACTGTGTCTATAAATTTACTATGATACAAGGCCATATTAATAGAGCTCCAATTACAATGACCATTTTCAAGTGCAACTTTGCTCCATTTACTGTGGTCTTATGCCAGACAAACTATAAGGATTAATCTCATTACACAGATCAATGATCTAGAATTGAATTAACTATTAAACAAAGTAAGCATGTGCATTCTTATAAAGATGACATACCTTGTACTGATGAGATCATTATAATAAAACCTAATAAACTAATGTAAAACTGTCCAAAAAAAGAAAAAAATTATTCTTTTGTGTGTTAATAATCTTTTGGAGGAATCTTAAACTTTGACTATTGTGATCCTTTATCGTTATTATCGTAGAAGCAGCTCATTCCATGGATCAAAGTTTAAATTTAGTAAGCATTTAAGAAAGTTTGTTCCCTTGACTCTTAACCCAGTCAGCTGGGACGATAGAATAAAGACTGCATTTCTGTAGAGGAGTAAGACCCACCCCCTCAACAAGTGTCCAGAATATAACACTAAACCATCTTATGGTCAGGCTCCAGTTCCAGACCTTTAGGAAATAGGGAATACTTCTTCATTGCCATTACTCCCAGGTCCACTGACCCAGAGTGGTAGTACCTGTTAGGGTCTCATCTATGTGCCAAATAGAAATATGTAATCATTTTCTAAACTTGAAACCATTTAACAATGAGCAAATAAAATTATTAGTGTTAGATAGCAATACTTGAAACCATTAAACTGTGTGCAAACAAACAACCCCTGGTTTGTTTCAAAATTATTCCAAACAAACTATTTGATAACAAATCATATATCTAATATATATCTGTTGTTGTAAAGAAGAGATTATACTCCCTCTGTATTTGACTGGACTATTCTGTTTGCATATAGTCAGTTATTGTGTTGGCTGGACAACCAGTTTTTCCCTAGCAAGGGTTGCTAGAATGCCTGCTCTCCTAACAAAGGTGGTCAAGATTCTTTTGACCTCAGAGGTGTATACCCCCAGGCTTTACCTACTTTGTAGGGCTAAGTTCATGGCTTGGAACCCAAGACACCCCATTAGAAGAATGACAATGGGTTCAAGAATTTTTAGCCACTGCCTTATATGGTTTTTTTTACCTGTATAAGGCCCCCACAATAAAACGGCCTTGTTCCCTATACTGACATGGTGGGGGTGTCATTTAAATATCTGGTTTTTCTCTAGTGAAACTTGCTAGCAATATACCTCTCAACACACTCTTGTATGTCTTTTAAGATAAACCCTTTTTGTTCTAAGTTACGATTGAAGCTATTATTCTAATAACCCACCCCAGAAACATTACAATAGATGTATGAACAAGATTTGGCATAAAATAACCTATTAGAATTGATATGCTATAAAACACAAACAACCAATCTCAACTCTCTGTCTACACTCAGTTTCCTGCTATATCAACAAAATATGTATTTTAATGCATCAATCATATGATACGGACTGTGAGATGTAACATGTTCCTGAACTGATCATTTTGATTAAATTACTTGATATTTACAACATAAAAGGAGAGATATTTTAACTACATGAACTTATGTTACTAAATTAAAAGCAACAACTTTATATCTAGTTATTATCAGTAGAGAAATGAGATGGAGGGGTTGTAGGGAACAAATAAATAAATTAAATTTTAAAATTAGATTTAAAAAAAAATAAATAAATAAATAAAAAGAAAACTTAAATTTGCAGAAAACTCCCAGAGGTCTCTAATGGGAAAAGGAGATGACGCATGCGTAAAAAAGAAAAAAGGCTTTCCCCTTGACAAAGGGGACAAAGTATTCTCTCTCTTTTCAGGCAGTGACCAGCATTTTGATAACATCGTTGCTGTCGTGTCTGGGCACCATGCCTACATCTTTGGACGCAGCGATGGTTAGTCCCTTTCACCCAGTTGCAGCACTCTCTCGGTCAACATGATACTGAGATATACTAGACTCACAACTGAACTATAAGCTAATTTTTTACTGGACTTTGACAAACTTCCAAAAGGAAACTAACCCTTATGGAAGCCTGAAATACCAAATGCGGACCATACATGAGAACAATTTAATGTATTCTGACACCTTAACTGGAGAATTCGCCATTTCAGTGTATTCAGGAAAAACTCCCTCATACATGGAATGCTTATTGAATCCAGTAAATAAAGGAAAGTATAAAAGAAACATCTTTGTCTCTTATCTTTTTCTATCTTTCTTTCATATAATTCTTTTTGGGACTTTCTTGGGCAAGGCATTCTGCCGGCCAGTCAACGAGGGGGTAAAATAAAATAACCAAAATATGGAGTCAGATATCTTACAGCAACACAGCCTTGCCCTTAGCCCCTGACCTTCAAACATAAAACCCCACAAGGTCATTATTATTGGACAATGCTTATGTTATCAAGTGACTTGAAACTGGTCCTGGACTGCACTAGACTGGGAAATGACAGTAAGTATCCATATATCCCAACACACCCGTTAAAAATGAAAAAAAAAAAACAACAAAAAAAGTGTTACCTTAACAAAACTAAAGCCAACGCATCATGAAGAAGATGGTTCATCCAGGAAGTTCCTGCAATTAAAATTTTAAATAAAATTAGGAAATAATGAAAAAAAAAACCCAAAACAAACAAGATTTGAAGAATTTAATAAAGATAGGAAGCCAGTATAAATTTTTTAAAACTAGAAATATTTTTTGAAAAAAAAAAAAAAAAAAAAAAATTATATAAAGAGGTAGGCATGATTATTTAAAAAAAAAAATGTACTGCAACCAAATTGGTTAATTTGAAGACCTAAAGAGTGTTGAATCCACTAATGAAGAATATCTCAGAAAATTTTCAACTGTTACCATTCTATGCAAACAATTATCCCCATTATCTTAAATATGGACATACAGTAATGAGTTAATTACTGTAGATTGGGAAGTGTGCTTAACATTATTATTATGGGATAAAAAGATTCATTCATAACAGATCTTATCAACATCAACATATAATTTTTTCTTTCACTTAAAATAAATTCTTTATTGTTAGTCTGAAACATCCAAATTTCCAGCAGTACTTCTCTTTTATTAAGTAAATCTTATAAACTATTTATTTTAGAGATTGGCCATTGATGAATAGGAACCAAAAAAGTAAAGATAAAAAATAATGAAAGAGGAAGGGTTACCACCATAAATTTAGATGTTAAAATAGCAGACAGATATGGCCTTCCAAAGATAAAGACTTCCAAAAACTTAATAAAAAATAAAAATAAAAAAGGAACAATGCAGAGATTAGAAAAACAAAATGCTATAAAATCTTTGGCATAAAGAAAGAAAAAAAATGTATCTAATGAATAAATTTATCATGATTAAATGCATAGGAAGCATTTAATCTATGATTTTGGTCATCAACTTATGTCCAGGTTTTTACAATATCCTCTTAATTGCCAAATCAATGTTGAATACTAAAAGACGAGTTATGAATAAAAATTTTAAGAAATGAAAAATATCAAAAACATAAGCTTTGAATTTTTAAAAAACGTAAATGAAGACAGCTGAGCAATTTATATAATAAGGGCCAATTTGAAACACCATGAAGCTATGATAGCTTTTAAACAAGATATTTTTATTATAAAAGAAAGAGAGATTATGCCTGCACTGCACCTTCCACATTCATCTGACCACTTTGCTCTGAATGACTTTTGTCTGAAATTTTTTTTGACCTTATTCTATTCTTCATATTTAAGTGTTCATGCAATGATGCAATTCAAATTTCTATTGGCAATATTTTTTGTGGGGGGTCAATAGAAAAAGATATGACGGAAATGATGATCAAATGTTAATCAAATATTGGTTATTGACAAGAATATTCTTTTAAAAAGTTACTCTTACAATAAAATAGACAAAAAAATCCCTTAAATTTGAAAAATAAGACCAACAATTTTCCTAAACTAAAATACAATGTTAATTCATCTTTGGAATTTATTGCAAGATGCAAAATATTGTAAAAATTACAAGGAATTTACTCAAAATAAGAGAACAAATAATAGCAATGACTGTGATAATATACACTATTAAAGGATTATTGAGTGATGAATTGATTTTAATGGCATGTCAACTGTCTAGAGTTATTTTGTGTCAAGAGGTAAGAGAATTGCATTCATTTTTTGTGTAGAAGTTTAAGCAGTTTTTGCAAATGGTTCTATTGAATCATTTTTTTAAACAGAAACATTTGACTTAAGAGATTGAAACAGGTACTATGACTCCAGGTCATAGTCTAACTTGGAGTAATGACAATGAGTGGGTACTCCACACTGCTTCTGCAAAACTAGATCCTCATTACTAGATGTAATTTAGTGCTATATACAAGACACCCATTTTTCAGGGATCATATCCCTCTACAGACAAATACAGTCAGCATATTTTGAGCCCCACAGACAGGGTGATATAAAACTATTGTTATTGATGTGAACAAGTATTTTGCCTATTTACACCGACACACACATGAAAGAGTGAACTCATTTAAACAAACATGGAGATTTTTAAAACTTTGGTATAAGGTTTAACAAGAGATTAGAACTAAAAAAAATGATAAATACTTAACATCTTTACTGTGACATCCCAAGGCTAAATAAATATTTTTCATTGCCAAACATCTCAGATTAAATCATAAAATCTATGTTAAGTCAGACAAAAAAAAAAAGTTAGAATAAACAATTACTTAAAAAAAGAAAAAAATCTGTTACCGTAACAGTAAATCTATTATAGTGTAAAAGGATTTTTTTTATTCACTCAACAGCATTAAAAGAGAGTTGAATGATGTAATTTATTTATTTGCTATGAATTCTAAAAATGATTCAATTTAAAATTGATAGCCAGCAAAACAGATTATTATTATCTTCATCATAATAGTGTTCCATTTTTATCTACTTTAGCACTGTCAGCAAAACTGAGAATATGGTGACTGTATCTTCGGCAGAGGGATAAGGCCCCTGCAAAAAGGGAGTGAGGTTCTGGGTATTTGATGGCTAAGTTTTAGTCCTGAAAATATAAGGAAGTGTGGAATACACCTTCATTGCCATTACTTTTAGGCCTAATCTGACCCAGAGTGGTAGTATCTTTTAGGGACCCATTTAAGGGTCAAATAGATTTGTTTACAAATTATTCATATCTAATAGGATCTTGTGCAAAAAAAAAAAAAAAAAAAATCTCTTAAGACAAAAAATGTAAATATGAACAATATATGTGATTCCCTAATGTCTAGGGATAAAATAACTCTAAATGGACTGCCATGCAATTTAAAAAAAAAAAAACAAAAAAAAAAAAACAACAATGTAGAAAGAATACTATCATTGGGGGTTTTCGGACAATTGTCTTCATTTTTATTGTTATTTCCACAAAATTTCAGCCAATATGTCCTCTGGCCTTCTTCAGGTGTTTGTTGAACTCGGGAACCTTCATGGAACTTTGAACTACGTCCTTTATTGAATCCACGGGGGTCGCCTGTTCTGATTCCATTAGCCATAACCGGGTACAAGTGTTAAGTATTCCTGTATTGTTACTTGCCTGCAGTCAGGATTGAACCTGCAACCTCCAGTTAAAGACAATAGTCCGAAAACCCCTAATGATAGAAATCATCAAGCTTCGTCTCAGAAATTTAGACAACTAATAGAAAGAATACGTAAAGGAAAAAAAAATATTTCAAGCAAAATTCTTTTCAAATTTGGCCAAAGCCAAAAAATAAAAATAGCTTGATTGGGAGAAGAAACCAAGTTTTGAATCAGTCATAAGATTATTTTCTTTTTTAGCAGGAAATGTAAAGAATTCAATTTCTCATTTTGTATTTGATCTACAAAAGCTTGGCTGGTGAGGTTACATGGCATATCAACCCTTGCAGGTTATTCAATGCCAAATCCTGTTGTTACACATATTAAATATATATGATTTGTAAAGGTATATTTTGTAGATAAATTTTTTAAAGGAACCAGAGTTCATTTGTTTGCACACAGTTAAATAGTTTCAAGTATTTCTATTAGACACTAATAATTCTATTTACAATCAATCATTTATTTGCAGACAGTGAAGTGGTTACAATTATTGCTATTTAACACTAATTATTCTATTCAACACTATTCATTGATTTGCCCACATTCAAATGGTCCAAAAGATTGCCAAACCATTTATTCAATTTAAGCAGACTGTTAAAGGGTTTCAAGTATTAATTGTCAACACTAATAATTCTGTTCAACATTACTCATTCATTTGCTCACAGTTAAGTGGTTTTAAGTATTGCCATGTAATTCTAACAATTCTATTTAACATAAATTATTTGTTTGCACATGGTCAAATAGTTCTATTTTACCAATAGATGGGACCCTAACAGGTACTACTCCTCTGGCTCAAAGTGGACCTGATAGTAATTGTGATGAAGGATTACTTCGCATTCCCCAAAACTCCAGGATGGGGCCTTACCATCAGATGGTTTAATGTCATATTTAGGGCACTCATTGAAGTGAGTGGGGGTGAGGGGTCTTATGCCTCTGCAGTGATGCAGTTGGCTTATTCTACTGCCCCAGCCAAATGGGCTTTTGTTTTTTTTTTTTTTTTTTTACACATGGCCCAAGCAAATAAAAATAATTTTAAACAGATCTATTTGACCCATAGATGGGACCTTCACAGATCTATTTGACCCATAGATGGGACCCTCACAAGTACTACCACTCCAGATCAAATGGAGTAATTGTAATGAAGGGTTACTTCACATTCTCCCAAATTCCAGGATTGGGACTTCACCTACAGATGGTTTAGTGTCATATCTAGGACACTTGATTTTTTTTTTTTTTTTTTTTGGCGGGGGTACTGTTCCTATAAATAGAATACTTACACTTACCTAAATAGAATCTTGATATTTTTTTTTTTATAAATAGTATTTCAACTAAAATTTTTCATTGCTAATTGTTTTTTTTCTTTTCTAATCTCACAAAACACAAACAAATCAGTCAATCATATCAGCACTTTTATAGAATCAAAAGGAACATTTTTAAGCAATATCATATCACAAAAATCTCTTTAGTCACTTGAGGAAAAGAAAAAAAAAAATGAATCACTACTTTCATGTCATTATCTGTTTCAAATTCACTGTCCGAATAAAAAGACTCAGAACAAAGAAATTTCACGCGAGATGACATTCCCTTGTGGTTAACTAAAAATACATATCTTCACAGAAAAAAAAAAATAAATAAATAAATAAAAAATAACTCACATACTTTTGACAAAAAAAATAAATAAAATAAAATAAAATCAAGAAAATAAAAATTAATTAAATAATTCTATGACTATTCACAAATTACCATGATCATTTATCGGTAAGTGGGTGTATAAAATACACATAAATTACATGTGTTACCACCTAAGGACCCTTTTTCAACTTGTCCTTGGGAGCAGACTTCATGTCTACTCTGTGAACTAGGATTAGAATTTTTGGTACATCTTTTCTCTGGGTCATTTTGAATATCATTATGCATGGCCCTCCTTATTGTATTCTCCTACCCACTTCGGCTTTACCATCAGAGTTTCAAACTGCCACCTGTTGGTCTTGTGACCCGGTGCTCAACAGGTTAAGGTTAGAAGGAATCTATCAGTTGGCAGAGAAAGACGTGCCTAATTTCATCTCCCAGTCAAGGAACTATCCGGTAATCCTTTTTACATATACTATATTCAACCATTTATTCAGGTTTTGTTGCGTCAGTTTTCACTTGTCAAACTTAAGGAAATCTTTTCTAAACCTTCTAATCCAAATAGATTTCATGTATATTTTTCTTCAGAGCATTAATAGATTTCATGTTGATTTTGGCCCATATATTACATTCACCCATCTTACTTACATGATTTTGTCTATTTTACCTTTGTATACCTTCTCTTCCCCTGTTTATTCTGTTGTAAATAAAATTTAGTTTTGCATTTTAAATCCTTGTTTTACTTAACTATTTTTTATGTCAAATTTTTGTGTTATGATTGCTGGGGACCAGATATATTCCTAGACACTTACCCTAAAATTTGCTGTAGTCATAAAACATGATTTACTTTTTTTCTGCCCATGTGCCTCACAATATTTGGGAGAGGATGATTGAAAGCAAGTTATATTTATAATTCAAACTTTTTTTTTTTAACAACATTACAGAGAAATATCCATGGGAACATGTTTGATAATAATTTTTGTATTTCCTAATGTGAATTTATTTTCACTGCAACCTTGTTGCATTTTTGTGGGAAGACGTTGATGTGTTTCATTTAAGTACCATGTAAATTTTATTTAAATACAGTGTAAATTTTGTGTTTTAAGACAATGTAAACTATATAAATTCTTATGTTTAGTTATTACAAATTGATAAAAAATTGAACAAAATTTAGTTTGAATTTATGAATTCCACTACTATATGGATGCACTACATGGACACTAACTAAATGAATGGAGAAAAAGCTTGACAGCAACTGCACAAGAATTCTGCAAGTAATATTGAACAAGTCATGGAGGCAGCACCCCTCAAAGCAGCAACTGTACTGCCACCTACCATCCATCACGAAAACTATCAAAGTTAGATGAACCAGACTTGCAGGACACTGCTGGAGAAGTAGGAACAAGCTCATAAGTGGTGTACTCCGTGGACCCCTTCACATGGACGTGCAAAGGCAGGACGACCAGCTATAACCTACATTTTTAGACTGATAATCTTGGCAGGAAGGAAGGCATGAACCTTCATATCCCTCACAGCTATGGATTAAATAGTATCACTGCTTTTCTTCTGCAAGGATGGCTTTGGCATTAAATATGCAGCAAAGGTTGATATGCCATTAAACAAAGAAACAAAACCTAACAAAAATGCATTGTATATAGTCTGCTTATTCTTAGCCTTGTCAACAAGACAAAATAGAAACTGAGAAATGTTGCTATTTCAGCAAAAATTTTTAACGTAATTAATCGCCACAAATCTCGATAGATTTTTTCTTTTTTTGTAATTAACACTTACGTATATGGCGCATCCAGCTTATATATTGTTCCAGCTACACAAATAAGCAAAGGCACAAATGCCCTCCAGTTTCTCAAAGGGAACTAATGACTGAAACTATGGTCTTCTTTACGACATGCTAAGAGAAAAAGAATTTGGGCTTTTTTTTATTGCTATTGGCAACTACTTATGTCACCACCAAGCAATTACTAGGAAAATTCAGTTCACAGGCAAAAACAGATAACACCATGAACAATCAGGTGCATGAACAAAAGTGACATTTTAATTAGTATTCACTGGTCATCTGGATCAATAGAATAGTGGCTAAACATGGTTATAGATACACCATGGCATTCAGTGAGGTGTGGTTTTCGTATAAGAGCAATACTGTATCACTAATTGAAATGCCCATTGCACGCAGCTCCTTATCAGACTAAAATGTTTCAGGTTTAATATTGGCACAGAATTTATAGCATGGGATGTTAGTGATGTAAATATATTGACCTCAAATATTATTTTATCTATTTAACAATAGTAAAAAAAAAATTAATAAAATAACTATTGTGAATTGTCCTACAGCTGATCTGGTAGCAGATGTTATGATGAGACTCACAACAAAAAAGTAAAGTTAGAAAAATTTAAGTAAATGTATAAATGTAGGTTGATTTGTAAAAGTACTGGAATGTAAAGTTCTTTTGTTTTACAAGATTATCAGGTCAATTTTTAAATGGAGTAGAGCCGGTTTGAAGTCAGAGTTTTCCTTCTAAGCTGGTTGCCAAACCAAAGCTAAAAAGCTCAGTCTGCCCTTCTATTCATCCATAGTTGAAGGAAAGAGATGGATTCATGCCTTTTCCAAAGATATTAGTGCAAATTGAAAATACAAGCAGCCATGCCAGTTGTTGAAGTCTGATTGCCATGTCTATTTTGAATGACAATGGGGGCAATAACAGATTTGTAATAACTCATTGGCTGCCAATGGTTTGAGTTCAATCCCAGGTCGAATCATACCACCGACTTAAAAAAAAAAAAAAAAAAAAAAAAAAAAAAAAAAGGAACTTGATACCACCTTGCTTAACATTCAGCATTAGAAGGTATGGATCAAGGGTAATGTGGAGCAATCCAGGGAGAGGAATAGTGCCCTCCCCTTCACCTTGGTGTAGTAGCTAATGAACGGGGAGCCTTCGTGTTGTTCTCAACTATAGTTGGCCAACTTATATATTATTATTCTTTCTTTGTGTAATGGCATCATTGGTTATTTAATACTAAAGCAATTCTTGTAGAAAAACAACAGTGATATTATATAACTTATAGCTGAGGTAGGATTAAATGGTTCATGCCTTTTCTACGGGTATTTGCCTGTAAGTGAATATTATGACTGGAATTTCAACTCATTTACTTATTATACACTGAGCATTTCCCCTACATGTAAAATAACAATGAAAATATTCTTTCAGTCTAAGAAAAATCTGTGGCTGTATTTTGTTCCTCTGTCATGATTGTTTGATTCTGTGGTTGCCCTTCTTTCATTAAGACGAAAACCAACAAGATCACATACTGTAAAAACCGTTAAAAGAGAAAAGGCATAACTAGTGTGTCAATCTGTCTGGGCTTAATTGATGTCTAGAAATTTGGGAATTGTATAAAACATGTTTATATTTACATTTTTGGGCAGTTTAAGAGATTTTGCCAACAGTTATACAATATTAAGTATTCCTATTTAATACAAATGATTTTCAAACTGTTCTATTAGATCCAATGATGGACCTAACAGGAACAACCACAGAGTTGACCAGTGAGAAATAGCAATGAAGAGGTACTCCTGTGACAGTATACCCACCGTCCCAAAACTGCTGACTGTTCCACTTTGCTGGTTATGCCATCAGATGTCACTATCAATCTTCCTATCTATTCACATTGTGTTTTCAATCCAGACAGTAAATTGATTAAAAACAGAAACATATCAGCAGCAAATCGAGAATGAGTTTTGATTGGCTGAAGGGAACTCAAACAAAAAGACTGGGCAATGGGCACGGGATAGAAAATAGGAATTAGTTGGTGGCTGAACGTGAAGAGGTAAAGACAGTCAGTAGGACATGAGACACGATGATGTGAAGACAGCCGAAAGTTTCAGCCCCCATTTTGGGGTGAGCTCTGAAAAAGGGTTTCACACCAAGACTCGAACTTGTGAGGGTGGACCCCGTAAGGAAGCATGTGTTAGAACTACAATAAAAAAGCGTGAAAAAAATTCAAGGTCTGTCTCTACTCTTTTTCTTCATGACATTTTGTTTCTCTTTGTCTAACAAACGCGATTCAGTCAGTTTTCATATGCTGTTTCCTTCCTCCCAATATCTACTAAAATGTGTAGTAGCAAATGTTATTTGTGTTAGCTAACCGAGACGGGGGTTTCGTGTGTTTGTCACTTTTTCTCATGTGGAGGTTATCATGTGGTCCGAATGACACTTAAGACAGTGCTACAAGCATAAACCAATTCGGCATGATTGTGCAAATGTTTATTAATTGTTGTAGTACAATCATCAATTGAGACCGCACCAGCAAAAGCTTCCATTTGAAAACGGCAGTGTTACAAACGTCTATTTGTGCAATGTTACCACTGTCCATTTGGGGCATAATGCCAGTGTATGTATTGTGTACCACGTACACACTAAGAAAAAATAATGCCATAAAACGTCATGTAATATACAATTTCATTAATCAAATATCAAGGATTTACAAAGTTTGTGGTCAAGTTTTTCATTTAAAAAAGTCCACCCGCTTCGATTTTATCAGGTCGGTAAACAAATACAACAAAAATAGTTTTCTAACAGTACCGAGTCAAGTTTTTAAAAAAAAAAATAATAGCTTGTCAAAACATATGCATTTAGTCATGAGAGAAAGATTTGACAATTACGTTTAGAGTATATCATCACGTTTTAAATCAACATTTGGTTATAATCCATCAATAATTCTTTTAAATAAGACCAACTTTTTCTGCTTACCACAACATCAACATCTGAAAAATTGTTTTCTATGTGAAATTACTTTTAAACAACAAACATATGCATTACCTAGTGTCATTAAAAAAATATCAATAATTTCTTATCTTCAAAACATGATTGCTCAATTAACATTTGTAAGGCTGTTATTTACTTCATTCTTACAATAAACATTTCCTTGATGACCAAAGACCAAAGTTGGGTAATTAAAAAAAAATTAATTTACTAACATTTAAGTATTTACGTTTTTGTTGTTCCAACACCAAATTGCATTTTTTAAAAATTTTAATAATCAATGAATCATGGGGGAATTTTTTTAATTTAATATTTTGTACCCATTGAGCACTGCACAAAGCAAAACAGAAAAAAGAATTATACAGTAATGGGGGTGGGGAAGAACCATTTTTGATTATTGCCATGATTTCTAATGAAGTTTCAATAGTTTAGACAGACCTGAGAAGTAATTATATTCCTTGATTATTGAAGTTAAAGTCCCTTTTGTTGAAAAATAATTAGCAAAGGACTAATTCAAAATTAAAATATCAAATAAAGGCAAAAGAAAATTCATAGAAATTTCCTATATTTTGGTATTTTCATTCTTGAAAATTGTGATTTTTCACTAAAACAAAGGGAACATCCTTTGTGAAGTTAGGCCAAAGAAGTTTCAGGAAAACTTGCTTAGTTATTTCACTTGCATTTTGAGAGAGAGAGAGACTCAGCAACATGTATGTATACACACACGTGAGTGTGCATTTATATATATATATATATATATATATATATATATATAACACACACACACAAATATATATCGACACACATACACTCAAACTCATACACATGTGTGAGAGAAACAAGAGAGAGAAACAAGAAATTTAGAAATAGTATTCCATTACCATAATAAATTTATTTCACTTATTCAAGCTAGTCAAATGGTATTATATATATATATATATATATATATATATATATATATATATATATATATATATATACATACACACACACACACACACGGGGATGTCCTTGTGGTGTAATGGTTAAAGCGATGGACTGCAGAATCGTAGTACACGAGTTCGTACTCCAGTCGTGCTATTACGTTCACTTTCGGGCAAATACCCTTGGGAAAGGTATGAACCCCCTTATCCTCCCAGCTATGGGTTAAATAGTATCACTACTGTTCTTCTAGGAGAATGGCTTCGGCATTAAATAACCTAAAAAGAGTTGATATGCCATTAAACAAAGAAACCAAACCAAACACACACACGCACACACAGAGAGTAAAATGCCAACTTTACAAGAAAAATATTTCTCTTACTGATTGGAATTCCATATAAATCTGCTGTTTGGAATTATTTTTGATTTAAAGTTCAGAGAAATAGAAACAAGTTTTCAGCGAGCAAGCTATTTGCAGAACCTTTAAAAGTAAATTTTGCTAATTAAATTAGTGACACTCACTCATCCTTTCCTAATTTTTACATAATTCAATTTTTTTTTTTAAGTGTATTATTTCCTTTTGTTCTTGTAAGAAAAAAGTTCAAATGAGTGATAAATTAAAATTATTTCTAATTGTAATGAATTCAACTCATTGAATAAATGAGTAAGGATCCCAGTTGGGGACAATCATGGGGCTTTCAAAAGAACCCATAATGTTCTGATAATAATATATGAGATACATTCTTACAGTTAAAAGTTATTTTATTATAGAATGGATACATTAAAATAGATTGGGACCCAAAATATTATCTAAACAAGCAATAGGAAAACTGTGGCCCTTGGGTCACATTGCACCCCATTGAACCTTTTGAATTGCCCATCAAAGACTTTGGAAAAAAAAAACCCAAAAATCTTTTTACTGAAGAAGAGAAGAGAAAAAAAGAAAAATTTGCCTGTTTCTTAGGCAGATGTTCTCACATCTGGACCTTTGTAGTAAAAATAGTTGAGTAACTTTGATATAAAATTACCTTGAAATTTTTAGTAGTGTGGCCTGCCTGATAATAAACTATGTCACATAAAACTTGCTTTTCAATAAAGATTGTCTATGCCTGATCTAAACATCACAAAAAACAAAAAAAAAAAAATCATGATGAATGTAAAGAGATGTTTCCTTTAGTATTTCTATTCATATATTTTTAATATGATTAAGATTTATTGTATTAACAGAATCTGTTAGTGTTTTTTCTAGGGTGGGTACTGCAATATGTATCAAATCATGAACAGTGCCTTGCATAGTGATGTGACTGTATAATTACATGACTAATATATGCACAAATAGACACACACACACGAGTGTTATTAAGTGCTAAATAGAATATAGTGTATAGTAATAACAAAAATGTTCAACTATCACTTTTAACAAAACTAGAAAAAACACTTCAGGTATTCTAGGTATACGAGAAAAAAAAAAAATCAATAGATATAATTCAATTATAAATTTATTTTCCCGGCTACTTAACTGGATCATCAGATAGAAATTTGGACAGAACTGGGTTTCTTAAAAAAAAAAAAAAAAAAAAAAAAAAAAAAAATAAGAAACCTAGTTCTGTCCAAATTTCTATCTGATGATCCAGTTAAGTAGCTGGTGAAATAAATTTATAATGGTTGTATCTATTATTTTTCTGGATATTTTTTGCTCTGCAAGTAAATTTTTTATATATATTTTTCTGTATGTATTAACTAGCTGTGCATTGAACACTATTTCAATTATTCCTTTTAAGTTTATTTATAGACTTCAATGAGATATATATATATATATATATATATATATATATATATATATATATATATATATATATATATATATTATATATAAAATGAAATTAATTTACATGAACTGTTCCCAACTGGTGAAATAGATTTTTTTTAGCTCAATATTTCTTTTATACACTCAAAAATTCTTAGACAGTTTTTTTGTGGGTTGAGCTGCTCTATATATAAAGTTTAAAATAAAATCAAATAAGTTTGTAAAAATAGAGACATACAGCTGCACCTAAAATCTTGCCATTCAAGAGAAAGAGAAAAAAGTTGGAGGAGAAGGCACAGATATAAGTAAAGAAAATATGTAATTGAGAAAGTTTCTCTGATACAGAAAATATATTGAAAAATTAAAATAAATCCAATAGTTCACTGAGACACACACACACACACAAATTCAGATGCAAAATATCAAAGAAGAAACTGCCGTATGAGATCTTAATTGGTAGTAAATGTTTGCTTTTAATCAGTAATGATTATCATGTGAGTAGTAATATATTTTCAAAAGGCATCACTCCATATTTTTGTTCATTTTGGTGAATGTTGATATAAAATTAGATCATTTTTAATGTAAAATAAAACATTGTTTACACTGGAGCAATGATTAATTTTAACGGCATGTCAAACATTCGGGGATTATTTCAAGACTGTACACTGCAAAAGCTGTCACTGTTAGGTAATAAAGGCATGACTTGTAGTAGATTAAAGAGTAGCAATTGCCTAAGAATGATGTCTGCATTATATATATATATATATATATATATATATATATATGTATGTATGTGAGTGAGAGGGTTCAAGATCCAACTTTGTAATTGATTTTCATAATTCAGTAATGTTCTGACAGATAAAAACATCAACCTGTCTGCGATTATTTGTGTGCCTCAAGGTTAGGGAATGTAAATTTTATACTTAAATTAAGAGATTTTTTACTCATAGTTATATGATATCAAGTATTCCTATCTAATACAAATAATCTATAAACAGATCTATTCACCTACAGAGTGGACAAATAGGTATTACTACTTCAGGTCAGAGTGAACCTGGGAGTAATGGCAATGAAGGAGTACTCTGTACTCCTTCAATCTCCAGAACTCCATGCTCACTATCACATGCAGTTTAATGTCATACCCAGAGCACCCCTTTTCAGAGTGGGGGTCTAGACCCCTCAGACGGGGATAAAGCCTTATTAAGAGAGCTAACATTGGAGCAGATTTAAATGAAAACATAAAATTTAACATACAAAGCACCCTTGACTAAGTCTATGGTAAAAACATCTCCACTTACAAATAATCTCACACCATCTCACGCAGAGAAAATAATGTCATAATAGTTGATGGAGGAGTGGGGAGGCAGTTTCTCTGGAAAGAAAAAAAAAATTTTTCTGCTCACCTATTTACTGCCAAGGAAATAGTGGACTGCTACACCCATTTTGAACCTTGACAGAGACCAGGGAGATATAACATTACTATCTTACCCAAGACACAACTAATGTTCCTTTCACTTAGTCCATGTGTACGAATAAAAGATTACTTCTCATGAGAGAGTTGTTGGTACATTTCACATGTGAACTTACTCAAAACAGTTATGGATTTTAAACCCAAAATACATTT